>JAKFQP010000138.1:1491880-1503485 GCA_023375905.1 Nycticorax nycticorax
TATAAGGAGGAAATTCTTTACAATGAGGGTGGTAAAACACTGGAACAGGTTGCCCAGAGAGGTAGTGGAGGCCCCATCCCTGGAAACATTCAAGGCCAGGTTGGATGGGGCTCTGAGCAACCTGATCTAGTCAGCACTGTCCCTGCTTACTGCAGGGTGGTTGGACTAGATGACCTCTAGGGGTCCCTTCTAACCCAAAATATTCTATGATTCTATGATTCTGTGAAGATGTTAAGCAAGACCGGCCCCAGAACTGAACCCTGGGGGACACCACCTGTGACTGGCTGCCAACTGGATTTAACTCCGTTGACCACAACTCTCTGGGCTTGGCCATCCAGCCAGTTTTATACCCAGCGAAGAGTACATCTGTCTAGGCCATGAACCTCCAGCTTCTCTAGGAGAATGCTGTGGGAGACTGTGTCAAAGGCTTTGCTGAAGGCCAGGTAGACAACATCCACAGCCTTTCCCTCATCTGCCAGGTGGGTCACCTGGTCACAGAAGGAGATCAGGTTGGTCAGGCAGGACCTGCCTTTCATGAACCCACGCTGGCTGGGCCTGATCCCCTGATTGTCCTCCATGTGCCTGGTGAGCGCACTCAAGATGAACCGCTCCATAACGTTCCCTGGTACTGAGGTCAGGCTGACAGGTCTGTAGTTCCCCGGATCCTCCTTCCTTCCTTTCTTGTAGATGGGTGTTGCATTGGCAAGCCTCCAGTCATCTGGGACCTCCCCTGTTAACCAGGACTGCTGATAAATGATGGAGCTTGTCAAACTCCTCTGCCAGCTCCCTCAGCACTCTTGGGTGGATCCCATCTGGCCCCATAGACTTGTGAGTGTACAGGTGGCATCGCAGGTCGAAAACTGCTTCCTCCTGGATTATGGGAGGGTTATTTTGCTCTCTGCCCCTGTTTTCCAGCTCAGGGGGCTGAATACCCTGGGGATAGCTCGTCTGACTATTAAAGACTGAGGCAAAGAAGATATTAAGTTCCTCAGCCTTTTCCTCACCCTTGGTGGCAATGTTCCCCCTTGCATCCACTAGAGGATGGAGGCTCTCCCTGGCTCTCTTTTTGCTGTTCACGTATTTATAATAACTTCTTTTATTATCTTTAACAGTGGCCAGGTTGATTTCTAGCTGGGCTTTTGCTTTTCTAATTTCCTCTCTTTATGACCTAACAAGATCCCTGTATTCTTCTTGGGTTGCCTTCCCCTTCTTCCAAAGCTGGTAAGCTCTCCTTTTCTTCCTGAGTCTCAGTAAAAGATCCCTGTTCAGCCTGGGTGGTCATCTTCCCTGCCAATTCATCTTACTGCACATGGGGACAGCCTGCTCCTGTGCCTTTAAGACTTCTTCCTTGAAGAATGCCCAACTTTCTTGGACCCTTTTGCCCTTCAGGACTCTCTCCCAAGGGACTCTCCCAACCAGCGTTCTGAACAAGCTGAAGTCTACTCTCTGGAAGCCCATGGTGGTGGTTCTGCTGGCCCACCTCCTTACCTCACCAAGAATCCAAAACTCTACCATTTCATGGTCGCTAAGGCCAAGACGACCTCCGACCACCACCTCTCCCACCAGTTAGTAAACAGGAGGTCAAGCAGGGCACCTCCCCTGGTAGGCTCACCAGCTGTGTCAGGAAGTTATCTTCCACACTGCAGGAACCTCCTAGACTGTTTCCTTTCTGCTGTGTTGTATTTCCAGCAGATGTCTGGTAAGTTGAAGTCCCCCACAAGAACAAGAGCTCACGACTGAGAGACTTCTGCCAGCCACTTGTAGAATACTTCGTCAATGTCCTCATCCTGGTCAGGTGGTCTATAACAGAATCCCAACAGGATATCTTTTCTGTTGGCCTCCCCCGTCATCCTCACCCATAAGCACCTGGCCACATCACAAGTGTCGAGCTCTGTACAATCAAAACACTCCCTAACATACAGAGCCACACCACCGCCTCTCCTTCCTTGTGTGTCCCTTCTGAAGAGCTTATAGCCATCCATTGCAGTCATGAGAGGCATCCCACCACGTTTCTGTGATGGTGACTACATCACAGCTATCCTGCTCTACAATGGCTTCCAGCTCCTCCTGTTTGTTGCCCATGCTGCGTGCATTAGTGTAGATGCACTTGAGCTGGGCTATTGGTTTCTTCTCCATCATTCTGGTGTCACCCCCAGGCTCCTCTCTAGTGAGCTTGGTTATATCCCCCTCCCCCTTTCAAGCCTAGTTGAAAGCCCTCTCAATGACCCCCACCAGCTCTTGAGCGAGGATCCTATTCCCCCTTTGAGAAAGCTGAGCACCCTCTGTTGTCAACAGGCCTGGTGCTGTGTAAACCTCCCTGTGATCAAAAAAACCCAAGCTCCTCTGATGACACCAGCCTGTGAGCCACGTGTTAGTCTAGTTTTCCTGTTCCTTTTACTGTCCCTCCCTGCCACTAATGGGATTGAGGAGAACACTACCTGCACTCCTGATCCTTCAACCAATTTCCCCAGTGCCCTGAAGTCCCTTTTGATCGATTTGGAACTTCTCTGTGGAATTTCGTCACTGCCAGCCTGTACAATCAATAGTGGATAGTAATCAGAGGGCCGTACCAGATTAGGGAGTTTCTTAGTAATGTCCCTGACCTGGGCCCCAGGGAGGCAGCAGACTATCTAGCTATTGGCATTGGTTCAGCAAATGGAAAGGGGGATCACCCTCAAAAAGATGATTTTTTTTTTCTTTTTTAACATAACAAGCCTAATTTAAGTGATTCACTGCATGGAGTAGATGCTTTTCCCCATGAAGAATCAGGAATTGAGATTCTAACAAGAAATCTTAAATTTTTAAAGTAAGAAGAGCGCTTGTGTTTTCTTTAATGTAATATTTTTCCTTAACTATGGTGAAGTTTTCCGTTGTGGCAATAAAGGGAATTGAAGTCATCATTTTGTACAAAAGAAATATTCAAACCTACTTTTTTAATTGTCACTTGAGTTTCATGAAATATGAATTTTCTAATTCTTCAGATATTATTTATTTTAAAATTGCTTATTGTGTCTTGATTTAATATGTATGCAATTTACCTTTGAGTGGTAATGAAATGTTTATAGATTATTTTTTACCTGTAAGGACCTGATAAAATTCCTGTCCATCTTAAATGGGATAGTTTCTCTACCAAGGTTGTATACAAATCTTCCCTTCATGAGACAGTTTTTCTGTTCTAAGAATTTTTATCAGAAAAGGCGAAAAAGGATTTTTAAATAGTTTTGTGCACAGCTTGGGGAAAATTAAGACAGTAATTAGAAGGAAAAAAAGGATCATTGCCACATGAAAATTTTATATGATGAATTTTGATTTGATTATCCAAGAAAAGTAATGAATTGGTGTCATGGAAATAATCAGTGTTAATAGACTTTCAGTTTTCATTATCAACGAGGGAAAAGAATTTTATCAGTATATCAAGAGGACTTCATTTTAGTATGGCTTATTGTGAGTATCAAAGAACCTCTCAGCTTTGAGGGTTTCTGAGTTTCTGTAAGACATTGAAAATTTTGAAGTATAGTACAAAAAAGGAAGTATTCTGGTAGCTGATAATACACAAGAAACCAAATAACAAAACACAAATTGAAAGTGTACCTCTAAGAAAACTATATAATGCATCATCAAAGAATGGTTTCATATATGACTGGCAATTTTTTCTATAAACAGAACTAACTGCAGTACACATATAATGATCCTAACCCCCATTCCTACATTTCCCCTCCCTTGCCGCCATTGTTTTAACCAAGATTTATAATTCAAAGTCAGAAACATGGAAAAATCAAGAGTGAATGAACCAAAGACTTCTGTTCACTCTATTCAGCTATGGTACTATGTATTTATTTATGGAGAGAGATAGCAAGATGTGCATTTATGGTTTTTTAAGTTTGCTGAATGTTGTTCTAGCTCTAAATTACTGTAGTGGAAAGATTTTGTTCAGCTTCCATTTAAACTGCCATTCTGGATATTGTGTTGGGTAACACACAATGAAAAGAGAATCTGTAAATTTATTAATAATGATTTTTCATCATATATTTGAAATATGATCAAATATGGTTTTCAAAATGCTATTTCCCATAGTAGATTTATACATTCTTCTTTTCTCAATACTGTAAACTGTTGAAGGATAATAAATATCACTTTAAGTTTTCTAAGAGTATTCTCCAGAATTTAAAAATATATCTCCTTTGGCTGTGCTTGTATTTCACCTGTATTCCCCTTCTACAGCCATGTAAGTGATTCAGGTTTCTCACTTGATTGCATGCAGTAAATAGATAATAATCAGATACGGATACTACTTAGATATACTATATCTAACATGCATACTGCTTGACAAGTGTTTTTAGTAACAGGGTTCCAAAAACTCTAAATATGCTACAGTACGCATGCAGTTTAGTAAAGCAGATGAGGGGTTTTTTTAAACTTTGCAGTTAAGACCACATGCTTGTTTAGTGGGTTCATCATCTGACAGAATTAGAGAAAAATTGGTGTTCATTATTACGTATTCCAGCAAAGGCTGTCATTCACCAGTGAAGCCAGCTGACATACAAAGAACGTCTCCCCCTAAAATAATAACCCCAAAACACTTTCACCCTCCTTTGTATTATGGCTTTTCCTGGACAAATTCAAAGATGTAAAGAATTATTAATTTTTCACAACCCTTTCTTGATTTTTATGTCATTCCTGAAAGCACCACATAGATGACCTCCAATGGTCTTCACAGAAGTTCCAGGCAATTCAATAGTTTAACATTTTATATGATAACATTTCTGTATAGATAAATTTGAACTTGGTGAAAGAAATCTTGTATTGATCCAGTGAATGTTCCCAGTCTTTAAATAGAAAACTATTATGTGTGCAACTGTAAAAGCGTCTGAGCAAAGACAATCTCTAGATTAGAAGATGTTCGAGGACTGTGAAGACTGTGGCATAAGTGTTGCAGACACGCAATTATGATTATAGGCACTAGTCTGCAGGGTTTATGAACTATAAAGTGGAAAGAAAACTCAGTTTATTTGTTCAGAGTGCCATCATCATGCTGCACTATTCAGGATACTGGGCTTGTTCAACAAAAGGAAAATAAATATATATTGAGTCTCTAGCAAAAGCAAGTAAAATGATAAATGCATGTTCTAGAGCTAGTAGTAGATTAAATTAATATACCCCTAAAAAATGCTCAATGCATCATGCTAATTCCCTTTTTCATACACTAGGGTATCAAAGACTATTTTTAAATGCTCAGTACACTTATAATGGTTTGATTTAGCATCTGTCCAAGATCATCTTAGGCAAACTGATAAGAATTGTTCTTCTGCTTTCTTTTTTTTTGAGTTTTGAACAGATTAAACAGCTATTTCGTAATATGACATGACTGTTTAAGGGCATGACACTGGATACAACTCATGTGCTTACACTGGGAGACAGCTGGGAGACATTGCTTCCTGCCTTAGTTACACACATTGTCATGTTCATCAAGTGGTAGCTTGAAGCCTCCAATACAGTGAGTTTTTTATTCAACCTTGACTGCATCTCTGTACACCCGCAGCTTCACAGTAAATCTCCCGGGACACTACCTTCTAACAGTTAAAGCAATCTTCTTAGTTTTCTCTTGAAGAATGTATCAGTAAGTTTGAGCACATGCTTTACAAGTGCCATTCTGTAATTTGACCAAAGAAAATACAGATTGAAGTCCGACTTTTCTGCCCTTTTCATTGATGCTCCATTATTTTGAGGCTTATGAAATTAAGGATAAATGTAAAAAAACCTACATTCTTTATGTATTGAACCTATACATCACTGTAAAACATTAATATTAATATCCAGTAAATTACAGGTCAATGTGGGCTGTTGCTAAAACAGTCAGCACACATAGCAAAAATAGATGGGAATCCACAATTTCCTGTTACACTGTAGTATTTTTTAGTAAGGTCATCTCATGGAAGCAGGTATAACAATACTTCCTGAGAGGTCTTTTCTCGTTCCATCATCATGGGTTTTGCTTTTGTCTTGCATTATTTTAAATGCACTAAGCTTATGCTTAACTTCCTTATTGTTGTTATTCACACAAATCCACTACTTGAAGATCTTTCAGATTTTTCAGTCCCTTCAGACACAATGTTTTTCTTTAATAACTTGTTCTACTATCATTTTTAGTTAATTTCTTTAGGGTCTTGTATGTTTGTACTTATATGAGATTTATTTACAGCTTTATCTCTATTGCTGTAAGATATTCTAGAAAATACACCTGCAGCTCTCAGGTTTTACAAATCCCAGAGAAGAGGAGAAGAAAGTTAGCTATGTTAGCTTTGCCAACCTTTTGCAGGCAGTTTCTGCTGCCAGTGTCATTCCATAAGGAAGGGCATGAAAATTATTTGCAGTAAAAGTAAAAAAATATAAAACTTCTGTTTAATAGCATGTAAATAACTTTCATTTCACATGCACTTTTTTTATCACATGCATTTCATGAACAATTGTACACTATGTCAAAATAATGCTAATTATTCAAAGACATGTCTTGAACTATATTAGTTTTATACTTGGCAAATTCTGACTACTCTTGTAAGTGTTGACTAAAAGGCCCTAAATTAGTCCTAATTAAGTCTTTGTCTCTTTACAGGCTGTGTTTTTGGGTTTCAGGGTTGGGGTTTTTTTTTGGGGGGGGTGGGGGTAGTGGTGCAGGAGGGGGTTGTTTTGATTTTTTTTTTCTCTTCCATGATCTCAAGCAGCCTGTCCTTTATCAGAGTTCAGGGGGATATTTACAGTTTCAAGACCGGCTTTCAGCACAAAATGCCACATCCCCTTTGATAGATCCATGTTCTTTCAAAATCTTTTTTTTAAAAAGCATATTCTCACACATAATTTTTTGCTTATAGTGCCACATACTTGTCAGCTTGCAATGAGAAGCTGTGCATCATACCTGACGTATTCCAAGCGCTTTCTTCTCCTTTTCCTGCAAACCAGCTTCTTTACTCTGTTTCAGTTCAGTTATTACAACACTTTTGGATACTATGCCTACATAAATTTCAATATTGTTTCTTTGTGTCCCTGTTTGTATATGTACTCATAGTCTGATTCTGGTCTTCTATTTAGAGTGCCAGCTTATGGGGCTTTTTTCCTACTTTTCCAGAGTTTCTGAGTTTTTATAGTTGTAGTCTTATCAGTGCTGAGAGGAAATGCTGGGACTGTTCAGCCTAGAGAAGAGAAGGCTAGGGGGGGAATCTCATCAATGTAATCAATAAATACCGGAAGACAGTTTGCAAAGAAGATGGAGTCAGGCTCTTTCCAGTGGTCCCCAGTGACAGGACAAGAGTCAGTCACACAAGCTAAACTGCAGGATTTTCCTCCTGAACATCAGTAAACACTTTTTTACTGTGACGGTGACCAAGCACTGCCACAGGTTGCCCAGAGATGGAGTCTTCATTCTTGGACATCTTCAAAAGCTGTCTGGACATGGCCGGGGGCAACGGGCCCTAGATGGCCTTGCTTGAGCAGAGGGGTTGGACAAGATGATCTCCACAGGTCCTGCCCAATCTCAGCCATGCTGTGATTCTGTGACATAGCCTGTGGCATTTTATTGATACTCATGACTATATATTATACCTACAGGACATTATCTGTTCACATCACCTATAAAACCCTATATAAATAAACAAACACACATTAAAATTTTAAATAACCTGCCACAGGATCAAAACATTAAAGAATAAAAAACTTTCTTACTCCAGTTGAAATATGTCATAATAACTCAAAATTGTTACATCTAGATAGTTTTAACAATATTAACCTTAGCTCTATTATCAGGTATTTCTGCAAGGTAGTTTTGTTTTGGTTTGGTTTTAATTCTGCTCAAGGAGAAAGAACTTTATGAAAATATGAAAAAAATGGGATAATTCTGAAACTTTGGAAAAAATGTAGTCAAAATATTTATTAAGCTTTTGCCAGAAAAAGGAGTTTTGAATTCAATGACTTGGTATTTTTCAGTAACTTCTGTTTCAATTCTCTGCAGAGTCTATTACCATTTTAACATAAGTTCACATCACCTGCTACTTGAAACAGACAAAACACTATCCCAGTCCACAAAAATCAATCAACTCATAAGCTTGAGCTGATTAAAATAATGGAATAAATATGATTAGACTTTCAAATAGTCTTCATATTCAATATATCTAGACAAATAACCTCCGTATTTCAGGTACCTGTAGAGAGTTCATATGTGCTGCGGCCTGTGTGACAGATGCAGAGACACCAAGGTGCAGTCCTCTGCACAACTCAGCGAAGATGTACCCACATACAACTAAAGTGGCATTGCTTGCTGCTTGCAGTACTGCAGCCTGCTCAGGACTAGGGAGAATGCACCACGTTCATGTGATCCTACCTCACAGGTTACAGCACCCAATGCCCAAGCAACTCACAGGGGACACTACCAGAGGTTTCAACAGGGTTGTGGGTCTAATGAAAACCTAGTAATTTACGTTCTATGCCAGTGCTGCATCCATATCACATAGAACTGTCATAATTGTGTCAATGCAAATCTGGCATTTCGTGTGAGCTAATACACCCCAACCTTTGCCCCGACCCTTATGTCTGCCATACACCCAATATCACCAGTAGTCAGAGGTGGAGGAACATCAAAGTCAATAGGTAGGAGCCATTTGAGCCTAGCAGCTCTTGTTCAGTGTTAATATGAAATAGTTCCCTACGTCTGTTTGCCCTGAGAGGGAAAGCTGAAATATTCAACCTGATTTCAGAATTAAATTGGCATGGAAAACCAAAACAGAAGGTGAAAGGCAGAAACAAATAAAAAAGGCCAGAGGAAAATAAAAGGAACTTGTATAAAGAATTTATAAAACCACAAATTATTTATTTGACTAAGAGAACATCTTGCTGAGTATTTGAAAGTAGTGTTATGCAAGACAGGGTCAATACATTCAAGAAGAAACAATACTACATCTATAATTGTATGATGTGTTGTCACAACCTTAACCTGGTATAAATTTGTGGTGGTATTTTAATACAACAGGTTTTTAACTACCAAGTCCTCTGCATTTTAGTAATCAGTCATGAACCAAAGAGCATAAATCTCATCTCTATCAGTTTTACTTCAACCCAAGATATAAAAGAGACTTGATTCTCTTTATTAACTGATTAAGCACATTTTTGTTTTGTATACCTATCCTTTTTTGTATGTGCATCACGATTTGGTGAACATGAGCAATTAAAAAGTGACTTTTTAGCTGTATATAAAGCTTAGGGTACTACCTTACTGCACAATACACTTTAGAAGAAAAGCACTTCCAAGAAGTAGTGAAACCAAGGCTAATGTGGTAATTGTGGTATATGAAATGTGGGCACAGTTAATTGTGCATGTTCTATGTGAATCAGTCTTCTGATAAAATTCATTAAGAATGCACATTAAAGAAATTGGCAATTACATTACCTTTTAGTCAAATGTCTCCTTTCTAACAACATTGTTAGTATTGTGAGAATTCTGTTTATTGGGCTCATTGCCCAGGTGTATTGACAGTAATTCAATGAAGCAATTTGAAAATCTCTAGAAAGCCTTCAAATGATCTAACTTTAAGGCTATTTAATAAGATGTAGCAGTTCATCAAATTCTCACTCCTCTCTTCTTCTCTTTAAATGTCACAGTCACATACCTGAAAGAAGGAAATACTAGAGTCTAGGTTTGAGTCTGTACAAAATTCAATCATGTACCATGGCCTGCAAAGGTAAGAAAAATAGCAGTGACATCAGTAGCCACACTTTGAAGCGATAGCTGTGGATTTTAGGAATACAACAGAATATGTGGATGGTAAACAGGCTTTGCCACGTTGATAGAGTTGCAGAAGTATTATCAAAATAGCAATAATCCAATTCTATTACATGAGAAGGAAACTTACTCTTAAAAGCCAGCATGCAAAAATTTCTCATTTTCTGAGAAATCATCTATAGCACAGTTTGAAATTCAGTACTATAAAAGTAGTTCAGGAAACACTGTTTAAAATATTGCCTCATGTTACATAGAATCATAGAATCACTAAGGTTGGAAAAGAGCTCCAAGATCATCAAGCCCAACCATCAACCCAACACCACCATGACTACTACACCATGTCCCAAATTGCTATGTTGCATTTTTTGAACACCTCCAGGGATGGTGTCTCCACCACCTCCCTGGCCAGCCTGTTCCAATGTTTGACCGCTTTTTCGGTAAAGAAAGTCTTCCTAATATCCAATCAAAAGCTCCACTGGCACAACTTGAGGACGTTTCCTCTTGTTCTGTCACTTGGGAGAAGAGGCCGATGGCCACCTCGCTACAACCTCCTTTCAGGTAGTTGTAGAGGGAGAGAAGGTCTTCCCTCAGCCTCCTCTTCTCCAGGCTAAAAAACCCCAGTTGCCTCAGCCGCTCCTTGTAACACTTGTGCTCCAGACCCCCCACCACCTTTGTGGCTCTCCTCTGGACATGGTCTAGCAATGCAATGTTTTTCTTGTAGTGAGGAGCCCAAAACTGAACACAGGATTTGAGGTGTGGCCTCATCCATGCCAAGTACAGGGGCATGATCACTTCCCTGCTCCTGCTGGCCACACTATTCCTGATACAAGCCAGGATGCTGTTGGCTTTCTTTGCCACCTGAGCACACTGCTGGCTCATATGCAGCCGCCTGTCAACCAGTACCCCCAGGTCTTCTTCCACTGGGGAGCTTGCCAGCCACTCTTCCCCAAGCCTGTAATGTTGCATGGGGTTGTTGTGACCAAAGTGCAGGACCCGGCACTTGGCCTGGTTGAATTTCATACAGTTGGCCTGAGCCCATTGATCCAGCCTGTCCAGGTCCCTCTGCAGAGCCCTCCTCCCCTCGAGCAGATCAACACTACCACCCAGTTTGACTCAATCCCCTCGTTCAGGTCATTGATGAAGACGTTAAACAAGACCAGCCCCAGAACTGAACCCTGGGGGACACCACCTGTGACAGGCTGCCAACTGGATTTAACTCCATTGACCACAACTCTCTGGGCTTGGCCATCCAGCCAGTTTTATACCCAGCGAAGAGTACATCTGTCTAGGCCATGAACCTCCAGCTTCTCTAGGAGAATGCTGTGGGAGACTGTGTCAAAGGCTTTGCTGAAGGCCAGGTAGACAACATCCACAGCCTTTCCCTCATCTGCCAGGTGGGTCACCTGGTCACAGAAGGAGATCAGGTTGGTCAGGCAGGACCTGCCTTTCATGAACCCACGCTGGCTGGGCCTGATCCCCTGATTGTCCTCCATGTGCCTGGTGAGCGCACTCAAGATGAACCGCTCCATAACGTTCCCTGGTACTGAGGTCAGGCTGACAGGTCTGTAGTTCCCCGGATCCTCCTTCCTTCCTTTCTTGTAGATGGGTGTTGCATTGGCAAGCCTCCAGTCATCTGGGACCTCCCCTGTTAACCAGGACTGCTGATAAATGATGGAGCTTGTCAAACTCCTCTGCCAGCTCCCTCAGCACTCTTGGGTGGATCCCATCTGGCCCCATAGACTTGTGAGTGTACAGGTGGCATCGCAGGTCGAAAACTGCTTCCTCCTGGATTATGGGAGGGTTATTTTGCTCTCTGCCCCTGTTTTCCAGCTCAGGGGGCTG
>JAKFQP010000138.1:1507433-1562516 GCA_023375905.1 Nycticorax nycticorax
CAGAGTAGAGGGGCAGGATCATCTCCCTCGACCTGCTGGCCACACTTCTCCTGATGCAGCCCAGGGTACGGTTGGCCTTCTGGGCTTGCCAGTGCACATTGCCGGCTCATGTCCAGCTTTTCATCCACCAGCACCCCCAAGTCCCTCTCAAGGACAGAGCCAGACTCTTTGCAGTGGTGTCCAGTGACAGGACAAGGGGCAATGGGTACAAACTGAAACATAAGAGGTTTCAGTTGTATATGAGGAAAAACTTCTTTACTTTGAGGGTGATGGAGCACTCGAACAGGCTGCCCAGGGGGGATGTGGAGTCTCCTTCTCTGGAGATATTCAAAGCCCGCCTGGACGAAGTCCTGTGTAACATGCTCTAGGAGAACCTGCTTTAGCAGGGGGGTTGGACTAGATGATCTCCCAAGGTCCCTTCCAACTCTTGCCATTCTGTGATTCTGTGAACCCATTAACTGACTGAGTTACTTAAAACTGGCCTTAGGCAAAAGTACTTGCACCTAAATCCAAATCACCCCCAAAATGGTCCATGCAGTTATACAGCATTGGAGGTGGCAACATTTAATGCCTACGCAAGCATTTAATACAACATTCAATACATATAATACATCACCAGATTTCACTTAAAAATCCACTGCTGTTATTTTTGTGCTTCTCAGGACACACATTACAGATTAGGTCAGCTTGTAGCTTCTGCACCGCTCCAAGCCAAAACTAAAAACTTCTTTGCCAGTGCTCTCCAGATACATTGAACAGCCACCAAAACAGCTTTTGTAATTAATTAATTAATTATTAAATTCAGTGGTGTTTGCTTTATTTTAAAGCAGACATCAGAAAAAATGTAGTACATATACAGCACCTAGAAGACTGAATCAGAGGTAGAAGTCTTGGATTTAGTACCCTTCCTTGCCTGAGTGCATTCAAAGCCATATCTTTCACCACCAAGGGAAATGCCAGGCTATAAGGCAGGCCAGATGAGAGCTTTCTCCTCTCAGCATTCACCCTTTCTGTTGAAACTGCACCACTGTACAGGAAACAACAGATTTACAGGGAGGACGTGCAGAGCACTGATCTTCTTGGTTAGCACAGTCTTGGAAGATGGAAAGAGGGATTCAGGTCCTGCACATTAAATTATTTCTATACTTTATCCAGTGATTGTACTGACTAAGGCAAAAGCTTGACAAGAATCATCACTCACCTGGCCAGAACATTTCCACTTGTCTTGAGAAGAAAATATGCTAGATAGATAGTGAATGATATATTGAACCAGAGCTTCAAGTGATACATGTTAGTACAAGCTCAGGATCCTAACCATCAAGTAAATTCATTTACTTGAAATATTTCATGTATAATGTTGCATTAACTATCTAAGTGTCAACAACAACTACAATCAATTTGTGGCACTGAGATTTGATAAATAGTTTGAAAGGCAATTTTTTTGTTGGTAAGCTGATTTATGGAATGTGTGTCTGTGAGACACAAGAAATTGTCCTACCTTGGGATCTTATTTTGCGTTCTGTTATTCTGTCTTTGAGAGACAGCTGGAAGCTGGGGCTTTTAGCTGTAGGCTTTTTGTCTTTTGGGAAAATTAGTTTTGTAAGGCCGTTTTGTAACAGATGCTGCTTTCACTTAGTAGCTAAATTAAAAGTTGCACTTTTATTAATGGAATGCAGTGTGGGTGAAGATTGTGTCAAGGGACCACAGAGGAGGCAGAGCCTTTCAGTGAAACTGTCCCACTTCTTTGAAGAGGGCTCTGTAAAGAGGGCCAGTATGCTTCCAATCTCTACAAATGTATTTCATTAAAACACAAAACTGTATGAATTTGGAACAAGGTAACCCCTTAGAAAAATCTTCCTCTGTCCACAGTATCTTCACAAAATGGCCCCTTTCCTCAAGTTTTGCTTTCTGTTCTAGCAGTTTAAGGTTTCCCTGTCTAAACAAACTCTTCTCTTGCTTCTCAGGAGCAGCATCCTTTCTTTACATTTGCAATCAGGCATTTGTTTTTCTGTCAGGAACCTCCCAGAGTGAGGTCTTGTTGCAGGATTCTGCCTGTTTTGCCACCTATCATGGGAGATTATAAAACACTATGCTGAGTACACTAATGAGAACTGTATTTTGAAGATAGCAAAGATTTTAATTGTTTTCATAAGAACTTATACACAAATGTGAAGAGTACTAAGAAGTGTTCAGTTTCAAATGCTCCTCCTTAAATATCTGTTATCGATTGTGGTCAAAATGAAATCCTGAATCAAGCAGGGCACTGCTTTTTCCCAACATAAAGGTTCTGTTGTACTTTTGGAAAAACAGGGATATTGTTTTATTTACATGAAAAGTAAGTGAATGCTGAGTCTTTACTTTGTCCCCTTGATGAAACGCCAAGCAAAAGTCCCTGCAGGTGTTCTACAGAAGGAGCCACACACTTTTTTTGTCACCCTAGCTCTGTATTCCCTGCCTTTTTAGGCTTCTAGAGCCACTGAACTACTCCAATTCAACACAACAGTCTCTGGGCTATTAAGTACAATTGATTACCTTATCCTGAAACACTGTCACTTTCCTGGGGATTTACAATAAACCAAGATAAACAACATGTAATGAAATCCACAGCTGTGTTCATAAAAGATGCTTTTCAAAACAAATCCTTCCTTGTTAATACAGGACTTTATGTGTATTTACATCATAGCAATCAGAGCTCTTGAAGTAAAAGTTATCATTTTACTTACAGAGATTTATATTTTACCTATTCATTTTCTACTGTGTTAATACTGAAATCCCAATCCATCAAACTGATTATTCCCAGAAGATACCCATTGCTTCTAATCGTAAACGTCAGCAAGAAGAATATAATTGAAATACTCTTTCTAACCAAGTTCACATCACTAAAGTCTATTTTATGCTATGCTACATTAGGCAGCTTTTTTGTGAAATGTCAAGGGGGGGCGGGGAAGAGAGAATGAGGATTTATAGTACACAGGAAAACGTTCATTGCTCATGTTCTACCAATAATGTTAAACATCAACCTGGAGTACCAGAATTATTCTTGGAACAAGAATAATTGAAGTTTATTGCCTGATCAATCTATGGCCTATCTGCAAGACTGTTAATTATGCATGATAACTACTGAAATTAACATGAGTAAGTTGCTTTCATAGTGGCCACCAACATTAAGGCCATGATTTTCCTTAACTGAATAACAGTTCTTATATTTGTTTTTATCTGATTCAATGTTGAAATAGCAACAACAGGAGCTCAGTAAATTAAAATTGTAGAAAGTAGATATACAGTATTTTTGTCAGGATTTTTTCCTCTTAATTCCCCATTCACACCAGACATGAATACAAGTAGCATAATCACGCTCACCAAAGGTTTTTGCCTAATGAACCTTATCACACTTTGCTTTTGTTGAGAAAATTCTTTATGTTGTTATAATACACATTTTTGTCCTCTCCTTCATATTTGCTCAAATCGTCAGTTCAGTACAGTATCTAAATAAGCTAAGGACTTAAGCATGTCCTTAAGTGGTTTGCTAAGCCAGGCTTCAGAGACAAGTTTATATGAAAGTCCATTAGAAAATTCAGGGAAGGTAGATCCATGTCTTTTTAACAGACATAAAACAGAGTTTCACTACCACTTTTACACTTCACACCAACTTTCCTGAAGTATCTTCTTCAAAATTCACTCAGTTATTAATAAGTGTTTCAGGTTCTACTATATTCTACAATATCTCGTCTTCCTTTCTGTATCCAGCTTCCTTCCCTTGGTAATGTTCATACACCCAAATGGTGCTTTGGTGACACCAGTCTTCCCTTGCAGATAGATACATTGAAATCTGATAGAAAAGGAACATTTTCACTTGCCAGTCTGATCACTGATACCATGTTCCATCTTGCTCTATGAATATAATATGCTTTCTTTGTTATATATGAGAGAGATATCATTAATGTAATATAAACAGACTGTAACACACAAGAAAGTAACACATAATGAACTTAAAATAATACTTGGCAAGTAATGTTGTATGCTGTCAAGATTTGCTGTCCACTGCTTGCATGCAAGATGGACCAATGGGATTATAAAGTAGATAATTACAATGCATTTGGATTACTATATAGTATGTAATTATTATTCTTTCCTTCAGGCTTTGGACATTGAAACAATTAAAATGAATAGAATATGCAGTAGTGCTTCCAGCAAAGAAAATACATCAGTTAATTAACTGTATTTTGTGACCTGAATATGTTTGAAGAAAGGCAGAGGGTGGGTAGATAAACATATACCCTCAGGCCTCATTGTTCCTTTGCAGTTAGCCCAGATCTTTATATGCATAAATTATCTTAGGTTAAGCAATTTCCTTTTTTAAAATGACAGCATTTCCTTTGCTTAACAATTTTGAAAGAATTCTTCCTTTTTAATGTCTTGTCACATTCCACAAGTGCAACTGATATGACTACATTTCCTAGTTTGGGAGGGATTATATTTAAATCAAAAATGTTAGACATCCATAATTTATTTATGTGCTGTCCTTAATGCAAGCACACTGAGTTGGAATTTTCAGCACCAAAGGGTTATACAGAAAAAGTTCTTGCAATTTCTATGCCCATTAACATCGAAGCTAGGAAAGGGACAAAGAGAGAAAGTGGGTGTCTGCCAGTCCACATTCTATCATGCATAAAACCCCCATGAGTACAGATAAATACAGCTATTATTTTAAATTTAGCTGTATTCTTATTAATTTATTTTATTGTGTTGGCACATAACTGTGGACATCCCACAGCTACATAATGTCACCTATTACTTCATCAGCAAAAGTACTCTTAGACTTTACACTGAACTCTAGCCCATCCTAGCTCAATAAATACATTTGACAATATATCTTCTTATAGTAAGTTAAGACATATGCAGTAATTGATTATCCTTAACTTCTAAAAGCACTGAAATAATCCTATAAGCATATCTAAAATACATAGATATAGAACTACATTAAGCTAAGTATTTTCTCATAACAATGAATTTTTGCATCTTCAAAACAAAATATTTATGTTGATTTGCATTTTTAAGAAATACTAATTCTTGATATTCCACTAACAGTGTGCAGTAACATATATCTGACCAAGCTAGCCGTCACTTCATGAGAGAAACTTGACATTTCCTTGCTACTTAATTCTTTACATCCTAAGCATCTATTCTTACGTGTGTGTAATACAATGTTATGAGTCCGTGTGGAGTAGAATGATTATTTTCTGCTGGTAATAATTTTAACCATCCTTAGAAAATGTATGAGGAGTTTATGGGATCAACTATTTTAAGTGTCCTTTCTATTTATCTTATATGATATTTAAAGTGATTGTTGAACATTTCCATTTTGATAAAGCACCGGAATATCTACTTATTCAAAGTGAACTATGAGCTGTTTTTCATAAGTAATGACAAGACATGAATTCAGAAAGTATTTAAATGAGCTATTCAGCAAAATTCAGATCCATATTAGTATATAGATCTCTATAGAGAGAGAGAAACAATGCTTTCATTAGAGTGAGGTAGGTGATATACTTCATGCACTTGGAAAAAAAAGTCCCCAAAGATACATTCCTTCTGGAATATACATACTTTGCTGAGAAAAATAATTAATTGTTCTACCTTCTGTTTGTATCTAAGTATTATTCTGCAAAGGAAAAAAGAGAAGGAATGAATGATATGAAAATAAATTATTAATATGTAAATCCAGGAATTATATCAATGACAATATCAGACATGCAGTACTCAAAAACTAATTAATCCCATTCTAAGTGTACACCTTTAAAGATCACACAGTAGCCTTCTCCTAAAAAAGACTAGAGATGGCTGGGGAGAAAAATTTAATCTGAAATATCCTGCCGTTTAAATTATGGGGATTTTTGTCACTTCTAATCTCATTTTAGATTAGATCTCAGACTACAAAAACTCTCAGTATGGGAAGTCTAAGGATTTTCTTCTCCAGAAATGTTGCAGGATAAATTGTTGATGCTGACTTCTGAAATAATGGTATTTCAAATTTGTCTTTAGCCTAGCTTTGGCACTTGAGTGTGACATGGCAATACAACAAGTTTTTTACAAATAGGCTGTAATATTTATGACTGTCTACTCTTCATGCTGGTATTATATCACTTTAAAAAATGAAAAAGATGTTGAATAATTTGTGGTCTGGCAACCATCTTTTATGCAGCTGAATCCCTTGATGATAACTGATGAATAAATGGGAACAGGTACAGAAATGCTTAATAACCTACAAAGCCAAGGACAAGCTGCTGACTGCATTTGTTACAAAAACACAGGTTAATACAGTCCACATCATGCAATGAGCACATATGTCTGAAGAACAATGTAGCATTGCAATGACATGCTAAAACTGATTATATGTATGGTTTACATATGGTATAAAGTGGACTTACAGTGAGATAAATTTATAGAAACCTCATTAAAAGCAAACTCTGTTAATTCCAATGTGACACAGGTAATATATGTTACTACTGTGCACAAGCTTGAGTTACGGGAAAGAAGAAGGAATGTGGTAGAGACAGCTGGGAAGCTAGTAATTTATATAGTCTCATTTATAGCTCTTCAAGAGGTACAGGATGAAATGATTATCCATGGGATATTAATGCAATTCTGTAAGCATGGAAGTGTATTTCAGAAGGAACTGCCATCACTTTCATAGTAGGTAAATCCCTTTGCTAATTAGTACAGAGGCAGAAAATAAGCAACTCTAGGCCTACATGAATAGTTACCGAGGAAGAAAAATTTCATTTGTCTAAGAAATTATGCTTTATAGTTATACAGTAAGTAGCATCTGCCACGGGGCCAGAGAGAATACTTTGCCTGGAAATGTAAGATAGTTCCATAATTGTAAGATTGAAAAAGATATTGTTCCCTCATGTAAAGAAAAGTTTGTTTTGTCTTAGCTTTTTTCTCCGTTTAGGTCTCAACTTGTATCATTATCTTGTAGACAAAAAAAAGAAAATAATTGCTAAAACGGTGAAATTAACTGTTGGATTTCTTTACTGCATTTATAATTCAAAGTACATTTTGGTAGCTAACATCCACACTACATCTTTCTTTAAATGTGTGGAGCTCTTCAGCACACAGCTAGTGTTGTCACTGGTAAGAAAATATGCCTATCCAAAGGCAATGTCAAGATGTAGGCCATCATCAAAATGAATAAATGTTGATTTTTCAAGATTACAGAATGCCAGTGAGCATTCCAGGAAAAAAGTGTAGAATTACAGGAGACGGGGAGCATGGAGTCTTTTACCACTGAAATTCTTTTTACCACACACTCCAACATGGAGATCTGAGAGCAACTGGCTCATTTACTAGGAAAGCACATGCTGCCTTTTCTCTGGAGATTATTTTTTTCCTGTAGATTTCAGTTGATTAGTAAACAAGCGCAAGGCAAAAATGAGAGAGGAAGAGCATCAAAAGCCAGCACTCAGCATCTCTCGGGCACAGAGAACATAACTAGGTGTACCATGTCAGAATAATGTGTCCCTCTCCCACAGTAGGCAGCTGCATTATGCAAACATTTCTGAAGTTCAATAAAAGTGGAAAGCCAGTGGGAAGTTACTCTTCTTACAGAACACAGAAAGGGAAAATAGCCAATTTGAGGTAAACATGTCACCTAAATTTACTAATAAGCCCCCTGTGTCATCTATGGAAGTGGGCCATTAAGTAGAGACAGGTTCTATATATGGATTTTGCAGAAAGGAGAAAGCAAAAGTACTTCTACAAAGCTGATATTTATTGCTGGTACTCATAAGTAGCATATATGACAAACACTTTTCTGTTACAGCTATTGAGGCGTCACAGAATATATGTGGTCTATACGGTTTACCTGAAGTAATCGCTTTAGTTAATAGCCCAAGCATTCCTTAAGGAAAAGCCTGCTGAAGAACACTAGAACTGCTATTTATTGGCCAGCACCAAAAGGATTAGCAGCAGGCTTTGTGCCCACCAAAATTTTAAAGTCAGCATGTGGGAAAATTTTAAATAGAATGATGTCGTGGTTTAACCCTTCTGGCAACTAAGCACCACGCAGCCGCTCGCTCACTTCCCCCTCCCTCAGTGGGATAGGGAGAAAATCAGGAAGGAAAAAAAAAAGGTTAGAGCAGTGGGCTGAGATAAAGACAGTTTAATAAGAGAGAAGAATAACAATAATAATGAGAATGGTAAGAAAATATACAGAATGTACAAAACTAATGTTGCACAACACAGTTGCTCACACCCACTGGCTGATGCCCAGCCCATCCCGAGCAGCAATCACTCCACGAGCCACAATCACTACCCGAGAAACCGACCGACTAACCCCCCTGAGCGCTTTGGTCAGTTTGGGTTAGCTGTCCTAGCTGTGCTGTACTCCCAGCTTGTTATGCACCTGGCCGAGCAGGAGAAGCTCAAAAAGTCCTTGAGTAGTCTGAGCACTACTTGGCAACAACTAAAAACATCAGTGTGTTATCAACATTCTTCTAGTACTAAATCCAAAACACAGCACTATGCTAGCTACTATGAAGAAAATTATCCCAGCCGAAACCAGGACAAATGAGGAGAGGAGAAAGGCAATTTCCTGTTTCATTTTGGTGCTCCATCAGGAGACTGCACTCCCTAGGAACTGCCTAAATTTAGCGGAGGAAGAGACGATCCTCCAAAGACTGCTTTGTGACAGGCATCTATTGCAGGTGGTCTTAGGCCCTTCTGAATTCTCTGTCAGTTCTTCTGAGGTTCAGCCAGCTGCTGAATGCATGCTCCATTTGCAGCCCCTGACGGCCTTGGCTGCTGCTGTGCACAAAAGAGCAGGCTGCTGTGCTGCTATCATGTCTGCCTGGCCCAAACTGCTGGGCTGTTGGCACAATTTGAGAAACTGTAAATGGCTGCTGTCAGGCAAGCAGCCAATCTTTCACCCATGCAGAGAAACTGGCAGCAGCTATCTCCCCAGTGGCCACAGTTCTGTCTTGTATTGTGGATGGATGACAGGGCCACTGAGTTGGTTGAACTCTGTTTTCTTGTTGCAGAGATGCACTCTGTCTCTCAGCCTAAAGAGGTGGGATGGAAACATCATACAAGCCAGAGCTGGTCTGTAGGTTACCCATTTGGTCATGCTGCTTTAGATGCAAATTTGCATAAAAAACAGCAGCTGTTGCTTCATTCTCAGAGAAAATGTGAGAAGGAGGTCTATACTAAACCATGCAACTTTCATCTATTGGTGCAGGTATATTCCTTCTTCAACCATTAAGAAAGGTATAGCAAATCCAAGGCTTCAGCTCCTCTTTATGATTTTCTTTTTGAGCACTTCTGTATTGGGTTCGTGTAGCAAGGTCTTGGTAGTAGGGGGGCTACAGGGGTGGCTTCTGTGTGAAGCTGCTAGAAGTTTTCCCTGTGTCTGCCCCTGGCCAAGGCCAAGCCAATCAGTGACAGTGGAAGTGCCTCTGTGATAACATATTTAAGAAGGAAAAAACCTGCTGCAGCTCAGTAACTGGAGAGAGAAGAGAAGTGAGAGGATGTGAGAGAAAACAGCCCTGCAGACATCAAGGTCAGTGAAGGAGGGGAGGAGGTGCTTCAGGTGCTGGAGCAGAGATTCCCCTGGGCTGGATCAGGTTCCTGGCAAGACTTTGTGGACCTATGGGGGAGGAGCCCATGCTGAGGCAAGTTTGCTGGCAGGACCTGTGACCCCGCATGGGATCCACGCTGGAGCAGTCTGCTGGGGGGAGTAGGTAGAGAAAACTGGGAGTGAAGTTGAGCCCAGGAAGAAGGGAGGGGGGGGGGGGGGGGGGAAGGTTTTTTAAGATTCAGCAGTTTTTTTCCTCTCGTTCTCTGATTATGTTTGATAATAAATTAAATTAATTTCATCTAGTTGAG
Organism: Nycticorax nycticorax; assembly: GCA_023375905.1. Taxonomy (NCBI): domain Eukaryota; kingdom Metazoa; phylum Chordata; class Aves; order Pelecaniformes; family Ardeidae; genus Nycticorax; species Nycticorax nycticorax. Next base: position 1,517,319 of record JAKFQP010000138.1, read on the forward strand.
TCTGCTTTGCCCATGATGGTAACTGGCAAGTGATCTGTCCCTGTCCTTATCTCGACCCACGAGCCCTTTGATCTACTTTTCTCTCCTCTGTCCAGTTAAAAGAGGGGAGTGATAGAGTGGCTTTGGTGGGCCCCTGGCATCCAGCCAGTGTCAAACCACCACAACTTCAGATCAACATTCCAGCGTTCCAAAATGATGGAGGTTTAAATTGGTCAATCTGGTCAAGAAATATAGAGAAGGGAACAACCCTACCACTTTACATACCACCATCCAGTAATTAGAGCCTTCACTGCTTCCTGTTCAGTAAAGGCAGAGTATTTGTAGTTGTCACTGTACTGATTCCCTGTACATCCATCAATGACAATAGCACGCTGGCTTGAGAACACCCATATGCCCTTCTTGCATGTGCTTATGTACTTACATTCACTATTTCCACCAAACTTTGGTTTGGCTTTGTTTGTTTTTTTTCCCTAGTGTAAATAATATTGACTAGAAATAGTTTAAAAACATGCGCGAGACATTTATATATATCCACAATTTCCCGAGTGCATATTGTTTTATGCATGTATGCACCATGAGCATGTGCACAGATTTATGTTTGCAATTTGCACTAGCCGTAAAAGAAGGTAGTAGTTTATTTTTTTGCTTTAAAGAAAAAAACATGGTCATAAATAGAAATCTTAGAAAAGCCCTAAATACTATCCCATAAAATTAAATGCAAAAAGGAATACCTCCCCCCTCTCCCATTCCACCCCAGTTAAGCTATTTCATAAGAGGGAGAGCCAAAACTACAAGCATGTAAGGCATTTTCCAGAACTATATATTTTTTAAATAGTGAGAATTGCTGACCAGGCAAATTGCTTGTTTTATACTTCTTTTCAGAGAAAAGTGCCACTGACAAAATTATACAAGCATATGCATTCTTACGTGTGTATCCTCATGAGAACAAATGCCAAAGTAATTAATTATCTGTGATACTGTTAAAATGAAAAAACAGACTACCAAATAAATGTTTTACTCATGCTCAAACTAAAAAACAGATCACTTATGCCCATAATAGTATTTTTTCCAGCTATGAAAGCATATAATAAGCAAAACCCAACGTAAGTAGTAACCAAGGTAAATTTCCTTTAATATCTACAGCCTACTGTCCCAGTAAGCAAGTCTCATGTGATCACACGCTTACGTTTATGCAGCTCTAGTAGGTGTTGGGCTTGTTGGCCAGTATCAGCAAACTTTGCAGGAGAGAGGAAACGGAGCTGATCCACAAAATTCATAAAATGCCTGTGAAAGCAGGTAACTGGATGGAGAAGGGAGGCCACAACTAAGGGAAACCTAAGCAAACGCCTTGGGTGTCAGGATACCTACATGGGCGACAGCGCATTCTTATAATTGCCACAGTTTTAAGACATGTTTCAGTCAGCAACTAAATAATAGCAGGTACCAAAAGAAAGCAAGTATGAAACACAAGTGTACAAGAAAAACAGTTCCTTCATTTTGATTACATCATGTTCATCTCGGTTTGCTATAGCAACAAAGGAAATCAGACTTCTATTAGATTAACAGTAAGATGAAACTGACTATGGTCTTTCTCTTTTCTGATGGAAATTTAATACTGAGGTGTTGAGGGGGACCAGTTCAACCCCTAATGAAAAATAATCTCCTCCTTCAATATAAAGCCCAGCAACTTCCTTCTAAATCATAAGGCTTAACCCCACCATTGCATTTGGGATAGGAGAAAACTTACTAAATTTCAGATCAGAATGTTCACTATGCAAAAAAATCTAAAGGTCAAAAAGGATACCAAGAATTACAGCATATGGCAGCACTCTTGGTGTTAAAAAGGCAAGCATTGCACTGCATAGCAGTGTAGTAAACACAGGAAAGATGTGGGATGCCACTGATCAAGATGACAGCTTTTCACCTGTGCTCTGTGTTTTGCTGTCAATTTCACTGATTTATGGAAGAAGGACAAGCATAGTCTCTTGATAATGTTTATTGATTATTTGTGCCCTTCTAAAGATCAGGTCCTTGTATCATTTAGCTGAGAAGGAGAAGAAAAGGCAAGAAGATATGTAGCTTGGCTTAATAACCGTGAGAGAATCTAATGAAAGCCAGTAGCTAAACCGTTAGTAAAACATCTGAAGGTTGTTACTAATTGAATTTAGTATGTGGTGCAGATTTTTTGTTTCATTAACTGATATGCTGTAACAAAGAAGGCAAACTACTTTGAGTTTGATTTATCTGCCAAAGATCTGTTGCATTTCCAAAATCCTAGGGATTATTTTTTAATGTAAATGCATTCCTAAATAATTTTAAATCCCTTGAGTTAAATCCAGCCAATATGCAGTCAATGTTGATTTCTATAACACTATAATTTTATCTCTAATTACTATCTATGAAACTATTATTACTTATTTTTAAAGTTTGAAAAGCCAGAATGGTCAAAGTCCCAAAGCAAGAAAAGGTGAGGCTTAACTAGCTAATTCATCCTTCTTGCATCAAAATAATTCAAGTCAGAAGTAAAAAGGCAGAAATAGTTTTACTTCTTTGTTTTGAATTTTCAGATATCAGCAATGTTTGCGAAGTAGAGAGTTTCTTCTCAGAATGACTGAGCAGAAACTTTCACTAAACCTATTCTATGTGGTCCCTTTTGTGAACGGATGGAAGCTAAAGGACCACTTACAATTTATTTTCCATTTTATGTAGATATTGAAAATGCTTCTGAAACATCTTAATATACCACATTGGAAGCATGAAAGATAGATTGGAAAGACAGAGAACTAATACAAAAACTTCACTTCTCTGTTTGTCATCTCTCATCCTTGAGTACCAATATGTTCTATTATTCCTGTGTCTGCCTCTTCTTGCAAAAGTATCTGTAATCTCACAGCACAAGTTCAAACATCCAAACTAAAATAAGCTCTGATAGCAGGGACATAAAAGTATAATGTAAGTCACAACTCCTCCACTAAGAATTTTACTCTGAAACACTGAAGACAACAGAAATCCTAAGCCATTGTTTGAATACATAAATATTAATGTGAGCTACCGTATGTCTTAAAGGTAGGGTGGTGAATCATGTCCTACCGCAGTATGCACCAGCTATGGAACTACATATATGTAGAAGTCTAGTGAGGAACAGTAATGAAAAAATGAGTAGAATTTTAAAATCAGAAATGTGGTTAGTGGGTAAAATTCAGCTCTAACCTCATAAAGCAATGTATATAATTCTGACTGAAGAGATGCCCACTCCTACAATAACAGCTAAGGCCCACCTTCCTTCAACATCACTGGGCAGCAATGTCTATGTGAGGACTATTGCCCCTTCAAAACATTCTGCTATGCACACAAACATAAACTAAACACAAGTATTAAAAGAAAAAGGATTACATGCAAGTCCATCATGAACACTTTTACTTCCATTTGGAAGAGACAAGTGTTGATTTTTTTTGTCTACAGTTTGTTCAGTTATCCAGTTTGACTGCATAAATATACGAATTAATGTATGCTATTTTATTTATAATGCTTTTCCTTTTTGTCACAAAAGTTTAGGATTTGGGTGTACTGTGAACAATACAAACATAATAATTAGCATTATCAGAGATTTTTTTTCTGACCACGTAATTTTTCAGTGTTTTCAGTAGTACACATGGGAAGATATTGACACTTGGTCATCTGGTACTTTATATAGCATTACTTAGAAAAAACATTGAAATACATTTGAAAGAGTAATTTTAAATGACAGCAGAATTTTGGGCTGTCTGGCTAGGTTTCATCATCACTCAGATCTCATTCAGACTTATCTGTATCCATATATAAACTGTCTTCAGTCTTTTGAACGGAACGCACAGTTGGGGATTTTATTGGCAAAGCTCTGTCTTACTTATACACACATTCAAGGGTGTTATCAGCATTTTTCTGCTGTATGGTGATTACTACTGTGGCTAGTGTTCCACTCTTCCATTTTGGATCATTTTCTAAAGCTTTATCACACATTAAGACTTATCTGAGATTTACTGTTTCTTCTGTCCCTATTCAGCTAGGCATATATCTGAACCCTATCACCATAATAACTTAATAATACTTGTGTATTTATAATGCTTATATTGCCTACAGGCAGAAAGCGTAGTAAAAATGTTTCATAAAACTAGAAAAAAGAAGTCAGCTTACAGCTTATCCATCAGGTAGTACAGTCTTCTCAGCAGCATATGCCTTGAACATGACTACTTAGGGGATTTTGCTAAGAAAACAGATGTTCCACCGCAAGTGGAATCTTCTGTGAATTAGTATCTTGGTCCTAAATTTGCTATCAGAAAGGAAAGAGTGTTGATAAAATGCTTCAAATCACCTTATTAATTCACTTCTGTGTTACTAATTATTGCTATTATTATTTATTTTTATAGCTCCCAAATGTATGCTACGTGTTTCAGAGCTCATATTTCACAAATATATCATAATTAACTGGCTAGCATAGGGATTTACAACCTTTTTTTATACTGTAGACCACAGTCTGAGATAAGATTGCTTCCTAGACCACTTCCTCTGGCATTCACGACATTAATGTGTTGTACTAATTGTCCCTGTGCTCATTACAGAAATTGCTTACAAAGAGAAAATAACAAGGAAAGTATTTAATGGATGTTTTCTGCCTTTTTTAAAATGCAGTCTCTCTGGTAAAAGTAAAACAATATAAAAGACTTTATCTAGTTGCTTACTACAGACCACCAACTAACTTGTCCCATATCACAATATAAAAGCTTGTAGCCTATTCAGTATGTCGCATCATTTTCTCTACTGTGGGTAAGGTTAGAATTCACATTTTTTTTACCAAATACATACCATAACCTTCTCCTTGTAGCGGGGAAAGATTTGCAGAAAAACTGAAAGTAGCATTGAGCCATGTACTAATTATATTTTCAAGCCAGTAAAAAATACTGTTGTATTTAGCATGGCTGAACTGAGGTTAATTGAAGCATGGCAGTTTAAATTATTTGGGGTTTTTGTCTTACCTTCTTTAGTTTTTCATGAATGTCCAAGGCACTTATCTATCGATATTTCAAAAACATACGTGCTTTATAAGAATGTTTGAAACGTTTCAGATTAATAATTCACATAATTAGGTTTTGGCATTAACAGCTCTCATGGATAACATTCAGGAGAAGAAAAATATCACAAGAAGAAATATTAGGACAACTTGTCTATACAAAATCTGAATCTTTCATGACATCAGGCAAGTTCATGAGCAAGATGATGTGCTGGCATTGTCAAGGTGTTTGCCATCAATGCCAAATTGCAAGTGATGCATTAAAATTTATAATGTCCTTAAAATGTTTGCAAGTCTCTCAACCCTCCTGCATTTAAGTCAAAATCTTAACTTTCTGTATTTTTAACTATATGGAGACAAAACTTTTTTCTGAAAATCAAAATAGATGTTAAAATGGCAACCATTATCAAAAAGTTGGAGCATTAGTTTATTATAGCCCCCCTAAGAGAGGCAGACACCTGTATAAATCCCAAACACACAGTATTAAAATGAAAAAAAAAATTCTTTACATTATCTTTCACTATTCTCACACCTTTGCCAAAATATTGTAAACGTCCATGATCACGCAGTTTTCTCTTTCAGCCTTGGGAAAGCAACATGTCACAGATTTTATTCACTCTAAATGTAACTATATTTAAAATTTATGCCCCCCCACACATGCATACATAGGTTATCACAGACTACATAAAAAACTTTTCATACAGAAACTTCTGCTAAAAACTTCTTGAATGCCTGTGTGCAATTTACCTCAAGAATTTATTCTCACCAGAGGTACGGAAAGGGGAAGAGGATGGGGAAGGACAAGAGGAAGGGAAAGAGGAAGGGGAAAGGGGCGGGGGGAGGAAAAGGGCAAGGCAAGGCAAAAATATCCTACTTACATAGTTACTCCTGACAAAGGAAAATTAACATGTCCTGTATTTACAGATAAAACAAATCTGAAAAACTGAACAGTGCCAAAAGGTCACTTGTGCTATAACAGTGTTACATTTTTCTGTGCACTTTTGATAAGTTTTTTTTATTGCCACTGAGCAGTGAGATGCTTTTTTCAAGTAGACTTGACAATCTGTTTCACAAACCCATTTAAATATGATGGAACAGAAAGGCTCAGGTGCTAATACAACATATCTATATGATTACAGATGAAGAATATTTAGCATCAACTATGTACTTCATGCCAGTTCCAAAAACCATAAAAAGAGTGGTTCTACAAACCTGTCCTCTTCACAGGTATTTAACTGTCTGTATAACCTTGAGCATCTCATCTTTTGGTAAATAAAACTGGTAAGGCACAAAGCACAAAGGTCAGAGGACAGTGCAAGAAAATGATGAATACTTTTACTCCTGGCTAGATGTATCATGAATTACGGGCAACAGAGAGGTAAGAAGAGTTTCTACAGAAATGCTGAGGATAGTTGGAAACCTGGTGTGCTGCTGCACATGTTCCTGGTCATAGTTCAAATTGACCAAAAGCTTCAAAGATCTGTCATGTGGTTGAATATAGCATAAAGAACACAGGTGCAAGTGTATGAGAAAGAACTGAACACAGGGAAATAAAGAGAACACAAAACTTGATTCTGGGACATCATTGTCTCTCCAGAATGAAAACATCATTGTTGCGAGACCCATCCTTTCCTTGTGCATCTCCCAACAGCCTGACAATAGGTTAATTGGGAAACATATGGGTATATATAAGCTGTAACTCCAGGATTAGCATTTATACCTTAACTGAAAAACAAGCAGGTTTAAATTTTGAGATTAAATTAGACAATTCTTTTGTTTGCACAGGGTTTTTTGCATTTGAACTACATTGTATGCAATTAAATGAGAAGCAGCTTACTTCAGAAATGTGTTTTTAAGTCTTTCCTAAAGTTCAATTCATAAAGGCAGGAGATGGAGTGCAAACCTGAGTGAAGCTTAATGAAATTTCATTATAATTAATTGGTGCTTATTTAGTAATGGAAGTCGTGCTTACTGGATTGAAATGAACATTTTTTTTCTCCTGAGAAATCCAGCCTGCTAAAACAGTGTCAATCTTATTTCCCAGTTCACGAAAGTTGAACAAGTTTTGCGAGCCTTTTCGCATTACATAATAAAACATGAAAATGTGGTATGAATGACATAACCTAAAGTGACTTATTATATAACTGCTGGAATATTAGCAGTAATAACCATTTTTAGAACTATGATATCTTAGTGATGGACTCATAAAACGTATCTAAGATCAATTTTTTTCAAGGTAATACAAGGTATTCTTTTTGGAAAAAAATTATGTTTGCATTTACCATCATGCATATTTCCTTAGAAAATTTTCTTCTAAGCATGACTAGAACTAGACAGCAATTAGCAATTGAGCATATCACCCTTAAAGTGTTGCAGGACTGCCATAAAGGCAATAACAAGAACACTGACCTTGGAGTTGAGTAAAGAAGTAGCAGCTAATGGGATCTGCTATATTGGAAGAAAGATACAGCTTTCAACAGACCTGTTCTGGTTTTGCCTCAGACAGAAAAAGGTCAGCATACTAGCTGATAGTTGTTGACAGATACTTATTTAGGTTCAGGATAATAGCTTTGAAAGTAAAATTACAAATCTATTTTGGATGGTTGCTTAGAACCTTGGCAGATAAATTGAAAATGCTCTTAGCTTGCATTTGTTGGCATTTTTATGAAGTCATTTTGTCATTTTTCTTTACGGTGACTGAATGTTTTTTACTCATTATTCACTAAGATCTTATTTTGAAGAGAATAAAATCTAAACCACATTAAAAAGCTAACATGCAAAGCTAAGAAATGATCTGGTTAACTAAAATGTAACTCTTGCAAATTTTACTGTGCAGTTTGTTCCAAAATATTTTCTTCTCATATCATTTTAAAAAGAAGATTATTGAGAAATTATGAAGAGAAACTTTGAAATTACACAGGATGCAGCTTAATAAAACCGTACCTGTTTTCAAGTGCTTAGGTCTTGAAAAATAAGAAAATTAAGTTATACCTTAGTGCAACAATTGTTTCCAGATGGTATAGGTTCAATTCTCCTGAGGTCAGCCAAAGTAGCAGACAGCTTACCAGAGGAGGATCAGCACTACGCCAGTTACCTCCAGTTTCCTCCAGTGTCCCGCTGGTTGAAGAGCAGTACCCCAGTAGAGCTGCTTGGCTAAGGATAAACACAAAAACTGTAATAGAAAACTGAGATAAAATACTGAATGACAGAGAACGGGGCCTAAAATTTAACTCCTAAAGGAAAGTTTGAATATATATTTGCTAGTACTATATATAAGCTAAAAGACATTCTGGACAGTTTGTGAGATTAATATCTTCCCAACTTCACTGCCTGACTGATAATGAGATGCATATTGTGAAATGAAGTGAAAAAACGGAGCTTAAATTAAAAACCTATTAGAGCCCTGTAATTTCATTAAGCTTTTGAGAGCTCTTTCTTCATTTGTATATTTAATAATATTAATAGCTCCATGAGACTGCAAGTGTTTAATAAGCTTTTGAATTTGGGAGAGGGTAAAATAATCCCAGACATCACCAAATAACAGTTTTTAGTGGTTAGTTACCACCGACAAAGGAGTTTCTTATTTACAACATAAATTTTTCCAGCTTTAACTATTAGTTGTTGTATCTTCTCCCTGGTTAGGTACTCAGAGATCATGATCAGGCCATGCAATCTTCCCTCAGATAACAGAACAGATTAAATTTCTTGAGTTGCTCGCTGTGAGACTGAGCTTTCCTGCTGTCTTAGAGGAGTTGCCTTGGTCCTCTTCTCTCAATTCTTTCTACATGGTCAGCACTCTTAATATTAGGAGCCTGTTGTCAGGATCCAGTTTTGCTGGATGAGAGGAAGGCTCCCTTGCTGAGGTCAGATGTCATAAATTCATTTATTAGCTGTTCAGGGGAAAGAGAGAAAGCAGTGATAGGAAAGGAAGGAAGAAAAATAGGAAATTAAGCAAGAGGTCAAGACGGAAGAGGGTGGACAGTCACCACCACGGATCCACGGTGTCCCAAGGGTCTGTGCTTCTTGGGGTCTTTGGTAGTCTCCTGTGGGGTTGGTGTTTGCCAGAGTCTTCAGTGATCACTCGTGGAGTCAGTGGTCCCACAGGGTCTTCAGTGGTTGCCTGCGGAGTTAGTGGTTCCCCCAGGGGATCTGAGATGGCAGCCTTTTATAGGCTGCATGCCTAAGGCACATGCTTGCACATACATTTTGCGTGCTTTCTCTGTTTTTTGTTCAAACTGCATGCCTTGGTGGGCAGGCGGCCCCACCTGGGTGTCATGGTCCACTGCTTCAGCAAGCCTGCTAAACCAATTTGCCTGCAGCAATGCTGATCTTCTCAGGTAAGCACACAAAGGAGCAAGGTTTGAGACAATTAGCTGTCTAGTCAGTCTCTCACTCCTGTTATGCTGGATGTATAGTTTCAATCTTGCTATAGCCATGTATAGAGCCAAGTATAGATAAATCAGTGAAAGGTAGAGAAACAGTAAGGAGACTTGGGGTAGGGGGACAACACATGTTATATGGCATTGTACAGAGGACACAGTTCAGCATCAATTTGCAAAATGGTATGCAATAAACTCTCTCTCAGTGGCAATTATTATTGCCTACTTGTACTTGGTGTTTTCCTGTTTAAGTGCTACTCTAGCCCATGATAGCCTCAGCCATCATTTTGCTCTCCCAGCTTATACTGAACTACGTTCCAAACCAAGACATTAGATCAGTCTTTAGTATCTGATTTCCAAAAATATTGTCCTGTATTATTAGTGAAACCACCACTTTTTATTACTAGATATACACAGCTTTTAAACCCAAAAAGCTGTGTATGTTACTTGCACTTATGTTTATACACTTAACCAAATTTGGAATAATTTACACATTTGATTAAAAGCATGTTTCTATTTCAGTACATCTAATTGGTAAAAAAAAATTTAAAAATTCAATAGGATATAGGCCATTCCTTGTGGAATCTCAGTAGAGACATCTCCTTTAAATAATGATTCCCCATATGCTTTTACTTTTGGAAGTCTCCCAGCAAATTTTAATCATTTAACATTTTTAAATTTGTTTTGTAGTCCTCAGGAACCTCAGGAAGGGCCTTTCCTTTTAACTGAAGTTGTTAATTCTTGACTCAGTCATTCATGTTTAACTTCACGTGACTTGGTACATAAAGGTAGTAGATGCTGTAGTGGTTTAACCCCAGCTGGCATCTAAGCCCCACACAGTCACTCACTCCCCCTCAGTGCAATGGGGAGAGAATCAGAATTAAAAAAGTGAGAACACTCTTGGGTTGAGGTAAAGACAGTTTAATAGGGAAAGCAAGACCTGCTAGCAAAGAAAAACTAGGAATTCTTTCACTGCTTCCCATGGGCGGGCATGTGTTCAGCCATACCCAGGAAAGCAGGGCACCATCAGTCCAAATGTCCCCCTTTCCTCCTTCTTCCCCTAGCTTATATACTGAACATGACGTTACATGGTCTGGAATAGCCCTTTGGCCAGTTTTGGGACAGCTGTCCTGGCTGTGCCCCTTCCCAGCTTCTTGTGCACCTGGCAGAGCCTGGGAAGATGAAAAAGTCCTTGACTAGTATAAGCCCTGCTTAGCAACAACTAAACCATCAGTGTGTTATCAACATTCTTATACTAAATACAAAACACAGCACTATACCCACTACTAAGAAGAAAATTAACTCTGTCCCAGCCAAAACCAGGGTAGATGCAATATATGTAAACTTCAACCAGGAATTTCTGACTTTACTATATAACCTTAAGGTTGAGGAATAAGAATGATACAAAGTCACCACAATAAATTTGGTTGAACTCTACATAATTCATAGGGTACTAAATAGATATCTTGAAAATTGGGAGATGTCATAGAAAAAGTGTGTTACAAGGGACTGCTACAGGGATGGGTGATTGAGAAGAAAAATCATAAAGAAATTAGCAGACAATGGAAAGATTGGTTGGTAGCAAGGAGAAAAATCCACATAATTTAGTAAACAAGTAAATAATATTTTAACATGACCATGTCTAATAGAACATAAGCTACCCTACATTAGATAAAGACCCTATTAAGCCATGGTGTTGAACATGATAAAGTCAACAATGGAAATCTGTACCAAAAAAGATTTGCATGATCTTTGATGCATAAGTAAAAGACAATGGAGAAAAAGTAATTGTATGACATGATATATATGGCAAATATATATTACCAACATACTTACCGGTGCACTGACTAAAATTAGAAAAATATTTAAGAAGCAGATACAGTTCAAGAATACAGTTGAAAAATAGTACAGAACCCAAAGAAGAATCAGAAGAATGAGTCACAATCTGGGACATAAACCTTGCTAATAGAGCCACCTTGCTCACTTTATGTAGCTTAATAAACAAATGCAGAAGTTGTGCAAGCACAAACAAAAAAGTATCTCTAGGAATAATGTTAATTTAACAGAAGATTTCAGAACAGAAGAAAAAGTTTTAACATCCTTCAACAGATGAAAGTTGAAGCTGGAGCTTTTTAACTATAAGGCCTTGATTAAATCTTGGGAATTTTAATGAGATTTTTTCTGAAAAACGTCATTCAGGAGTGTAATGTTTGATAGGAAGGCCAGGAGCGATGGAAGAAACACAGTATTTCAAAAGCCTCTTGAAATCTGCCAAAGTGCAGATCCGATATGACTAGTAAAAATTACAATATTTAGAGATGGCACCTTGAGCTTTATCTAGTTTTCAGACAGGTAAACTCCTGCCTTAGATGTACTACACAGAACCTAGGCTAAAAAGAAAACTGTTAGAAAATGTACAACAAAGATTCAAGGGATATATGACACTTTTAAAGAATGCCCTAAAGACAAGCATCTAAACAAACCCATCAGGCAATTCCTGAGTTCATGTAACAACCTTTCCTGCATTGTTCATTTTACCTGCTCATCTTTGGCTCATGTTTCTTTAGCATTATTACAGCTGAAAATAAAATCCTAAAAAGAAAGAAGCTCTAGATAGAGGTAACAGTTTGTCTTCTGCCTTGCATATCTAAAAAATACAGAAAAATAATCTGATTCCCAGTCTTTAGTACAATTTACGAAAGATCATAATAGTTTCTTTTCCCTTACAGCTCTTAAATCAAGACAGGAGATTTTTATAGTAGAAACACTGCAGTTCAATCAGTGCTACTGGCCATAAACCCAGAAATAATTTGTTCTTTTGAAGGTCAGACTGGATGAAAGGAGCATTCATATCAGTTTTTAAATCTATCTCCTATCCTAAACACAGCACACACTTCCTTTTAATAATGATACCATCTTCAACAGTCAAAATCCAACTGCTGCAGCTAAGATATCATCTACTATTGAATTTTATCTTTAATAACCCTAATTTAAAGAAATGTGTTTATTTCCAAACACATGACGTTCAATAATTCCTCCCTTCTCAGCCATATATTCCAGGATCATCTGCTTAATGTGGAACTATCCCCATGCTCTCACATGACCTTAAATATGTATCCATTACACATCTGCTTATCATAGAATCATAGAATGTTTTGGGTTGGAAGGGACCCCTACAGGTCATCTAGTCCAACCCCCTGCTTGCACTTCATGGATGCACTTCATTGAGCAGCCAGACTGTTGACAATAACTGAAAATAAGCCTTTGTGAAAATCTTCATGTGATTGTGGTCAGATTTTGCAGGGTTTGGGTACACTTTTATGAGTTATCTCCATGTGAAACTGAATTTTTATTAAGAATCTTTGAATAGAGACAAAGTGGTTAGTGTTCAGTTTCAGAACACCTGCAGCTATTCCATAAACCCCTAAACAGCAATCTTCTATAGAAACATTTTGGAAATCATCTAGATATTTTATTGAATATTCAGTAAAAAAAGCAGAAAATACAATTTATATATCATCAGATATCTGGTAATTGAATTATCTCTTCATTTTCACAGGCTGTGAGTAAGATGTTACACTTTGATCTAAATCACTGAGCTAAACTGCAAAAATACATGTGTGACACCGTTCTAATTAAAGATATTCCAGTACATTTTAGCAGCCACTAGACACGTTGACAAGCCCTAAATTTATCCTACATAAACATATTTTCAAATTTAGCTGGTTTGCTTAACTTGAAGGTTTTGTCATGTAAGTGTTTATGTAGGGAAAGTACATCCTACCTAGCCAAATGGTTGGGAACAACAAATCCAGAGTGTTGGGTTCTTCTGCAAGTTCATCAGAATTACTTTTTAAATTCTGTTGTAATTACCAGGTATAGTTCATAGATGTAGAAATAGATATTAGGAAATTTTATAACAACTATTTTTTTGTTTTAATTCTATGGGTGAAAGTAGGCATTATACAATATTCAGATGCAAGCTGACTGTTTTTTATGAAGGCATGACTGTGTATCAATTCATATTAATATGAAGCTGAACCTTCCAAAAACATGAGAGTCTAAGAATTGCTGTGCCAATGACAAGTCACATGATGACTCTAGCACACCAAACAGAGAAGCTCTTTGCAGGACTTAACACTGGAGCTGAACAGAAACAAAAGTGGTACAAGCCATTAGAGAAAGAGTGCAAAAAAAAGTTTAAATTGTCTACATTCTTCAAACGTCAACATGTCTTTCCACCAGCAATGTGAAGCCCTCTGACTGCTATTTTGTAAACCTAATTGAGTAACATTTGTTGAATATAAAAGTCAGTGAATGTTACTAATTTTTCATTTTAAAAAACTCAATTAATAGGGATGCTCTTTGTATTCAAGGAGCTGACCATCTCTTATTTGTCACATAAATTATTCAGTGGATACCAGCAAAATTTTTCAAGTGATTTATTTATGGAAGTACTTCTTTAGTATTCAGCCAACTCTCCATCTCTTGCTTGTAATGTCTAAATTGGAAAGTGCTAAATATCTGGGAAACAAAATTCTGCCTTATTTTACACCATGTTTCATCCAGATTTTCTGACGACCACAGTTCCCGTGGACTCAAATTTCAACTCAAGCACAAGCAGTATCCATGATAGTATGGCAGGGGTCACCTTTTTTTAAAGAATATAATTCTAAAAGAATGAAACTCCTTCAGAATGTTCCCTTCATAAATGTTATTAAGCATTGTGCCAAAAAAGTTACATAAAAAAATTAATTATTTTCTGGAAGTTTATTGTGCCAAATTTGAAGATTGAATTTAAGCATTAAAGAGCAAAAAACCAGAACAATTTTAGTCCTGTATTCAGTGCTAGTTCCCTGTGTTCCCTAACTGTAGGGCTACTATTAAAGCAGAGAATTTAGAAACACATTAATTAAGTAACTCCAATAAGAGCTCAGGGAAATAAGCAAATTAATTTACATATTTCCCTGGTGGACAAGGGGTTAATTAAAGTGCTTTAAAATATTTTTATGCCATTCAGCTGAGTTCTGATCATTTGCTGATTTTTCAGTTAGTTCTATTAACAAGGGCTTTGATGGTATGAATGGGAAAGAGAGAAAGATGTTGCCACAGAAGGCAAAGATTACTACAGCAGAGATTTTTATCCTAGAGCAGCTTTTGTGCTTAGCTCTTTTTTCACACACTTAGGCTACCTGAGTTCTTAGAAGCTCTGGATCCTTGTGAAAAGTGGAATGTCAAAACCGGGGCGGGGAGGGGGATTATATTAACTTCATGGCTGCATTATAAATAAACATTATTGATTAACTAGTTCAGTGATAGTGCAATTTTTGAAAAAGCACACTATAGCGGGAGGGAAAGTGGTCCATTTTCCTATTAAATTTTCTTTATAGATGTTTTGTAAATTCTGATTTTACAGTAATTATACAGAAGTGTTTATTTCTAGGATTATTCTTCAAATATTCTTCAAATTGGACATACTGGTGCATAAATACGGAGGCAAAAGTGAAAACATATCTTGCAGGAGAAAAAATATTAAACAAATTACAAACCTATATACAAATATCAATTACATAAGAGGAGTGTTGCTAGATGTACATGAATGAAAACAAAGTGCATAATTTGATCAATACATTTCTGAAAACTACATGCCTATTCTCAAAATTTAAAGTTGCAATTATGTCAGATAAAGGCAAACACTATGAGGAGCCAAGCCAAAACAAAGCAAACAAAAACAAAAGCAAGCAAAAACATCCAGCTTACTATCATTTAAAAAAAAGGAAAACAAAGCAAAACCATATAATGCTAGCTCTGTCATTTTCTACTGCACTTCAGACACAACCAAAAAATCCATATTTGGATGGATTGAAGTAGGACATTTGTTTAGCCACAAAATACAATTCATTCCTTCTCCTCATTATTCTACCAGCCATATGGAAGCAAAGGATCAGGTTCCCAAAAACACTGAATGCCCTTGCTATCAGATCTCGGATATTGCACAAAACTTATATAGCAAAACCAGTAAAATGCTACTGATAAACAGAATATACAAAAGGAGAAGAGGTTTACAGGCCCTTGTCACCCACCTCTAGTTTGCCAAATTTTGCATAACTGTGCTGTTTCATAGTAACATATTTTCAAAACTAACCCGGAGTATACAAATTCTTTATTCTAGAGTCTCTCATTCATCAGGCGTATTCGAAACTGAAAACAGAAAATTATGTTAGCTTTTCACATTTGGAAAGGATTGACTCTCATTCTTCCCACCATGTGTGAAGCCTAGACCTACAGTTATATAAGGTGTGGACCTCCATTAGTTCCTTCAAAAGAAGAACCATCTTGGGTACATTCTGTTTCTGACCAAGCAGGAGTTAATCCAGAAAACCCACAACAAAACTGCTCTGGTACAGAAACTACAGACAGTAATGAATAAAGCCTGTAAATGGGGGCAGGAGGTAATCAGGATAAGGACTACCTGCCTCTTACACCTCTGCATGAAATGAAAACCTCAGATGGGTTTTGGAAGAGTGCAGAATGTAAAAGTTGGTATAGAAAACCTAAAAGTGAAATGGGAAAAATAGACTGAGAGAAGTCTCATGAAAGCATAAATTGTCATAAAAAAGAGGTGATTAAGAATGTTGGGTGATAAGGTGACAGCCGCAGGACTGAAACTTAAATAAGGGTTTCATAATCTGTATTTACTCAAGCACATGCTTTGATATTTTTATACAAAGACATATTGCAATTATTCTGTAGAAAATAAAAAATTATTTCTGTGGGAATACAGTCCAGTTCCTCACCTGAGGTAGGACCGCATATTCTTTGGTCACCAAGAGCTAGGCTGATTTACAGCACATAATTCCTGGAATACAAATTTAGTGGTATTCATAAAAGCTTGACCCGTGTGTTTCAGAAGACAGAACAGGAAAAGTTAAATGAAAGATGAGTCTGTTTCCCCAAAGGCAAACTCAGGGAAGCTGAGAGAATGTCAGAACTATGTGTTAGGGAGAAACTTCATCCACAAATGAGTTACTAATGACAGTTCAAATTAGTTTTTAAAACGTTTTGAGGCTGAATTTAAGACAACAGCTAATATACTTTAGAGAGTCTGTTGGGTGCAAAAGCTATAATAAATAAAATTTGGAAAAGAAAGCAGTCTTAGTCTTGATTATTGTCAAATCAGATTATTTCCTCAGACATTAGTGGAATTTTTCAGTTATCATCTGAAACTTTTAATAAGAAAGAGCAGATAATGGAGAACATGCTGTATATTTTCCGAACAGTGTTTAGAATCCATCGTAAAATTATCAGCCAGATAAATAGAAAACTCAGCCTATTTTCAGACTACATGAATGGCCAATTGCCAGTAGCATTTCCTAGCAGTTCCCAGCTTCCCAGAGACCTATTGTGTATTGCTACTACTAAATATAGCAAGTGTTATAAAGCTAATATATATAAGTGATAATGAATAAGCAAATTAGAAATCCTTTTTCAAAGGCAAATTCATATGCTTTGGCCAGTACTTGTAGTTCTTGTCATTTGTTGGGCTCAGTATTTTCCAGGTGAGGATCACTTCTCCTGATGTTTCACCTTTTTTTCTATTAACTATAAGGCTTCAAAGAAAAGTAACCTGACTTTGTGACTATCTCAAGTAGCAGACAAAGATTCCTACACCTTTAAGGGTAAAGGTACAAAATCAGAGGAAGCAACATGGGAGACACTAGCGTGTGTGGACACAAATCTCAAAGGCTTTGGATACCACACTATTTTCATAGTAATTTCTATTTTCATAGTAATTGAAATTATTGACCATCCTTCAAATTGCTCCTTGAATCTGATGAGGTGTTCTGACCTACCATTGACATATACATGCAGCAAACAGTGAGAATTCTGACTTTGATGATTGTTTACCAAGAAAGTGTTATATTCTTTCAGTTAACCCCCTTTATGTTGATACTTTTGCTGTTGTACATCCTCATTCTACATTAAGATTATATTGCAGGCTAATATTGAAAGCACTCAGAGTTTCCTTAATTCCTGTAAGGATTTCCTATGTATACAGTACCACCACACTGTAAAAAAACCCTACTAAAGTAATTAGAAAAAATCAGAGTTTTTTTATGTGTCGTGCTGTGTTCTATGTGGGTCAAACCTTACTGAAGTTTTAGTCCCATATATCAGTAAAATAATTTCAGCTTGCCATCTTCTAAACTAATTTTCTTTGTTTACAGAATATTGTTGCTTTCCAAAGTAATTAAAGCATTAACTGCAAGCCTCATGTTGAGGTGTTTGCATGACATTGTTCAATATTGGATCAAAACTCTTTGGAGTGGACCTATTTTGAGAGCAGTATTGCCCTTAGAAGCATGGGAATAGGACATGCACACCAGTAACAGTGATGTTACTGCAAGGAAAATCACAACAGAAGTAAATGAATATATCAGTATCTAGACAATATAGTTCATAGAGGAGAATACTATGTTATCCTGAGTATTTTACCAGTTTTCACAGCTATCAACTCCCCAGATGAATAAGTTGGCTAGCTCGTTGTATGAAACCTTCATATACTTATGCCTATCTGTCATCTATTTACCTTTTTTTACTGTAGTGTCACTTTGTGTGATTATACAATTGATTTTACTGGTATTACATGACTAAAAAAAGGGGCAGAGAAAAAAAAAAGTAGAAAATATTTTGAAAATATTTTTCTTTCCTTTGCCCCAATTCTAAACTAAAGTAATAGAGCACCCTCTGAATTTCTATTAGTGCGGAATCAGATTCTAACACCAAACACTGAAATTACACACAAAATAGAGCACTAAAGTATTCATAGTTCCACACATAAAGTTCATCTTTATTTAGAATCTGCTAATATTCATATTAATAACTACAAGGCTAAGCAGAAAGTCAAATTGGGAGGATTATTTTTAATATTAAAATAATTCTATCCAAAGGAAAATTAAAAAAGCAAGAGGAATATTAAATATGTTGTTTCTGTAGTTTGTAAACCTTGTTGCATTTCAGATGCTTCATTTCAGAGATGACCATTTGTCAGCTCTGAATTTACTCTAGGTTAGTTCCTGGTAAGAAACTATATGATGAGACACGTCAGTTTGGGACAAACTTATTGGGATTTAAATGTCTGCATAAGACATAATTTCTTAGAGCTAAAAGTTATTAGACCTTCATATCCCAGTCTCAACCTTGATAAATACATCCACTGTCTTCAGGAATTCTCCTCTAATTTTTGACCTTGAGGTAGAAGTTGCTTCTAAGTACTAATAGAATTTTCCCACTTCAGATATCTAAAGGAAATACTGAATTTTTCATCTGAGACCTAAACCAATTCTTGTTTCTCAGTATATGAGCTTTTCCGTGAATATTCCATTCACCATTTTAAGTAAAAAGAAAAAATCCCAAAGGTGACATTGAAAATTTTTTATTAAAATGAGGTCAGAATGCTCAGCTGGGATTCATTCTGTGTTTTATACATAACAGGGCTCCCTCATAGATGAGTGGATTTCTTCCCCATTAGGCAATACTGAGAAAGGCAATTGGTAAAAAAGTTTAATCTATTTTCTTTTTGGTGCAATACTGGATCATCTGCTTTTGATTTGGTTGTCTTGTAACAGTAATAACATGACTACAGGAACGCATTTAAATATAAATTGCAAGCAGTGAGAAATAAATTTTCTAAATGTTGGTGAGCAAAGCACAATCCCAGGTAATTCTTAGAAGAGTAGACATTTTCATATATTTCTGGAAAGACAAGAGCAGAGCTCAGTCATAAATACTATCAGTGTCACTGTAGCTAGTGAGTAAAATATTTGCAAAATTAAGGAAAAAAAATAAGATGGATAGAGGATCTTAACAATTGGAGGTTTTGTCCAAATAGTGGCCTTGTTTAAAACAGTTTTAATAACCTATTTAGGGATGCATCAGCATTTGCAAATTAAAGCTATTTTTCAGTTCTTGACTAAAGGATCAAAGAGCTTGAGCCAAACCCTTCTGAAGGTATAGAAGAGCCAAATTATTTTACATCAAACCAGGCTTTACCTGGCAAGCATGCAGAGGTAAAATGGCTCAGACATGTAAATTGCTTTCAGTGCAAGTTAAACCATGCTTGCTTTTTTCTTGATTTTTTCTTGATGGACGTCATCTATCTGGACTTCTGTAAAGCCTTTGACATGGTCCCCCACAACATCCTTCTCTCTAAATTGGAGACCTATGGATTTGAGGGGTGCACTGTTTGGTGGATAAGGAATTGGTTGGATGGTCGCATCCAGAGGGTAGTGGTCAACGGCTCGATGTCCGGATGGAGACCGGTGACGAGTGGTGTCCCTCAGGGGTCCATACTGGGACTAGTGCTGTTTAATATATTCATCAATGACATAGACAGGGAGACTGAGTTTACCCTCAGCAAGTTTGTGGATGACACCAAGCTGAGTGGTATGGTTGATAGGCCAGAAGAACGGGATGTCATCCAAAGAGACCTGGACAAGGTGGAGAGGTGGGCCTGTGTGAACCTCATGAGGTTCAACAAGGCCAAGTGCAAGGTCCTGCACCTGGGTCGGGGTAACCCCCAGTATCAATACAGGTTGGGGGAAGAAAGGATCAAGAGCAGCCCTGCTGAGAGGGACTTGGGGGTACTGATGGATGAAAAGCTGGACATGAGCCGGCAATGTGCACTGGCAAGCCCAGAAGGCCAACCGTACCCTGGGCTGCATCAGGAGAAGCGTGGCCAGCAGGTCGAGGGAGGTGATCCTGCCCCTTTACTCTGCTCTGGTGAGACCTCCCCTGGAGTACTGCATCCAGCTCTGGAGCCCTCAGCACAAGAAGGACATGGAATTGTTGGAGCGGGTTCAGAGGAGGGCTATGAAAATGATCCAAGGGCTGGAGCCCCTCTCCTATGAGGACAGGCTGAGAGAGTTGGGCTTGTTCAGCCTGGAGAAGAGAAGGGAGACCTGATTGCGAACTTCCAGTACTTAAAGGGGGCCTATAGGAAAGATGGGGAAGGTCTTTTTAGCAGGGCCAGCTGTGACAGGACAAGGGGTAATGGTTTTAAAGTAAAACAGGGTAGGTTTAGACTAGATATAAGGAAGAAATTCTTTACAATGAGGGTGGTAAAACACTGGAACAGGTTGCCCAGAGAGGTAGTGGAGGCCCCATCCCTGGAAACATTCAAGGCCAGGTTGGACGGGGCTCTGAGCAACCTGATCTAGTTAGCGGTGTCCCTGCTCAGTGCATGGGGGTTGGACAAGATGATCTCTAGGGGTCCCTTCCAACCCAAAACATTCTATGATACTATGATGCCTACAATGTGCTACTTACTTAATATTTCCATCCAGCAAAAGAAAGGAACAGCATGTTGGAGCATTTGAATGTATATTCTTTGTAGAGAAATGTATTTGAAGTTAATGCAGAAAAGAAGGTCCACAGTAATCTTAAAACCTCTGTCTTTCAAGTCAGACTTAATTAGTCAGAATTAATATATATTGAAATTGCCTAAGAAAATCAAAATTTCCTCCTTAAAAGATAGCATAATGGTGACAACTCTTAATTCTTCAGAACTCTTAATTCTTGAAATAAATTTGGTTTCTTCTGGAGAGGATTTGTAGAGAAAGAGAAATCTGTAGAAATAAACCAAACAAAGGAATTTAAGTGGTACACATGCTCAATATAAATCTAGTGGAATGAACTTAAAAAATTAAGTGATTGAAGAGCTGTTTTATTCATGTACTCTGGAAATTTCTGAAGTCTCAGCCCACTAAACCCTTATTTTGCAAGATGATATCTTCATGTCACACAAAGCATTCTTTCCATACTCCATGGAGTGTCAAGCCTGCAGAGAAATAAATGGAATTTCTAGTTGGGTCTGCCAGACTGTTCTGGTTAAATAAGCAAATTATAGTGTTGAAAAGCAGTCTGCAACACTGTGCTGCATGGCTGCAATCACAGAGCTAGGAATCATGGCTAGAACCGGGGGCTAGGCAGAAGCTGAATTAGAATAAAAGTCGAGCTTTCTTGTAAGCTTGGAAAACAGGACAATGTAGAATTAATGAATTAGCAAAGCAGCCTGAAAACTGCTTTTCCCATAGACTAAATAGCATAATAAGAAACAGAAGACTAAATTTATAGGCAAATCTATCTTCTGCTGCTGTTTCCAGGCAATGAAAGAGACTTGCTTTTCCTTTAGAACTTTTATTTTGAAATTGGTACTTTAGATCCTGGATACTAGAATTTCAATACAAAGCTTTATTTGAATTGGAAAGATGGCTGGCAATAGGGGGAAATTATAAACCTGACATAGTAACTCCAGCAAAAATATTGCCACACTTTTAATAACACAGTTCTCACTAAATACCGATTTCACTTTATAAACAATTTGTGTCATGCTGCCTCATGATAATATAAAAATAGATGTAATTCATTTCAGCAGCAATTAAAATAATTGTGGACAGAAATAAGATTACATTTATAAGATAAATAGAGAAAACTCTTCTCATTTATGCTCTTTACTGGAGTGTCTTTAGATGTGACACTGCTAAATCCTTCCTTAACCACCATTATGACCATTATTAGTATTGTTAAATCCTTCTTTTTACGAAATCTGCATATCCTTTAAGCTTCTCAGGGTTGCCCATACATTATCATACCTACTGTCAAAGCTATGCAGAATGTAGTTATCTAGACGTGTTTGATATCAGTGACCTTTAGAAACAGCCAATCAAACCCAAATGTGTAGAGCAAGGGAAGAACTGTTAGGTGCAGCACCATAGCCTGTAATTTCTAACATTCTTTAGATGCAATTTATGCCAGATTCTTCATTTTGACAACCAAGAACCCAATTCACATTTTTTTCATTATTTTTGTCCAGTTCTTAATTTCAGTAGTCTCACTGCTTACACAGAATGTTCTTTAAGGAATGTAGATAGAAAGTTTCTAGTGGTTACTTTTCATAAAGATTTTACTGTTTACTTGCTAGAACTCTGTTGTACTCTTGACTTGCATCTGTCTCCATATCTATCAGATGTGGGTTTTGTAGAAAAAGCTAGTATTACTTGCTATGTTACTTTTATCCTTTTGTTGCTGTTTGTATTTATAAATAACATTTAACATCTTGTTATTCTATCCCACAGTGCAAGAAGAAAGTAAAGATAAAATAACTCAGGCTTGTTAAAAAGGTGTTCAAATGTGTCTCAGTGTATAAATTTTGCGCTTTTAAATTGAATGTAAACAATTAGGGGTCTCTTTTGTGAAGAGGAGTTGAAAAATAATGTGAATCAGTTATAAAAAAAGGAAATTTTTCTGCACTATTAATTCAGCTTACATTCACAAATCTGCTTCGTGTTTCCAGCAGCTGCCTCATAGAGGTATGTGAGGATTAAAGGAAAAGAAGAAACTGTCTCACAGTGAGCCGTGGCAGAAGCCAGGATAGAACCAATTTTCGTGGGCAGATCCTATGTGACACTAGGAATGCTGCTTAAGCCAAGTTTTTCCTTTTTCTTTTCTTTTCTTTTTTTTAAACAAAAAACCTCAAAACCAACAAACCTTGAGTTTCATTTATGTATTCCTTTTTTCTTCTGTGCCAGCCTGATGATGCCCTCAGAACTAATATGCAGTTGCAACTGAATTCGATAGAAATTCTGGTTGATGTTCTAATAACAAGTAGCATAGAAAGTCACATGAGGAAATTAATAGCTTTGTCATCAGAACAGCATTTGAATAATATGTGATATCTAAGGCCTAAGGCTATCCAATTAATGATGAAGAAAGAACAGCATATCAAATAACTGTTCGCTAAATGAGAACCATCCATTCTGCATACTAAATAAGGAAAGATTCTATGAAGAAGGAAATGTATGACTCTGTTAATTTAATAGTGTACCATAACATCCACTCACAATGTTTGTGACTCAAGTTCATATGTTCAACGTCTACTAATATGACAAAGAGTCCCTATTACTGCTCCGAATTTTTGTGTAAAGTAATTTTAAATCTGTTTTAAATGTCTGTTGTGGGAATCATGGTGACTGAAATTTTGATCACTGAGTATTCGGGGTGGGTGATGCTTGGTAGTCTTTGAGTTTGTCATTGACACAACACTGAGAGAGAAATATGGGCAGGGAGACCATGGGGGCTTGCTTTGTTTTCCCTCTTACTCTCTCTTGTAGTTAGACACACTCTGTCAGACTCCATCAGAGCACATCACCTCGTGCCTGGCCTGATGTGACAAGACAGTACAAAGCAATGCAAAGAACAGCAAACCAATACATTCAAACATTCACACCCTACCCCTTTCTGATCATTTCAAGTCCCTTATAGGTACAAACATAGTAGAATGTTTGATCTTTTCACGGGCGTAATACATACTGCTTCTTAGGGCTAGCTGTTACAGAAATCCATAACAGTGTACTGTATGTTTGAGATACTTTTTTCTGGGAATTTAATTTCAGAATGCAGAAACACGTGTATCTAGAACATGCAAATACTAGAATTATCACCAAAGCTTAGATCTTGCCATGTGGTACCCTACCTGCCTGGTTGTCACCTAGTATCTGATGCTTTTGAAGACATTTTCTACTATGTATTTGGTAATTTTTTTCATATGTCTGAACTAAATATAATGGTTGCTCCCATTTGGCCAAAAATCAAAGCTTCAAAGAGTGGGACAAAAGAGCTGCTTCCATTATAATTCCTACTTGGGACAGGACATGTATGTAGAAAGGGTTCAGTTTATATACAACTGTACGATCTGGATTGATTTGGACAATTTTGAGCAAAGCTAAAAAAAGTACGAAGCCCAGGGGGTTTTTTTATGAAAAAAGAAATTTAAACTGGTTTCAGGAATTTATGACTGGATTTAATGGCTTCAAGGTCAGATGTTTTATTTTTGTTGAAATCTGTGGGAGTCGCAGATGCTAGTTTATCCTTTAAGAATCTATATATCAAGCATTTTTTTAAAACCCTACCAGCTGTCCTTTTGAAATAGTTTAAATAGTTAAGATGACCTGAAGTTATTAAACGAACTATATCTCATAGTTTAGCAACTTGAAACTTAATCTGTTAAGGCTAACTGATGTAAATTGTAAATCAGGCTACAGTCCTCAAAACTGGTTAACCTTTTTCACCTGGTTTCATAACAGATACTGAGCTTCACATTTGTCATCTAGTTATGAATGCAATAATGTGAAATATAGTTGAAAGATCACAACCATAGCTCTAGCGGAAGAATCTGCTTTTAGTCCTACATTTGCAAGCCTGCATTTGCAAGTATGAGCATCAGTTTGTTCTTAACAATTTTCTTTTTTACTCTTCTCATTTATTTTATTATTTGTTTTCTGTTTTGTATTCCTGATCTATTGGTTTAAAAACCTCTCTGAGTGCAACCCCAGCTTTGTAAGCACATTAGCCTCATACTCCATTTAAAGTGCGGAGCTGCCCAAATGCTGGATTTTTCTCCAGCTCTGAGGGATAACCTACCTGCATTATTCTTCAGGGTTTTTTTTTACAGACTGTTAATATTTTTGCCCCTGCATTTTGATAGCTAGATATCCTGTAAGGGATTTTCAACAATTTCCTTCATAATTACTGCTGGTGAGAAAAGGTTTCCTTTCTCCATATCAAAACATTTGTCTGGACCCTGTTGCCCTCCATGCCATCAAACGTCTGTTATATCTTTCTGTAACTGCTTTGTGGTGTGAAGTGTTAAATATCATTGAAATGGCAGGCTGTGGAAAAAGTGTACAGCAAATAAATGCATGATCTGTTTTGCTAGAATTCTGTCAAGTACTCTTGTCAATGCACACAAATACAGATAAAGTGTCTTCAGATATGTCTCCCTTACTCAATCTTTAACATTGCTTCCTTGCTTAAGTAGTGGCAAGTACAATAACTACAATTAAATAACCATTCCTCTATGTGTTTATGTAATTAATTGGGTTCTATAAATTGAGAAAGTTTTTGTGGTGGTTTTTTGGGTTTGGGGTTTTTTTGTGGATTTTTTCATTTCTTAATTTTCCTTTGATGCATTTCAATGACATCTTGTGGTGGTTGTTTTGGAACATAAACACAGTTAAAATGAAGATATGGTAAACATCTAGATATGTCTTAGATTTTGCTGATTAAAAATGAAAAATCTTTGCTATTGTATTTGAATTGTGGATTGCACAGTAAAGTGTAAATGCTGTGCATGATCATGTAAACTCGATACATTGAATTACGCTGTGTTATGAACACACCTTTAATTATGATGTGTTTTGATGTCCTATCCCTGAAGACATGACAGATGACTGTGCAGGTATTAGACAGGCTAAAATATTTTGTGTAGCATTGCAACACAGAGTACTATGACTTCAAATATGTGGCAGAATTTAAGTGTTGTGGTTTCATTAAAACATAGAGGTAACATCATTTTAGACTGTGCAGAGAGCCAACCAATATTTTTTCCATACTTTTATATTAATTTGTAGTTATTTAAACTCACTGCCTTTCTCTTTATCCTTGTTGAATATCCAAATTCAATTTTATTCCCACAAAAGATAAAAAATCAAGAGGTGAACCATGTGTTTCTTGTCAATGAGACCTTAAAGTTATATTGTTTAAATATATCAATAATTATTTTATTTTATTTTTTCAATGTTTTTGTTTCACTTGAGATTATTCACAATAGTATTTTGAGAATTGGTGGCTTGTAGGAATGCTTGTTTCACTTTAATAATTTTGATGCTAGAGTTGATGAAACCTTTGAAATTATAAAAGATGGATTTAGCTTTCCATGATCACCATTACCATGTACTGATTTTTGGGCTCATATTTTTGCTTCACTAAGAAATCTGAACAGTTTGTTGAGTAGAGTATTTCAGGTAAATACACAGGAGAAAAAAATTGGGCTTCTCTGATTCTGCCCTTAAACATTATTCTTTGCATGCCAAACAATGGCGTGCTGGTTCAACGGTAGAACATGACTGGTGGGAATTTGTGCAAGTCAGTGGAAGTCTAGATTAACACACAACAAAATAAGAAATGAAGGATATGATCTCAGATGCAGAATAAAGAATCATGAAATACAGCTTATGCTGCTGTTGTCCTTTCTGATGCACACTGAAATTTTGCTTAGTAGATGATGGCTGGGAGAGAAAACTGGTATTTTTAAATTTTAATTATTTTTTTTTTCAGGCATCTGTTGATTCTGTTCTTAGCAGATTATTTCACTTTTTTTTAGAAGGATGAGAACAACTCTGGGTAAAATGCATAAGATACATAATGCATGTTTGTCTTGCATTGTCAATTTTGTTTTGCCCATTGTCAGTTGTATTTGAAGTTAAATTATGTGTTTGATCATATTATTCATTGAAGCATGTTTGTTTTTTAATGTTTCTGGGTGAGTAATCTGTTATGATGAAAACTGCTGTTTGAATTTTTATATTACACATTGAATTACGAGCTTTGTTCAGATGAAATAAAATTGTCTAAATGCATATAAAACATGTATAAAACACAGTTGTTTATTTTTGAAGTCTTCTGAAGATTAATCAAAAACTAAAGACAATTTAAGGTATAATATAAAATGGCAAAGGAATGTATAAGGAAATAAATTACTCTAGATAGGTAAATCCATGACAGAAGAAAGCACAGGCACAAGTTGTGTTTTGGGACTGTATGCCACTACCCTATCATCCTTGTTTTGCATGGAGAAGAATTATCACTGGATGAGAAATAAATTTTTCTTGCTTGCACCTCCTGAAATTCTCATATTTGGTCAGAATTGTGGCCCTCTGGTTTTATGCCTTGTTTCAAAGGCCAAGTAAAACAGAGTTCAAGAATTACTTGTTGATGATCTGCAAAATCGTATCTTCCATGTGAAGGTGGAATGTGGAAAATAGTTTAAACCATGATGTAGGAAGCTGAATATTTAATTTAATATATCTGCATTTTTTATGATTCTCTCTCTCTCTCTGTCTCCAATATTTACTTTGAAACACTTTGGGATTTGCCAATATATGAGACAGGAAAGTAAAAGATTTTGACTCA
Organism: Nycticorax nycticorax; assembly: GCA_023375905.1. NCBI lineage: Eukaryota > Metazoa > Chordata > Aves > Pelecaniformes > Ardeidae > Nycticorax > Nycticorax nycticorax. The sequence goes on from JAKFQP010000138.1 coordinate 1,544,775, forward strand.
TACTCCAAGATGATATAGACAGTCTTTTTAGATGCCTAACTAGTACGTCTTTTCAGGTGCTTATGGTCAAAGCGATGTGGAAATTTTATGTCAAAAAATTATATTCAACCAGGATGGCCTGGGAAAACAGTGTTTTCTAAGTCCTTTTGTAGAACCAGATGCACATATGAAGGCCTCTAAGTACTTCTCACTTCGGCAGTTTCCGAAAATAAAACTTCTGATTATAGGTTAGCTTCTGAGGAATGGTTTCATCTTCCTAAACTTATTGTCTAACATGGGTGGAGTGGGATGAAATGTAATAGGTTGTGATACACAGGAGATTAAATAGGAAATTTTACAGCCCTTCGCAAACTTGATGTTTATGAAACATTGTAATGTTGGAATATGCCTTTCTGAACCTTCCATTAGTACCATTTGGGGGGAAGGGTGTCAGTGAATAAATTTTTTCATGTACACATTCAAGAATGATAAATAAAAACTTAAGCAAGCAGCTTTTGTTGAGTGAAGTTAAGTAGGATGTTAATTCTTGAAGACTGTTGAGACTCTAATGCAGCTTCCTTTTCAAAGTAGCTGAGCTTTAAAGTATTATTTCAGCACTCAATTAAACACACACAAAAGGTATTCTAACTTATTTTAAGTAGGCAGAGCAAAACTCGTTTCTCATTTTATAGTAGCTCTGTGAATTCAGTTTTTTTTTCTAGAATAACTGGCATTGTTCTGGAGCTTCTGATGTGACTGAAATGCACAGAGACAGGAGGCTGTTGGTTAATACTTCACATCTAGCGGCACTCACTGATTTTAGCTGACTTCAGTGAGGCCCTCCCACGGCCCTCCCACGCCTTTACTGGGTGACTGAGTGGTAGCATACATAGATGCATATTTTTAAGTTTTCTGCTTTAATGGCTAAGCAGAGCTCTGGTAAATTTCTGAATCTTGAATCAACCCTCTTAACTAATCTGCCAGGTTACTATAACAACATGAGCATTGGTAAAAATAAGATTTTAATTTGCCCTGTTTTGTTTCAGTCACTAATTATTGAAATGTCATCTCCTATTTGATTATCAGAAATAATCTGTTATTATGAAATTACTATTTATTATGTGAAACTATTAATTTCTGTCTTTGTTTTTTATGCAAAGTGACTTTTTCCATTTTAAGCATCATCTGCCTGTTATATAATGGGATTCCCTGATGTAAGCAAGCTAAAAGTATGGCACTATATATATTGTTTCAAGGTACATAATTAGTAAATTTTTCTCTCAACGAATGACTTGCAACTTATCTAGTACATCTATCAGTAATCAGAAACAATTGAAGAGTATGTCGCAGGTTTAATGCGTCATTTATATGAAGATAGCTTCTGTTGCACCTGTAGCCTTTCAGTGTGAAAACACATTGACCATTCCAGTATCTCATATTACTAAGAGCACTTTGTCTGCCAAAATAAATAAATAAAAACTATAATTACAAATATTAGATAAGTTTTAGAATTCTTCCTATTCTCAATTCTTCATACAGTATTAAATAAATCTTAGTTTATCTCTTCACGGTGTCAACTAGCAACTACCATAACATCTACTTTAGTCTCCACAGAGACTGACTTCTCTAGACCTTAGACTCCATGAGCACCTGAAGATGAATGCTTGCTAGTCTTACCATATACTCACATACACATATAATAGTCAAATGTTTAAATCATGACTTCTGCTGAGTAGTATGAAATAACCAAAATGACATTTTAATCAGATATTTTTCAGTGCATCTGTAAGACAAAACTCAGAGATTTTCATCTTTGTTTGAATATTTTCTATGTTTTTTAATGATTGTTTGCAGTGCTGCTTCATAAGAAACAGTTTGCAACTGAAGGAGGAAAAAAAGATTAAAAAGTGTTTGTACTTTTTGTATAGAAGAATTTGTTGAATTTATTTGCTGACTTTAAAGGCTTTTTTACAAAGAACAAGTTCCGGGGATGTTCAATAGAAACTTCCGGTATGACAAAAGGCTATTTTATATATTAAGTATTTCAAATATAATGGCTTTTCTGTAGACAGACAGCCCGCACCCCCTCACTGCCCCAACCATCCAGCATTAGGCCTATGGAAATAAAAGGAACAGTGACATCCTATAAAGCTCCTCCTGATGTCACAGAGGTTGTATAAATTGCCTGCCTTCCAGAAGGTTTTTTTCTGGAACGAAATTTTCTCTATATTTCTATATGACATGTTCAGCTGTTGATTTAGCCTTATCAGACTAAGAAAAAATTCTTTTCTCCTATCTGTACTGGACATTTTCTTATTTTGCTTTGAACGCACGTTGTCGCCAACGGGAGCTTCTTGCATAACAGAACAAATAAAGCATGTTCATCTAGAAAGCAATTACGAGATGAGAGATGTCCAGTATGTTGTATTTGCTCTGAATTTATCTGTCATTCTGGAATATCTGAAATTCATGTCTGAGCAACAACTTATGCAAAGCAGGTTTGATAACTTTTTGAATTTCAGTGACATTACAGAAGGTACATATTTTATCTTTTTAAAAAGAAAGCAGGAAGTATTGTATATTGACTTATCTGGTGTGACTCAGGCAATGTTAACAGTCTAATAAAAATGCAGTGTGAACCAAAGCAGTTCTTCAGTGTATAAAGGCTGACTTTTTCATATTTTAATATATAATAACCTTTTTAACTGAATCCTTTAGTAAAATGTTGGAGAAAAAACTTAGTAGAAGTAACTTTTATTTTTAAAAGGAAGTTTCACGATTTTTTTTTAAAAGAGGGAGATTTCCTTTGATCCAACAGATTGATTATTTTACTTCAGCAGAATGATAATTGCTGTCAATTCTGTAAACTACTCAGACTGTCCTGTGAAGTCAGAATGTGAGTGAACTAGGAGTATTTTAGGGAGGGTGTCTGAAAGAAGGAAATTGCTTCAAAGAACATCAAGACTAAATGAACAGATGGTGAAAGTTAATAAAGAAAAAGGTAATAAAAAGAAAGTAGAATGAAGAAGTGTAAGTAGAAAATAGGAGAACACAAGAACCTTTAAATGTTTAGTTATGGAAGAAATCTTAATTTGATTTAAGAAATGTATGTGTTGGCAAGAAAATATAACTCCATTTAAAATAATTTTTCAGTTGAGAAACCATTGTAATGAAAATAATATTGATGTCTATTTTGAAATTGCCAATATATGGATCAGAATTGGATGGAGCAAAGAGAATATACGTTACATAAAAACTGGTTCACTGACTGATCTCAAAAAGGAGATGTTTCTAGTGACAAGTGCTCTTTCTGGTTGGCTTCCTTAAATATTCATTTCTGATATAATGATATTTAGTAAATGCAGATGCAATTCTGGCTTTAAAACTTACAGATGCCACAAATGTGCCTTAGTAACAAATAATGAGGAAGACTGGGTACTATCTTTCGTAAGTTCTGGCAATGTAATAGTGTGCCTCTCCATGTTTAATACAAGTCTCAGTTAAGAACAGCAAAAGGATGCCCAGATGAATGGTAAACCACATTGGTGAACATTGCATCCAGTCCTTGTTCTTTGTGTTCTCAAAGTGAAAAGAGTTCAAAAACATCTTCAGCCATGAAATAAACCTGAAGACACAAAGTTTAATGAGCTCTGCAAATTAACATCTTTTGTCAAAAGCTGCAATGTGACCAGTGCAGCGGTTATGCTTTCTGGGCCAGTGAGGGAAGATATGACAACCTAAAGTCAACTTCACCAATAATGCTGCAGCACAAGAACCTGGTTCCAATGTCCTAGACATAAGGTAGAGAAACACAATTATAAAATACTCATCACTGACTACTTTGGAAATTCAATACTGAATTAGTTTTTCAAAGAAAACCATGAATTTAACATTACTTTGGGCCTTAGAGGCCCTAATTTTTTAAAAATCATATTTTGCCAGTCTTAAATTGGAGTTCTTCTAATCACATAACTAAATTTCTTCCATTCTTCCACACTCTATCTCTGATGTCTGTTTTTTTTGAATAGAAGAAATGGTAGAACCAACCTTAGATCCTTTATGCAGCAAGGCCACCTAATGGGAGGTGTGTGCATGCAGAATTTCTTTGAGGATATTTTCATAACCTATCCCTGAAATCTTTATTTCCTAACTTCTTTATGTGGAAGTATTTTTTGCCTTTGTTTTTTTCTTCCAATCAGCAGCCCACTTATCAACAGTGATTTATAAAATGTTTGAGAAATCATAAGGAAGCACCTTTATATTTGAGATACACATTTAGTCACTATTGTAATTGAGCTATAGAGTAGCAATGACTAGTTAAATAACCTTTAAACAGCAGTCCACACAATGCTGACATGAATGGGAGTCAAGATATTGAGGAAGCTTTTAAGAGAGTGGTTGCTTATACTCATAATCAACAGCAATATCACAGGTAGATGACAAACATAAAAACATTGTGTTAGGATCCAATTTTGTTGGATGAGAGGAAGGCCCCCTTGCTTTCTAGCCAACCTCAGTCTGGGAAGCTATGGGTGGCTGAAACAACCTCTCTCAGGTTCAATCCCTTGGAGAGACATTAAGACAAATGTGGTCAGATGTTGTAAATTCACTCATTTATTAACTCTTTGGGGGAAAGAGAGAAAGCATAGATAGGAAAGGGAGGAAGGAAAGATGGGAAATTAAGCAAGAGGTCCAGATAGAAAAGCACACATAGTCACCACCATGGATTCACAGCATCCTAAGGGTCTATGCTTCTGGGGTCTTTGGTTGTCTCCCATGGAGTCAGTGGTCGCCAGAGTCTTCAGTGGTCGCTCACAGAGTCAGTGATACCCTAAGATCTTCAGTGGTTACCTGCAGATTTGGTGATCCCCCACAGAGGGTTTGAGACAGTGGCCTTTTATAGGCTGCCTGCCTAAGGCACATGCTTGCGCATACATTTCACGTGCTTTCCTTGTGGCTTTGTTGTTGGGCAGGGGCCTTGGTAGGCAGGCACCCCATCCAGGTGTCTGATAAGCAAAAGAATGGTCTGCTGCTTCAGGAAGCCTGCAAGCCACCTTGTCTGATCTTGTCAGAGAAGCACACAAAGGAGCAAGCTTTGAGACAATTAGCTGGCTATTCAGTCTCTCACACATCGGGCTTCAGGTTTCTGATTTGTTCTGATTTTTGTATAGGTTTTATTTTCTTGTTCTTAGTGTGGTGTTTTTATGAGCTATTGAATGAATTTGCTTTTGTTCACATGTAACTGGATCAGCTGAAAGTATTTTCAGCCTGTTGCTGACTTATATTGACAATGCTTTTTACTCCTGGTTCACTCTTCTGATTATATAGGCTCATGCCAGAGAACACTTGCAAGACCACTTTGGTGGGGTATCCTCAGGACAAAACCAGGTGGTGGAACTTTCCTCCTTTTGCAGCTCTCCAGACACATCAGAGGGCCCATCCCTCAGAGTGCCTGCCTTTTCATCATCAGTAATAACCAGTACTGCACCTGAATCGTCAATCGAAAATTGATACTTTCTACAACAGAATGGATACACTAGGAAACTGAACAGGTATAGTATTTTATAGGCTGCTTTGATGTACCTTTTTTGGTATAAAAGAATGGGAATTCAAACAGATTTGGAGATGACATTGTAGTATATCTAATTTGATTTTCTTCTTGTAAGTTTCTTCCCATTTCTTCTAAAACAAAAAAGCCCTTTTACAATTGCATGAGAGAATAGATCTGTAGCTTTAGGCTCTGTATAGCATTAGAAAAATCCCATTCTTTCACGAGCATGCACCTTAGAGTCATAAAATCATTCAGGTTGGGAGGGACCTTTGGAAGTTATCTATTCCAACATGCTTCAAGCAGGGCTGGCACTGAATCCAGACCGGGTTGCTCAAGGCTTGGTTCAGCTAGGTCTTGAAATCTCTAAAGACAGAAATTCCATTGTCTCTCGGGATGTTTTCTGATACATAATTACATTCATTATGGGTTTTTTTCTTACATGCAGCTGTACGCTTCCCTCCTCCATTTAACAACTGTAGATTACAAGAGAATCCTTATGGATGTGAGTGCCTTTGGTTGCCTTAGGACTGCTGCTATCTAGATCAGGTAGCCCTGTCCAATCCAGTCTTGAATGTTTCCAGGGATGGGGCCTCCACTACCTCTCTGGGAAACCCGTTCCAGTGTTTCACTACCCTCATTGTAAAGAATTTCTTCCTTATATCTAGTCTAAACCTACCCTGGTTTAGTGTAAAACCATTACCCCTTGTCCTGTCACAGCTGGCCCTACTAAAAAGACCTTCCCCATCTTTCCTATAGGCCCCCTTTAGGTACTGAAAGGCCGCAATCAGGTCTCCCCGCAGCCTTCTCTTCTCCAGGCTGAACAAGCCCAACTCTCTCAGCCTGTCCTCATAGGAGAGGTGCTCCAGCCCTCGGATCATTTTTGTAGCCCTCCTCTGGACCCGCTCCAACAGTTCCATGTCCTTCTTGTGCTGAGGGCTCCAGAGCTGGACGCAGTACTCCAGGTGAGGTCTCACCAGAGCAGAGTAGAGGGGCAGAATCACCTCCCTCGACCTGCTGGCCACGCTTCTCCTGATGCAGCCCAGAGTACGGTTGGCCTTCTGGGCTGCCAGCGCACATTGCCGGCTCATGTCCAGCTTTTCATCCACCAGCACCCCCAAGTCCCTCTCGGCAGGGCTGCTCTCGATCCTTTCTTCCCCCAGCCTGTATTGATACTGGGGGTTACCCCGACCCAGGTGCAGGACCTTGCACTTGGCCTTGTTGAACCTCATGAGGTTCACACAGGCCCACCTCTCCAGCCTGTCCAGGTCTCTCTGGATGACATCCCGTCCTTCTGGTGTGTCAACCGCACCACTCAGCTTGGTGTCATCCGCAAACTTGCTGAGGGTGCACTCGATCTCGCTGTCCAAGTCATTGATGAAAACGTTAAACAGCACCGGTCCCAGTACGGACCCCTGAGGGACACCACTCGTCACCGGTCTCCATCCGGACATCGAGCCATTGACCACTACCCTCTGGATGCGACCATCCAGCCAGTTCCTTATCCACCGAACAGTCCACCCATCAAATCCATAGCTCTCCAATTTAGAGAGAAGGATGTTGTGGGGGACCGTGTCAAAGGCTTTGCAGAAGTCCAGATAGATGACATCCATCGGTTTTCCTTTGTCCACTGCTGTTGTCACACCATCATAGAAAGTCACTAGGTTCGTCAGGCAGGACTTGCCCTTGGTGAAGCCATGCTGGCTATCTCAAATCACCTCCCTGGCCTCCATGTGCCTTAGCATAGCTTCTAGGAGGATCTGTTCCATGATCTTCCCAGGCACAGAGGTGAGGCTGACAGGTCGGTAGTTCCCGGGGTCTTCCTTTCTACCCTTTTTGAAAATGGGCACAATGTTTCCCTTCTTCCAGTCCCCAGGGACTTTGCCTGACTGCCATGACTTTTCAAATATCATGGGGAGTGGCTTGGTAGCTACATCAGACTCTCAGGACTCTGGGATGCATGTTGTCAGGTCCCATGGACTTACGTGCGTTCAGGTTCCTTAAGTGGTCAGGAACCTCATTTCTTACAGCAGGAGGGATTTTACCTCCCAGTCTCCCTCATGCCGTCCATCGACTCAGGAGGGGTGAGGAGAGAGATTGCAAAAAGGTTGTTGAGTACCTCAGCCTTCTCCTCATCTGCTGTTACCATCCTCTTATGTTCTCTTTTTTCAGTTGTTCTTTCTTGCTCAGTATTAGAGAGCATCACATGCAAGACATTGCTCAAAGCTAATATTTGCAGATCACCATGCTGTTCCGTATATTGACCATCCTTAATGGTCAATATGGAATATAATCCCTATAGATAATACAGGAGACAGAAATAGCTTTTCTACCTCATTAATGTATTTCTGAGAGATCTGATATTTCTGATCATTATTCAGTAGTACTCTCATAAGGCATAGCTCTTTTAAATATAATACCTGATTGTGGGCTGCCACAGGAAATCACTAAAACGTCTTATTCCAGAAAAAGCACTGTAACACAGCAGGGAATACTTAAAGGAGGTTAAAGCTGCTGGCAGACATTTCTCTTTCAGGGTTTTCTCACAAAGTTTAGAATCAGCTTAAACTGTTAACAGGCATGCTGCCCAGCACTAGCAATGCCTGCTGCATTGAATGACAAAAGATCAAAAGAGAAAGAAAAAAAGACATTTCAGAGACAGACAACAGTTGCATGCAGTGTCAGGAGAAACAGCAAAATTAAGTTAAAATAAAAAAACCTATTGCAATGGTAAAACAGTTTCTCACATATATAAGCATGTAGTAGCTAATAATGCTCTATTTGTGCAAAGTGGACCAAATTAAGAAACTTGAAAATGTGTTTTGCAATCTCAGCAGAATCTCCGTATGTCGGCAGCATAAAACCACAATTTTGTTTAATTGAGCACATAGAGTAAGCATCTTGGCTCAAGAGCAGCCTAGGAATAAACTAGACAGTTGATATTACAGAACTGGATTGAAATACATTGGCAGAGATATGTGGGAGTTGTGTATAAAGCTCCTGCTTGCATTTTGACTTTCCCAAACCAATGCCATTTACCTTTTGCTAAACTGGCCAATAAATCCCTGCATAACATTTGGAGCAGGGGAAATAGAAGGAGGAAAGTAGAAGTGCCTCATATATAAACTTCCGAACACAGTACGATTTGCAACTGGCAAATATTAATGGGCTACTTTTTGACAACGCTGAGCTGAAAATTCACAACATCCATGAACATAAAGGTGCCCAAGAAATAGGAGCTATGCAAACAAATGGTCACTTTGCCACACTCAAAGACCTATTTGGAATTAACTATTATCCCCTTATTATTAACCGCTATTCCTTTAGGGCTAGACAGGGTGGGTATGGGTTGCCTTATCATGTATGCGGCCTCTGACATGCCCTGGGAGATGCCCCGCCTCATGCCATCACTCTAGAATGGAGCAGGTCTCCCAGAAATCTAATGTCAGCTGTACTGGGGACTGGTGGCCCTAGGTACCTACATGTAGGTAACCAAATGCCACCAATAGAGTTCCCTATTGGTGAAACTGTGTCTCTCTGTGGTTTCTGTAAATTTTTACCACAATGCTGGGCAGTCAAGTAGAGAAACTAGTGCTGGCAGACTGTCTGCGTGTGTAATACCCAAAAAAGAAAAAAATTTCTGATTTCGGAAAAACTTACAAAGATGGCACTTAGTAGAGTCCCAGTCAAAATCCACTTGAAGAAAGCAGGAATCTTCACTCTTCAGTGAGTGTTGACCCGGCTAATAAAATGGGAGAAACTAATTAAACTGTAACTGCATAAGCCTATTTCTACCTGAGAAACTACTGTAGAAAAAAAGATGGGTATGACGCAGAACAAACAGAAACGATCAAGCCTTTTTTTGGTGTCCCAAAGTTTAACACAGATATGAATTACAGACAGATAAACTCACTAGAGAACTGAACATGTTAATCAGATGAACATTCGATCAGTTATCAAATTCATCTTACTGCTTGCTTATACACTTATAATAAATGTGGATGTGCCCTACCATCCAGCCAGAGGGTAGCTCCTGTATCCAATAGAAATGTTAATCTTCCTAAAGTTCAAACGTTCTCCCTAATGACAAATTATTAAAAAAATCCTCTCATCTTGCTTCCTGAGGCTTCCATTAGAGGAAAAGCAGAATGAAAGTTTCATCACTATTTGAAACCAACTCAAACTAAACTCTACTGTAAGAATGGATAAATTATTAAATTTATTAATAAGCATGGATGTGGATAAATAGTTGGCTAGAACCCTTTTATTTAGATTACTAACACTTTAATCACTTTTGAAGTTTTATGTTATTATGAACCAAATTCATAAAATAGCCGCCTAAGTGTTGCCATCTGGTATTTTAACAGATTTTAAGCTTTTCAAGTATGCAAACACATCTACAGCAAATACACTTAACTTTTTACCTTTGATGACTGAGTCTCTTTCATGCGTAGTATCTGAGATTTGATTACAGTCTCATATATCTCCGTCATGCTTATAAATTTTAAGGCTAAGAAATTAACAATTTAAAGTTTCCTGACTGTTCCTGGAGAAATTATGGAAAACAGTTTAAATAAAGAAAATAATTAGTCAGAAAACAGGAGAAAGAATCCCCCTTAATAGGGAAAGCATAGATGATAACATTTAAGAACATATTGCAACCTCAGCTGTGATTCAGTGTATGTCTATATTGCTAATACATTTTTAAAAGAAATAGAATTTATTATAAACATGACACGAGATCTCACAATCATAATTTTATACAGTGTTCTTAATCAAAATGCACTTCTAATGGATATATATAAGAAAATGTAATCCAGAAACAAAAAGACAGAACAGAGCCATTGTATGCACTGAGAGATGCTCTTTAAGCAGTCATTTCATTTACTTTGAGAAACAAGGGACTACATTAATTGCTGATTTAAATGTCCTCTCCATTTTATTCTGATATTCCCCACTCACCATTTTCTAGCAGGTTAATTGGAATTAAAAGCAGATTCCCTGTTTTGATTTACATACCTTTTAGAACACTTCACAGGAGTTTTTTCTTTTCATTCCACTATATGCAACAGAGCTGACAGGTTGTTCATTTAATCCTATTCCTTACGGATTGAGGAAGAAAAGGTTTATTAGAACGAAGTAGAAAATCAACAATCCCCCAAATATTTTATAAACTTTGTATTAAAATATGGATCAATGAGGAAAAATTTAAAAGGCTAGATGAAAACAAAAACTGAGAGTGCATACTGTCTACCAATGCTGAATGAAAATGTTTCCACTTTTATTGGTGTGGAAACAGCTCCATATATTTTATTTTCATATTCTCAGTTGGATTGCATTTATTGCTTAACAGTTATTCTTTAAGAGACATATAGGTACATTTGGCCCACTAGGCAACTCTCAACCACTCATCATTTTCCATGTGGAAATAGACATAAGTTTCTATGAGCAGCATAAGCTACACTCATACTTGCTTTACAGGCAATTAATGAAACAAACTGCTATCTATAAAATGTATAAATTCATCTTTGTATGATTAAAAAATATGAAACATTCAGACATTAAAACAGAATGTACCTCATTACATTATTAAGTCTTCTGATGAAATAACAGAATATTATTTCATGAAATAGCACCATTTAATGCCTTAAACTAGCCTTGTGATGCTAATCTTAGAGTTGGAAAAGGTATCTTATGTCTCACCATAATTATTCAGTCTGCTTCAAAATTTGCTTGCTCTCTTTAACTTTTGATGTTAGTTAATAATCTTCAATTCAAGGATATCACTGCATTGTACAACGACAGATGCTTCAATGCAAAAACATTGATTGGTTTATTAAATCCTTATAGAAAATACAGCTCAAATTAATAACCAGGGGTTTTTTGGAGGTCAAAAATTAATAGAGCCAGACTGTGAATTTATGATCAATAGCAGTTGAAAACAGCATCACTAGATGTGAAACTGAAGTTGCTCTGAGGAGGTAACTGTTATTTCACTTACAAATTCAGTGAACACTGATTGACTGTTTTATTTTAGAAAAATCAATATTGTTATTGGAGAAGAGAGAAAGACAAAATAGTTGTTCATTGGAACAAGTCAATAAAAGTAGAAATACTTTAAAAATTCCTGAAGAGGAATGTAATTACATTGAGAGGATTTCATTAGTGTGAAGATTATCCTGAAGTAAATTTTGGCATCAAAAGTCAATAGCTACTCTGAGTGTTTTGTCATTATTTTGCCAGTTTCCAGTAGAGACATACTTCTCTGGTAAAGGCAAGATAAAGTAAATAAGTAAAATGTGCTACAGTATTCTGAAGAGCAAAATAATTCTGTTTCTAAATGTTCTTGGGTTTTTTTGGTCTTGTTGTTCGCTTGTATTATATCTTGCCTTGACAGTCAACACAAGGAATGAATTTTCATGTCCACCAAAAGTTCTAATTCTGTCCTGTGTTGAACCATATAATATGTTTTTTAATATCAACCATTAAAACTTGAGCACACGCTTATAGTTATTGGAACAGTTTTGAAGCCTGAACAGCCTCAGTCCTACAAGGGAACAGAGTCAGAAGAATTTGTCTCCTACTTGATTTTTGGTCTGATAAAAAACTGTGGGGTTAATTTTCATATTTAATACTTGGCTTTATTTCAAGTGCTTTTTCATATCAGAAAGAATTATTTCATCACTTTTAGCTTATGTCTTATTAAATATAATATGAATTGGGATAGACAAAGACAATAAAGTGATTATGGCTGAAAGAAAGTAAGCTCATTTGTTTTCTAATTAGCAACCTGGAAAATATCATGGTTCACTACTACTATATATATACTATTTTTTGTTCAGTCCTGCTTTTCTAAGCTTAATTTCTTTGGTTACTTGTATCACATATATACTTAATAAAGGCAGAAAGAACATATATGAATAATTAATTGTGAGATAATCTTAAATTTTAATATTGCATTCATTTATGAGTAGAAATACAGTTAATAAGTATGCATGTTTATAGCATTACTCTGAGCAGTATATCCAAGCTATATGTAGAAATCTCTCATCCATATATTTGGAGACAAGCATATGTTCATGAAAAGTTGAAAAGTTGTTGCTTTTCCCAAGGTTGGAACTGCTTTTAAATGCAAAAACAACACTAGAACTTATAAGAAGTAGAAATGACTACATCCAATCAAAACAGTTGAGAAGTATGAGATTGTTTGTCCTTAAAAAATAATTTATCCAGTCTACTAAGGGGCTTCATATACTAGTACGAGTTTTTTTACAGAGCTTATCTAGAGTAATAATAGAAGTGTAGCTCCTTTTATAGATGTTGTCAATATTCTTTTTGAGACAATTACACTTTGGTTTAAATGTAGCCCTTCCTGCACTGAGATAAGAGTGTCTATAGTGTCATTTAACAACATCACTAATCTAGTTAAATTCAGACTTTTAGTTAATCTGTAGAAGTTTCCATGCATCTCAGGTCTCACAGATTATGATTCAAACAACTCCATAAAGTCACAGGAATAACATGAGGTTCTATAGACTGAAGCTCGCCAGTAAGCAGGAGGTTTATTCCCACTGTATCCACTCATTAAGGAACACTACTAAAAGCTTTTAATTATTACAAAATTAATGTTAAATTTTCAGTTATTTCCATACAAGGTCTCTTTCATTCCAAATTCAGAGGTCCATGTCTCTGTTCATATATTTAATGCCAGATTTACACTGACAGCAATGAAACATTGAATTCTTTGGGCTCCGTGCTTAGTAATAAGTATCCTACCTTTACTTTTCTATATGTAGGGACATTCAGTTTGTAAATCTCTTTTAAGCATATACCTCAATTCAGCTCCGAAGCTTGTAACTAGCAAACACCCACTGATGATTTTCAAACTCCTTTCTCATTCAGTATCTTTTTTTAACAGCTCACTAATGCCAAGGTAGCTTGTTTTCCTTCTAATCTATTCTTTTCCCACAGTGACCACAACTTATTATTATGGGTCTGAAGGATAACAAGAGAAGCCTATGTTTGCAGATACCATTTTGGAGGAAGTTACTTAGACACAACAACATTGTTTTTTAACAATTGCTGCTGCAAAATCCAGAAACCATTTGATGTGTACTGGATCCTGATTTATACCAGATTTTCACAGTGTACCTCTTAAAATGAATCAGTTGATATTGTTTGTCTTCAAATCTAAAAGCCACCTTCACCTGCACTAATTCAGAGATCACTCTTTTTAAGTAGATAAGAAATATTGTCTGAGAAATGGATTAATTGTCTTCTCCCTGGAAAAATGAGCTTTACGTCCCAAAATTTCATTTAGCAAGGAAGTATTTGAAGAAATATCACACCAACTCATCTATACTCCTTCTCTGGTCAATAGAAAGGGAGTCAAGTAGCAAAGGCATCCGTCACTTACTCATTGTCTAAATTGCACCTTGAGAGAAAAAAGTTTCATTACCTGTGAAGGCAGTTAGAGAGGAGGAGGCAAGAATGTTATCTAGGTTGAATAAATGTATGGCCAACTGGATGGTGAGACTCCTCCTTTTCCCTCCCCATTCCTAATTGCTGTTGTGGCCACAAGAGACCGTCTTGTTTTATGTCACCCCAATACAGCTGTATTAAGTTTGATAGCTTACTTTTAGCTAATGACTTCCAGAATGCATGTGGTGTTCTTTCAGAGAGATGAAGGACTACTGCTTTTTTCAGGGCTCAATCACTTTCACTGTTCAAAACATATTCATTGGTTTGATTCCAGTTCCTGTCTCTGGGGTTTGTTATGTCTATCTCTGCCTGTAAGAATACAAAGTACATAAAAACTGGCTTTTTTTTCTCTGCGAACTTATAAACTGCAGTCAAGTCCCTTATCAGGCTTTTCTCTCAAATGTAAAGTGTGAGTTTTTTATGTATCCCCCTGATAAACATTACTCCTGCTCCTTGAATCATTCTGTGACTCCTTTTTGCACCTTGCCCAATTCCATAAACTGAATTTTTAAAAGTGAGCATATGATATGTACATGACATTCTGATTTTGATAATGCCTAATTTGTACTCAACAGAAAAGGTCACTTACCTTTTTTAATTTACTCCTATTTATACAAAGGAATGATGAGGACACAAATCAGGACCAAATTGAGATTTGAAATCAGTTATGCAGCTGCTGTGATCTCTTGAAACTGCTTAACAGGTATTATTTCTTTACTATAAGAACTTCAGATTTTATGTCTGCTTAATTTCACACAATGCCTTTTTTGCAAGGGAGGGAAGTATGCCCCAAACCATCACCATTTTTCCCTGATAGATCCTCATCAATAATAAAACCAGAATCTTAAGACAAAATGCAAATTCTTGCTCAGAAAAACACCCAAAGATAAAAATATCCACATTTTGAGAAACTAACAAAACTGTACTTAACTCTTTATGCACAATATACAACTCCCTCTGTCTTACATGCAAGGGGCTCTTTTTTAGTTAAAAAAAAGACAAAACCCACCACATTCTATTCCAAAGAAATAAAGTAGACCCAGGTTTAACTTTCATTTAATGTAGTTTGGCTAACATCGTTATGGTATCCATTGCTGTCAATTACACCTTTTGCACTGTGTAGTTGAAACAATTTGCATAGAATAAATTACTAGCTATTCTGAAACCACTTTCTCGTAGTATAGTACTCTAAATGTGCTATAATTGTATCTGATATATCTCTGACAGGTCTTGGTATTTCATACCCAGTGAATGAACAAAACATGCACTGTACCCAGCAGGATGCATTAAGATTAAAATGAAATCTGGCATTCACATGACACTTCCATTGATATTAAAGCAAGAAAATGTAATAGTTTAGCAGACCAGTCCAATGGTCCTCAAAGTGAATGGAAAGAATCACAGCAACATCAATGACAGATGGATCATAAACAGAGGTCTGGCAGAGGCACATGAAAACGAGACGCCAAGCCAAGCACCCAAACTGGATGGCAAAGAGCAAGACTGCTCTTAACAGCATTTATCTCTCTTGCACAGAATATATAATAGACTTCTGCTTAAGTTCAAACAAGTAGCCGAGTCCACCAATAAATTACTCAGGCATTCCTGTGCTGCAGGTTATGGGCCAGACATATATCTTTGACTGTCAGCACATGTATCCCATTGGCATTCTTGTAGCAACTTTGTCCTTTTGAATGAGACCAAAGTCCATTTCATTCCTCCTTTTAATTAATTTTTTTTTATTAATGTATCCGGTGTCACTTAAGATCAAAGTAAAAACAGAAATTTATGTTACCAAATTAATGTGATTTTTAATAATTTTGCTGATGTATAAAATTATACAAGGACCAGGAATAATTTCTTTGTGACTGTATACTTACATTGAAAGTACATGTGTTTTGGAAAGGTTTAAATTCTGGAAAAAATATCCCTACCCCCTAAAGTTTTTCCAGCATAACAGTCTCCTTTATTTCTGTATGCATCTTTATTTCACTGTTTCCAGCAAGAGTTTACACCAAGAGTTTTCAATATTTAGACAGATATCTCTTCTACTACTTGGGCATGGCTTTTTACTTGAGTCTTGTGAATGCACCTTGTAAGCTATCTCCAAGACAGTGACAGGTTAATTCATAGGAATTTCTCCAATTTCTGTGTTTCCCCCAAATTATTACTCATTTCATTAATGTAGTGAGATTATTCATATACTTAAAGTTAAGTGTGCACTTAGGTTATGAATCCAGATCCAGTTATTTGGTCTAATTTCCATATAGTTAATAGAAAATTTCTAGTTGATTTAACTGAGAATTGTTTTCATCTTCCTGAAGAGCACTGCTGTCTTCCTCATTGTTATGTGAAATTTGTTGCCTTTGATTTACTTAGTTTGCTTGAAGTTCCTGACCTGTTAGCTTCAAGAAGCACAGGTTACATCTATGTCGTTACAGTGATTGACCCCAGTTGAATAGCTTCTTACTGGTAACAAAACAGTTTTTAGGCTTGCCAGTAGTATAACATTTTCAAATGCGTTTATAAAGTAAACATTCTGGGGATAGTATAGGATTCTTCAATATGTGACCATCTGGTTGTAAAATTAGGGAAAGAAAGATTCAGTATAATCCATTTTTCAAAACTGTTGACCTTTATATTATCATTTAAACCTAAGGATAATGAATATTTTGCGGGAGGGCCTGAACAGTTTACACAATTATTCTAGTGTAAATTTTAAATAACCAGGAAGAAATATTGTTATTTTATTAATAAAAATATTTTCTTTAAATAAGGATTAATTTCTGCATACTGCATGCAACCTAAAAACCAGCCAATTAAAATATTTACTTACCCACCAATTGTTGATACATGTAATCACTATACAACTGATTAAATAGGTCATTAGATCATTGAACAGGTTATTTTATTATCAAAACCAATTCATAGATCATACTGTATTGAAGATCTGACCACAGGGTTTAATTTCTTTGCCTACTTTCCCCTGTATATTGCTGAATAGTTGGTTAAGTGCCTAATGCTTTATATTAAAAACATATGTGTATACACATACGTGTGTGTGCACGCAATTCCTTTGAGATAAATATACATCAATTACAACCCTACTGACTGTTTGTTTGAAGGTGATTTCTTGGGAAATGCAGTTCATAAACTATGCTTTCAAAAAAAATTAGCAACGCATTTCCTTAGTGTTAGATTATGGAGTAATGGTAGAAAATAAGTTATTACAAAGCAACATTTAATTGTGGTTTTGCAAAATTAGAATGGTCTGCAGCAATGTCCATTTAATTATCACAAAAGATGTCATTCCTTGACAAGACAGAAAGGACATTTAAGTTACTCTAAACTATACTATTTTACATCATCCAACTATTGCAAGACAGTTCAATATACCTAGATCTGCATTTTCTATGAAATCACTGCCCTCTTCTCAGAAGGCAGAGAACTTGCGGGACCTCAAAGAAATTACATTACAGCACATAAATCACAGGATTTGTATTTTATCCATGAAGTATAGGACTCAGGAGTCAAAACTGGCTTCATATCTTCTGTGATATCAGACAAGAAAATCAACATCTTGCAGAAAAGCAATTCGCATGCAACCACCTTGAAATCAGTTATGTTAATCAGTTCACACTAAATATCAGATTACAAACAAAAGTCTGAATGAATATATTGCTGAAAGTTTTGTTCTCAGAAAAAAATTTTCAACTTTTCATATTAACTAAGGA
>JAKFQP010000138.1:1563994-1591899 GCA_023375905.1 Nycticorax nycticorax
AAAGTGTTGGACTTTAACTAACACATACCAAGAGAAAGAAAAATAGCACACAACATAACTGGTGCAAGTTCAGTTGGCTGGATCACACTTGAATTGTGCTGAACCTGACAGCAGAAAAGGCAGGTAGGTGAGTCATCTACCCCCCCCCGAAAACCTTGCTGGGGCTGTGCTAAATGCGATACAGCCTGAGGGTAAATAGCAGCATGTATAGAAATAGAAACTTCATCTTAAAGCTATCATTCAGTATGTGTTGAAAGCAGAAAAAATGCTACAGCTGTAATTGTAAGACCTGCAGGAAAACATGATGTTTAGGAAGCATGCATATATAAAGTGCAAGCCTTCAGCATTATGTATGTGTTGTTCCGGTTTGATGTGCTCACAGAGTTTGAATTGAAGGGGAAAGCATATGCAGAATTCAGCCTATAAACAGGCAAAAAAGGAGTGTCATTTGCATTAGTAAGGCAAAACAATCTTTCAAACACAATGGCAGATATGTGTATATGCATGTATGTATGCACACTCATACTGTCAGTGAAATTATAACAAACAAATGATAACTTTGCTTTGCATGTTGTTTTGCAAATTTGGTGAATGTACTGCACAATCTAGTCACTCTTCTTTTTTTGTATTTAACTTCAAATAAGTAATTGCCTTTTATTTAACTACAAGCAACAAGAACTTTAATTTCAGCTAGTACCTTGATTTTTCCTGTTGATCCTTTTTCCAAACTATCTCTCTTAAAGTCACTGGCAGTGTCAGTTACAAATATACACAACACAGACAGGAACCAGGGAATCTTCTGTAGATACAGTTTATGGTACTCTTATTGGTTTCTTTCACACTTTGCAAAATACATCAAGAACTCAATAAAGAGGTGTACCAACTCTAAATTTAAGGTTCAGAAACAGATCTTTTGGAAATCTTTGTAATGACAGTATGCTTTATATTTCTTTAAAAAGATTGACTGTTCACAGAGCTTCCATATATGATTCATGTTCATAGTCTCAGGCAGATTTCTAAAAAGAACACACCCTTTTTATCGACATGCGTTTCTGGAGGATTCAAGAAAAGACCTTTTAGCCAATAAACAAAGAAATAAAAGTATCCATCATCTCTCCAAGAACTTCCGTCAAAATGGGAATCTTTCCCAGTGCTTGTAATTCCACAGTCCAATTAAAAAAAAGTGACCATTGTCTCCCAGATTAGAACAGTACAACTCCTTCGTTTAATTTGAAGAAAACTACTACCTAACTCTAGTTTTTGGATATTGAGACAAATATTAGGCAATGCTTAAGAGCTCTTAAAGAGGTGTTCTATTATTCCCTTTAGGCAATGTTGTTAGAGATTTTATAGTTACTAATACAAAAAAGGGAACATATGTCTCCACTTGTGCAGCAGTGAGAACTTCTCAAGTCTCTACGTGAAACATAAGAGCATAAGAAAACATTTCAAACTCTTAGAAAATGATTGGGGCTTTAGCCTATAATGGCTTTGGCAGCTGTTGTTTTATAATAACCCTGCATCTCCTTCTCCTCGTATTCTCACTGTTGATACGGTATTTATTTCAACTTATTTTTATGCTTCTTAGTCTTCGCGGATATCCTCAAGGATTTGAGTTTGCATCTGCTTATTACCACACAGAGTGTAAGTTGTCTAAGTGAACAGGCCAGCATGTAATACTGCATTGCTTTTTTGATCTATGTTGATTTTTTTTAACAATGCGTACTTTCAGCTATCTTGTGTATCACATTTTGTATGCAACTGAACAATGACTCTCTGAAAACCCATCATTAACCAGCCTGGTCATAAAAGGTTTTGCGGGTGCAGCAATTTGTGTTTTTTTCTTTATAATTCACACGATGCATAGGAGGTCAGTGTAAATTACTAAAGGACTGTAATTTAAACATTTGCTGGCTTTCTGCTTCACAAGTTTGATGGACATCTTAATGGTATGACTTAGATTATTGAGGAACATAAAGATCGCCCTTTATAAAGAGCTCACAGCTGCAAACACTCACAATAAGCTTCGAACTACATTTGCATTTTCTGAAACTACATTTTTATTTTCTGTCAGATACACTTAATACCTGCAGAATGCTCCTGCCACATGTGCCATTAATTTCACCTGAAATGTAACGATCCATCCCTTGCAAAATTAAGTGGAATGGGCTGACACTTTTCTGCAGTGAACTCCTGATATTGCAATGATTGTACTTTACTAATCTTTTCTTTAGTATTTCTACAAATAAAACCAGGAGAAACTATTGATATTTTAACTTTAAACAAATTGCACAAACAATGAAAATTTTTTGATTAAACAATCTGGCAATGATTTTTCATCAAATTGAAAGGCTATTAAAATATATAGAATTACTTTGCTTTAGCGCTCAGACTGCAATCTACATTTAATTGTTACTAAGCATTCATTTGATGTCTAAACCATCTCTAGAGAGAAACAAAATGGATTTTGTAAAAAAATAGAGTTAAAGAAAATAAACTAATGGGAATCTATTAATTTTTATTCACTTTATTCACTTCATTTTGTACCATTTACAATGCCACACGGTTTGCAAATGGTATAGTAAAAAAGTACAAATATGCACTGGAATATGTGCCAAAAAAGGTCTCCAACGAACTGAGAAGTTAAAGTAAAATGATAGGTAGGTAGGTATCTTGCTACTGTTAGCACGTGCCAGGAATTCCATTACTGATGCATTTACTACATTTTTAGGATTTGACAGGGGTAGTTTTAAATTTATGTCATCCTTTATTCATCTACTTAGTAAAACTTCAATTCTGTACCAGGATTGCAAAGAGAGCAGAAAGCAGTACCAAAAGGAGGACCAAAAGTTACTTTTCCTGTCAGATTTGCCCTGGGCTGGTTTCTGTCAAGGGATGAAATACGTCAAGAAAAAGTGCTGGACCATGACAGAGATCACACTGTCTGGTGATAAATGGTGGCAAAAGTAGAAAAATGGTTCTTTCACTGCTGCTTGAAAGTCAAAATGCCTATGCCCTAATGGCTTACTAGCATTGAGGTCTTGTGTTGGTAATATCAAACATTCAAATGCAACTATCCACCTCTTGTGAGGGAGATGTCAGTTTCACCTCTGATATCTGGGTTGAATAATGATAAGTCTTACCTGCAGGGTAAAACTACTGGAAGCCACTTTACCTTGGGCAAAGACACATGTAGAGCCCCTGTCTACCTCAGAGCACAGGAGATCCAAGGTAATATAAAGCTTTCCCTTTTTGATTTTTTTGAGAGCTCTAGGCACCCTGTTCAGTCATCCCTGAAAGCTTCTTCCAGTCCCACTAGTAGAAATACACTTCTGCCTGTGTGAGGACCTTAGATGGGGAGGTGCATGCTGGTAACAATAGAAATGAAAAGTGAAATAAAAATTCCCTCAGTTTTTCACTGTTTGGTATGACTATCCAGTAAAACATGGAATCAAAAATCTGGACTGTGCAGGTGAGAGCCCTGTCAGTGAACCTTCCTCTACCAGCACTGCTTGTACCAGAGCATGAGTGCAAGCTGCAGGATGATCATTTATAGCCCTGAAAGACACTAGTATTAGAAGTCAAAACACTCCTGGCAATTCCTGTGGAGCTATAAATAAGTTCAAGGGGCATCTACAGAGTGATAACAATGTGTTTAGGCTCAAGGAAATATTGATAGGTGTAGACTATTTCTGAGTCCCACGAGATGGTACTCAGACCCTCAATACACTCCACAAAGCCATCACAGTAGCATTAAGCACTGTTGCTGTGATGGCAGTGAGCCATAAAATCAATACTTTCTACTACGAGAAACAATCCTCCCCATCTTTTGCTTGTGCAGCTGCTCCTTCCCCTCCCTATTATGCAAGTGGGGAAAGGGAAACTGAAGCAAGTGCTAGCAAACCTTGACCCAGACACAGCTTGTTAGACAGAGGCACTAAGGCAGAAGAACTAGGGAGATATTTTTCAGCTAGTAAAGGACAGGCACATGCATTTTCTCTTTCTCTCTCATATATGTCAGAAAAAAAATGGCAAACCAACAAGCTTGATGCATCTCCTCTGTGAGTTAGATATTCCCCAGGCTGCTCCTGAGGAATTACAGTGATGCATGGCTTTTCCTTCAGGGGAAAGGGAAACTCATAGCATAGCCCCTGTTTAAATGACATTTCACAAACACTTTTTCTGTTGGTGTAGCTCCTAGCAGAAAATATCAGCTTATTTCAAGAGAAAGTACGTTGAAGAATTCAGTCTATGAAACACATGTTAAACAGTGTAAGTTAAGCCCAAATAAAATAAACCAGAAAAAACACATAGCATTGTTAAGAAGTTTAATTTTTATTCTAGTACAAAACTACAACTTTTTTTTCAGTGCTGGTGGTAAAATCAGTACATCCAGGCACTAGACAGATTGCTGAATCTCTGCTAGTGAAACTATGTCATGCCTGTTTGCGTATATGTTCCTCAAGAATTTTTTTTCTTCAGGACAGCACAGCAAAATGCAATCCAGAAATTATGAGAGCAAAAGGCAACTTTTAAAGAGCAAATATCTGATGACATTAAGGCAGATTTGTTGTTGTGTATATTGGAAAGAAGAAACCCACTGATTTTTCCCACAACTATCACCTGGCTGCAAAGAAAATAATAAAGACAGAAGAAACACATACATCATTTGCTTTGTTTTTCCTTAGAAGACAAGGAAAATATAACTGCATATTTGGTTTCTTAGGAAAACCCAGGTGAAGCACTAGCAGAAGACAAAATTATCAAACAAAGGAGTGATGGCTACCTTCATCAGTAGGTCTCCCTCAGCCTGCCTTGCTAAGTGCTTTGTCCCATACCTTATTTGCCATGACGTATTCATAGGCCACATGATGTTAAGCCTTTACTTTAGAAAAGCTGTCTTTTCTACCTATGGCTCTTGCTCTGATAACCTAGACGACATCTTTGTTCTACAGAATAATTTACAAAGGAACATTTCCATAAGATGAAACAAGCAAATCTAATAGCTGATATATGCTTTATACTGTGACATACCATTTTTTAACAGTCAACAGGATCATGACACTGAGAAAAATATATATGGAAATTTAGCTTGTGGACATTTTAAAATATTGTTTACCCTCTCGGCAAATCTCAGTGCAAATTAGGACACAACCTTTCCTAAATCACCATAAAAGAAAAGTTTCAAGTGTTACAAAAGATGGTAGGGTCTTGTTCTACCTGTCAACCTGTGTCTTGATTACAGTGAATTTTATCATACTAAATTTCGTGTTAATGCCTATGTAGAACTGTGTATCACAAAAATAGAAAGGTGAGAGAAGAAACGACAAGAACGTGAGAGGCCAGTAAAATATTTGGGATACGAAAGTTATGGCTTAATTAGGGATTTAATTTTAATGAGTCAAAGGGCACTGCTTACACACTATAAAGCCCAATATATGTTCCACTGAAGTCTAGAGAGGAAAAATGCTCTTCAGCTTTAAAGAACTTTGGGTCATCCCCAGAAATGCTACTGCTACGTTATAAAAGTCTGTAGACTAAAGTTTTCTTCCTTAAAGGGGAAATCTGATATACTAACAATGTCTGGCAGCTTTGATATACTGTGGATTTCTGCATGTGCCTGCTTGCCCTAGGACACTTTTATGTTTATATGCCTTCTCTTGAAATGCCACACTGTCTCATAGGAGTTACCAAAAAGATGCACAGCGTGCCTCCACCCTCATTTATGAAAAGCTTCTCTTTCTAAATGTCATTAATCATTCATAACAGTATCTTGTCTGGCCAAGCATGTGTAGTGCATTACAGGAGATAAAAATCTAGCCAGTAATGTGGGGACACAGTAGATAAAAGAGCGTGAGTGCAATCTAAGTATCTCTCTCAGACAGCTGTTGTAGCATCCCTAGTCCAAATCATTTCGTAAAGACTAGCACAGCAATGATCTGATAAAGAAGGAATTTGATCTTTTCATGTCACACTTAATCAAAAAAGCCTAAGACAATGAAATATAGTAAACAAATTCTCTCTCAGTAAATATCGGTTGCCATTACATTACCTTCCTTTTCCTAAAATCCTTACTTCTTATAGCACTAGGGATAGGAATTCCCCAAGAGAGAAAAGCAGGAGAAGGGAACACAAATTTGATGAAAATATGAACCACATATTTCCAATCAGCCCAGGGCTTATTATTTTTCACTTTATTTAAGTTCCTCCCACTCGTCCACAAAATGCCAAAACACAAAGCATGGAATACTTTCCCTATTTGAAGGGATTTCTGGCATTTTCTCACAGTCCTATTTTTACCTGATTCAGATTAATTCTTCCAATAGTCTTCACTCTAAATTTCTTCTCTCCTCATGCTCCTGCACATGATTAATTCTTCAGGTATAACAAAAAATGAGCAAGTTCTCAGACTCAGCTTGTCCTCTTCACTAAGGAAGAGTTTACAGCATAAACCTCATGGAGGAGTTAAACAAGCTCAGACAGTCACAATTCAATTTTCATATAAAGGAAATAAACATTTTTCACTGATCTTGTGTTCTATAGAAGAGCTTGATAATCTAACTTGTGTTCTGATCTATAGTGAAAACAAAAACAATGGAACATTGGCTTTTTCTCAAATTCTCAAGCTCTTCAACTGATCAGCTGGTCCTTCTTCATCTGTCCTCCAGAAAAACAAGCTTTCTTTTTTTTTAGCATTCCTTCTAGCATAACTGAGGGAACCGAGACAGAATTAGAATTACTTCAAAATGAAATGTATCATACACTTTATACCTACATGAAAACACGACACAAAGGGACTTGTAATTAGGTTCAGGGGGAAAGTGGCAAAGTCAAACTCATGATTCATCCATTAGTTTCTCACTATAAGTAATAAATGAAGCATTTCTAGAGCAACTAACATTTTCCCAGTAGATCAGACTCATATAGCAGAAGCTGGTTTTGTAATTGTGACACTCATTCCGGGGTACTGGCTGGGACCTCTCATGGTGGTCCCACCCCAGGAGGGTGTGCAGCCGGGGATCCCATGATGGGTGAGCCCCTGTCACCTGGGGTCTTCCCCAGAGCGGGCTGCAGGGGAATGAAATTTTTGCGATTAGTTACAGAGGGGTGGTGTTTATCAGCATTTTCTAAAAGGCCTCTGATGTGGTTTATGGACTGCATTATTCACACCAATCTCAAGTGCATAGCTTGCTCGTTGCTAGTTAATTACATGTTTTTAATAAATCAATAAACCCCTTCGATCCTGATTTGGTTTAACAACAAGAAATGAACATCTTTCCCCTGTGAAAGCTCATCACTCCTTATCATTTACAAACATGAAATGGATTTCCTGATGTTTTATAATGTGTTACATAAGATACGTTGTAGATCTTTTTTCCACAGGTACAACGCCATTATAGTCAACATAGTTATGCTCAGTTTACACCACAATAATTAAGAATCTGATGCCGCACACCTGTGGCTTTTAAGCTTCTAATTCATTTCATTTTCAGTATTTTGCAAATGGACTAATTTTGCACAGCTTCTATAATGACAGTTAGACAGGTATGACAGTACAGAGATGTCTCTTGCTGCTTTTTGCATTCACTTCTGGCCAAATCTTTATCCAATTTCTTTCCCTTTTTTTTCTTTTACTGTGTCTATCTAATTTTAAAAGAGAAAGTGTTTTATACTTTTAAACAGATTGTGTTTGCCCTTTTCAGAAATTTTTTCCTTCATTTCCATGTACTTTCCAGATTACATAGCCTCTTGATCTTTTCCAGTCACTTGAACAGCAGGTGGGAAAAGCTGCTAATTGTAAAGACATATTTTAGAAACTGCACACAGACAAATATGGGCTTTTGGCATGCTTATTTTATACAATTAAAGCAGTGGTACACAAAAGGTCTTATTAAAAAATGCTGTAGTAAAAACGCCATAAACATATACATACAAAGGGAGGGGTCTAGTTCACAAATTCAACAGGAAAATTATTTTACTGAAAGCAGAAAATGTTTATGAATAAAACCCTACATATTCTGACTTTATAAAAAAATTACTGCCTCACTTGTCACATAAAAAACTATTTAATAAAATCTCATTTATGGAACATCCCCAGGTGGCCCTGTTCTGCCGTACAAGAATCTGTTAATGTTTTTCATATTAAAAAACTTTTGAATCATTCTTGCAGTTTAGCCTAGGTGTCTATTATGAAATACCTACTCCTGAGAAAGGAAGTCGGGTTGGTTCCAATTATTTAAGACCTTTTTAAAAAATCTCCCTTACAAAAAACTTACTTAAATAACTTGTTTTCAGTCCTATAGTTTCTTGTTCATGAAGGAATGCTGTTGATATTCTATATATTGTAAGTCTGGATAATTCCTGAAGCACAGAATATTCTGACACAAAGGTGACTGAAAGCAGTTTGAAAAGATAATTTTCTTGAGCCAGTTAGACTGAAAGATCCCTCAGGTAGTGACTTGTCCCTTACCATAAGGTACATGTAAATCTGAAATGCTGCATTCATTAAGTTCCTCCTAAGAATATGACTAAAAAGTTTCTTTGTGTATTTGCAGTTCTTGTATCAAGCAGGTACAGGTAAAAACTATAAGCGTTGACATGCAGCTCTGAAAGCCACATGGCTACATTAGTCCAGATAAATGCACATTAACACTTCTTTAATGAAGCCACGTGTTTTCCACATAAAAGCCAGCTGGTGCATCATTATGTCACGTTCAGCTGGTACCAATGTGTGTTATGATCTCTTTGTATGTGAGGGTCAACATACAATTGCCTCTCCCTGCATATTAGACTTACCCCTTGACTTCAAATAAGCAAGTAAATTAATAAATAGATTTAACATTTAGAGCCTTATAGATCATTGTGCTAGGTTTTTTTGCTTTTTTAAAAATCCTACCTAGATTAATCAATCAATCAATCAATCAATAAAAGCTTAGTTCTCAGTTCATGGTACTGTAGGAGCATAATGAAAGCAATTCTTACAGATAGGTGTTAAGTCTAATGTAAGGTTCACCTGACGTAAACTGTAAATAAATAGGTAAGTTCTCCAGCAATGCAAGAAACATCCCATTCTATACTAGGTCTGCAGAATTAATGGAATACGGATAATACAGTTTTACTGCACTTACACTAAATTAAAATATATTGAATAGCCTCATAACCAACAGGCGGCAGCAACATAAAACAAGTGGCTTGCAATATGGTCAGAATTTCAGGCTGCAGCACTGCCTGAGAAATCAGAGACAAATCCTAACACCAAACTTTCCTCAGAAATCTCATGTCAATACTTAATATAGGAAATCTGAAATGCTCTGTTAAATTTGACCTGATGATTGATAAGAAATGTATATATGGCAATTGGCCCTGATGTTCAGAGCATCTTGAAGTAAACTGAGTTTGTCCAATTATCCCATTTTAGCTCTGTGCCAATATACCTCTTCTCTGATCGTCTGAAAGAATTTATAAGGGAAACAAAGAATCACCAGGTGTAAGAAAAAGAAAATTTGAAAAAAAAAGGTAAGATATTTCACAAATTATATAGGGATTGTAAAATTCTTACCTTAAATTCAATCTTATTTTGAAGTTTTTTCATTTAATTATGCTATAAAACACACTCTCCTTGTCTGCTACATACTGTGGTTTTAGGAAATGAAGTCCTGGTTTGATAGTGTTTCAAGGTCTGAATATGCAGAAAAACACTTAGCTAAAGAAAGCTTAGAGTTCTTCCCTGCTGCATTATTGATATCAAAGATACTGTTCTATAGGTCCCACACCCTGATACTGTACAGAAACTGGACTTTCACTGAAGTGTCTAAAATATTGTTATTTTTTAAGCTACGCTCTTGCTGTTGAAGTAAGATACTTTAATTTGTGGGTACCATTAAAACACTTAAGTGTAAATAACCTCTGTTAGTGTTTTGAAACTTTGTTCTGAGGTGTTTTTGTGGAAATGATAAATGCCTTTGCCCCATGAGCTGTGACAATATCTACCTTCAGAACGAGCCCAAGTCAAACAACTTTGAAGGGCTGCAACCCATTTCAGAAACCTGGTGCAGGATTCTGGCATTTAAAACAACTTTCCTCCAGCTGCACTATTTTGCTATTCAGGCAACAAATATAAACCATTTTCATAGTGTGCAGAATTACTCTTGTTATTGAAACATGTTACTTTCAGAGATTTTTGAGATCTAAAGTACATAATGATCATAATTTATTTTAAATACTGCAGTTATATGAGTCCCAAGCAATTCAACCAAGTTGAACTTGACTTTGCTTTCACTTTGCAGCTTCGGCCTTCAGCATGATAATTTGTACACATGACATTATTAAAAAAGGTAATATCTAGAATCATAAGAGTGTTGTACAAAATATAACCAACAGCATTTTTCATAATTAACATCCTTGAAAATATAACTCAACTCGACTAACCATTAGAGTTTAGCCTTTCTTTGCCTCAGCTTTGGGGTTTTTTCCTTTATTTATTCAGCTTTTGAAAAATTTAAGATATACTCAAGTTCAATGTTAATATGCTTTTACTGTTAGCCAAAAGAAAGCAAAGAAACATCTACTGATTGCGAAGGAGAGATTTCTGGAGGGGCACAAAAATCTGAGTAGTACCACATGGAAAGAAAGTAAAATGAAACACAATGCTACAGTCAAAGGCATGTTTGGCATTATGCCCATTTGAGGACCCAAGTTATCTTCTTTCATATTTACATACAGATGTTTAATCAATATATGCATATTATGGAGAATCCTCAATATGTAGTATTTTGAAATAATGTAATCAGTCCTTTATTACACATTTCAATAAGCACTCTTTCCTGAGAATGTCTCCAGGAAAAGAACCATCTCTGCAATAATTAGGCAGTTAAACAAGATGGACACTTTGTCCCTTGTCTGTTTTTTCTGTCTCTCTAAAAACCCAAGTGGGCTCTCAGTCATTTAAATTCTCCAAAGAAATATCACAGTTAAAGGTCACTTTCACAAGTACACACTACTTTGTGCAATACCTCAGTATGAGGATCTTGAGAATTCTGAGCATACCAGTTATATAGGTATGTGCATTTCTAGCCACCTAAAATACCGTTTGAAAGCTGGCTCTTCTATGTATAGCTGTATAAATGCATCCAGCTAAAAGAGGTTCTAGCAAAACAAATAGGGAACAGAGCTTTAAAGCTGAAAAACATTTAAGCAATTATGCAGTCACTAGCCTTCCCAAGAACTTGTAATTTTTTTTTTTTAAATGAGAATATAGTCTGGAAGATAGAGGCAACTATAAAAAAACATTTTTGGGGCTGCCTGGTGTAGGTAGAGTCATGCCTGGCTCATAATACAGGATGGTGCATCAGGAGCTAAAAGATGTTGTGTATACCCACACTCCCAATACCTTGCTGAAAACATTAAGTACCTCTCAGTTCAGCAGACCTACAATAACCATCTGGTCTAACTTCCTTTTTTTTGATTCTTCAAAACTTCTCCAATGTATGTATTTTTTAGGAGACAGTGATTGCTGTTGACATCAGCAACTTACTGATCTTTAAATTAAATGGCAGATTGCTGGAAAACAACACATAAGTGTAAGCTGTTCGCAAAACACATTTGTATTGCCATCGCTGAAATAAAGTGAATGATACTAAAAGCTATGTCTGATACAGCATCAATGTTTGTCTCATTTGCTTTCAGCCGCATCTAGCACTTAAGCACAAGCACGTGAAGAAACAACGGTGAAGGTTTATATGAACTGAAAGGAATTTAATTTGAAGTTTGGTACAGTTGAACCAATTGTCAGAGATATTGTACTTCTCTATTATTTTTCAAACTCACATGGGACCACAGAGCAACAGAAGAAAATAAATTGACAAATACAGGACTTGTGTTACAGATCTTAGGAAATATGAAAAAGTAGCTTCTCTAGCTGTATTCTAGTGTTCTCTCATTTAAATTAAGGAGACTGATTTGTACATGACCTGTAATTTTTACTGTCGTTTCTCCTTTGTAGTAGCTCTTTAATCTAAAATGAATTCTAATAGACAAATGACAATAGAATTTTCTGTAGGAAAATATAAAAGACCTTTAAATAAAATATCAATTTTGTCTTGAAAGGAGAGGCTTTAAAACACCAAGAAATACTGTCTATTCAAAATGTAAAATATTAAAATCTCCCAAAATATGATAGCATGGATTTTCCAGCTTGTCACACAAAAGGGTTGGATAAGTGTCAATCAGTTCCTAAACAAATTGTAGAATCATAGAATCACAGAATCATTTAGGTTGGAAAAGACCTTTAAGATCGTCAGCCATTAACCTAACACTGCCAAGTCTCCCTAAACCATGTCCCTAAACACTGCATCTACATGTCTGTTAAATACCTCCAGGGATGAGGACTCGACTACTTCCCTGGGCAGCCTGTTCCCGTGCTTTCGGTGAAGAAATTTTCCTGATATCCAGCCTAAACCTGCCTTGGAACAACTTGAGGCCGTTTCCTCTTGTCATAAGTCTTATTACTTTGGAGAACAGACTGACACCCACCTTGCTAAAACCCCCTCAGGTAGTTATAGAGAGTTCTCCCCTCATCCTCCTTTTCTCTAGACTAAACTATCCCTGTTCCCTCAGCCACTCTTCATAAGACTTGTTCTCTAGGCCCTTCACCAGCTTTGTTGGCCTTCATTGGACATGCTCCAGAGCCTCAGTGTCTTTCTTGTAGTGAGGGGCCCAAAATAGTATTCGAGGTGTGGTCTCACCCGTGTGGAATAGAGGTGCATGATCACTTCCCTACTCCTACTGGCCACACTATTCCTGATACAGGCCAGGATGCCATTGGCCTTCTTGGCCACCTGGGCACACTGCCAGCACACATTCAGCCAGCCTTCAACCAGTATCCCCAGGTCTTTTTCCACCAGCAGATTTCCAGCTGCCAAGCTTCGCCAAACCTTTAGGGTTTTATGGTGATGTTGTAATACAAGTTCAGGACTTGGCCTTGTTGAACCTCATACAATTGGCTTTGACCCGTCAATCCATCCTGTCGAGATCCAAACCTCCCTACCCTTGATCAGATCAATACTCCAACCCACCTTGGTGTCATCTGCAAAGTTTCTGGGAGTGTACTTGTTCCCCACTGAATACAGTCCAAACTGAACAAATAAAATACACATATGACTTGAAGTTATGTATCTTCATTACATATATCTTCATATTTGTCAGACAAGCTTATGTATAACAATATTCTATTTTTCTTGTGATTCCTTTTATTTTGAAGTATATAGAACAAAAGAAAATAATAATATTATACAGGATACCACATTAACTGATGCCACAGTAGACGCAAATGTACTTGGACAGCTGCCAGTAAAAGCAAGCATCATTCAGTGGAGCTGGGCAAAAGACCATCAACTGAACAAAAGGTGAAGGGTTTATGTTTTCAATATATTTCAAAATGAGTTACAGTGAGCTAATTATCAGACAGTGCTTTGAGGTTTGCTCTTGAAAAATGCAAATTCCTCATAGTAACAAATAGTGTAATACCTACTTTATATACATAGTGTAGAAGCATTAGCAAGGCGGACTGCAATAAAATCAGGGAACTTGAATTTTATTAGCTATTTTAATGCAAGTGTTATGAAATGAGTATTTAAAGTTCAACAAATGCTGTTACAGTTTATTGTTTTTATTATTGTTGCTTTTATTATTTATTGTTATTATGTAACCATGCTGACCCACATCTTTACCAACTAGGTAAACATCTTTACCCACTAGGGTTTTGCTGTTGCAGTGACTGTCACTGCAATAAATGAAATGTGGTCAAAAGCCAAGAACTGATGTTGGTCACAGATTTATCTGCCAGTTCTAACCTCTCTTGGGAATAACTTATTTCTTGAGCTCTGTAATACAAGACAATCATATAAGAGAAAAAAGCATGTTCCCTCTTTTTTTGCACCTTTTTTTTTGAAAGAAAGGTTGAACATGGAAAGGAATTCAGGTTCTTGATATGGCATAGACAAAGGTCAACAACACTCCCTTGCTCTTCACTTTTCCTTTTGGATGTCTCCAGGCAGAAATAGGCTGACAGCACTGGTTTTGCTTAGCATGTTATTTTGAAATCTGTTAGAGGGTGCGTAATATACTTGGCATTACTTTACAGAGAGATTTAGCACTTCACTCCATACCTTCACAATGGGAAAATGACACTTAGAAGTTCAGCACTCCTACATCTGCCTTTCCAGCAACTTGCTGTGCAACTTACTTGAGATTACAAGGGAAATAAGAGGCTAAAGAAAAAAACCTAAAAAATAAAACCTAAATTCCAATTCTCAGTACAGACCTTTCAGCATAAGCCAGTTCTTCCCATGCAGATATAGACAGAAAAATACAAAGTTAAAATTTTTTAACTGTTAGAGATGTTATTGGATTAATATACATCAGTTCTTGTTTTGAGCACAGGTAGAATCAATTATTTTTGCAATATGTCTATCATTCACATACTTAAAAATAACAACATGCAGAAGAAAAACCTTATAGCACTGCATT
Organism: Nycticorax nycticorax; assembly: GCA_023375905.1. NCBI lineage: Eukaryota > Metazoa > Chordata > Aves > Pelecaniformes > Ardeidae > Nycticorax > Nycticorax nycticorax. The sequence goes on from JAKFQP010000138.1 coordinate 1,578,521, forward strand.
CTTTTAATGAAAAGTAAATAAAAATATCTCTAGTTTCACAGGCTGATACTGCGGACCAGGAATTAGTATGTAGAGCTCCCAGATGCCAGCTGGAATTGTACAGGCACAAGAGAAAAACAGAATTACAATGAAGACTACTGGCTGGTGAGCTAGAAAGCATTTCTTGCACTGCAGTCCAGGGAGCACCATCAGCAGTCTGTAAAGCCAGTTCTGTCATACCAGGGAGGCATCTGTCAATATCTAATCAGAGGTATGTTCTGCAGCTGTAGCCAGCCCACAGTTCTTTCATTCAACCCAGGGGATGTTTTTAATTAGCTAAACAACATCAAATACTCATAAGCACTGCACTGCAACCTGCATGGCTGCCTCCTTTCCCTCGGGCTAGCTTCCCTGGTGGTTCTGCCAGATGCAGTGTTCAGCAGTTAAAATGAAAGTCAGAGATGGGGTTCAGGAGGACAAAAGACTCTTCAGTTGCCCAGCATTTACCATTGGATAAGCTGGAAGAGCACAATTGCAGCTCCAGTTATATACAACAGACTGGCTGGAGCACGAGGAAGTGCTCCATAGCCAAGCAGTAGAGCCAAACACGGTATCAAGTCACGAGGGCCCATCAATCTTGTACAGGGAAGGGGCAATGAAGCAGGCAGTACACAAGCAAAGACCTTCTTCTTCAAGCCTGGATTGCTGCAGGGAGGCCCTGAGCCACCCAGGACTGCAGCCTCTATCAGTGAGTGAAAGGGCTGCATCAAGTGTCCAGGGAGGCAGGAAAGCCATATGAGGAAACTTTACCTGCCCTCAGTCTCCCACAAATCTTCTGACTCACCAGTATTATTTCCCAGCCCAATGACCACACAGACAAACAAGTGTAGTTTGAAGTTCCCTACCTCACAGCTGCCCTTTTCCTGCACAGTAGAAAGGAAACTGGCTTCTCCTCTGACTATGGCAGTAAACTAAATACATAATCACTCACTTTTTTAATGCAAGCTATGATCAAGAATTTGTAAAGCATACGACTTGCTGCAGTTCGCCATTGCAGTCACAGAGAAACCAAGACCAAGCTGCGGAGTGAGCTGGCAACCTGAAAGCGGCTGAGGCATAAGCAGATTTACTGTTATTCTGAGGATACAAAAGAAGCTCCCAGATCTTAATACACCAGGACTTTTCCAGTATAGCTCATATATTGTGAGTTTTGCTCAGCATTAAAGTTTTCCCCATAAAATGATGTGCAAAGACGAAAACAGTTACTTAACAGCAAGATGTTGTCATAACCTTCTTTTCTTAAAAAGAAGTTCATCTTTGAAATATTACCAAAAATGAAAGTGAATCTAAGAGCCCACTTTACCTTAAATTTAGGCCTGAACTTTGAAACCAATATCTAAAGATTTGTTTTAAGGCTGATTTAGTCAATTGTGGTTTTTCCCATAAAACAAGAGGTAAACATATGTATGTGTGTGTCTGTGTATAAAATGTATATGTACGTATGTACATGAAAATATACATACAGTGAGAGAGAGTCCCTGAATAGGTATGGGGCACATGTGCACTTGTGTGTGTGTGAAAGGCAATGATTGAGACCAAGCACTGGGAACAAAGAATGGGCTGTAAAAGGATCCATGCCCAACAGCATGTCACCAGTCTGTTCCCCACCAACTGCCTGAGATAAATGAATCAAACTCAATGCATGAGAGCAGCTCCAGCATTTCTAGTTAAACCTAGCCAAGTTTTTATGTAGCACTCTAATCTTTGGATTTCACTGATTATGTTGTTGATTGATAGAAAACTGTAACAATCCAACCTTCACAAGTTTCTTGGTCCCTCTTCAGGTCCTGTACTGCAGATAGGATATCTGGAAGAGTGTTCTCTGAAAAGATGTCCAAAGCAGCTTAGCCTACTAGTGTACATTTTTTAAAATAAGAACAGTCTTGACTATATTTCCCTGTACTCTTCACTAGATAAGTGGCCAAAGCAAAGGAATATCTTTTCTTCATGGTTGTTTGAAATTTATGGATGTAGAAAGTAGAGAGACTAAGGTCATCTCTGTCTTTCAGGGAGAAGAGACATGAAAGCTGCACTTTTAAGAAAAACCACTTAAAAGTTTTGCATTACTTTGTGTGCATATGTACTTCTTTAGTTAAATATTTTTTTCTAAATTCATAGTTTTATGTTTTGGTTCTATCCGGATGAAAGATTAATTTTAATAACCCTCAGGATCTTCATCTTAGATCACTTAGGACTGCACAGATATATACAAAGATAGAAAGTTATTTTCTTAAGCTGATGATCTCTTCTTAGCATTAGGATTTCTGGGTGTGTCATCTGTTATTACCCCTATTAATTAACGTGGTTAAGGATGACTTGTCAAGGTGGTTACAAGCTCTTTATCTCATTATTTAGGAGACCCATTCTCTAAAGAATTACAGTTATGTACTATTTTCTATACATTTTATGATTGTTGGACATGGTTTTCAAACAAGAAATTAAAAAAGCATTATTTTTAGCTTATATCTTTTAAACAAACAATCAAATATTTTGAAGCTGCCTAACCTGTCAAAGTCAAAAAAGCAAGAAAGGTTTGTCTTCCCTGATCTGAAACAGAATAACAACATGTCAGCAGCAAATCATGTGGGGTTGGTTGATTCCTGTTAAGAATTATGCTCCTGCCAAGGTCAAAAATGTTTATGGTTTCCTTTTCTATAAGGCAAACAATCTTCTTATTAGATTCTGATATTTTATTCTCAGTAATATTTGTCTGAGAACACTATGTAAACAATCCTTTTTTTTCTGTTCCCACTAAGACAAATACAAACCCATTCACTTTTGCTGACACATCATGTTTGAATAGGAAAATATGGAAATAGAGCAGATGACATCCGACATGTGACTGCTACATTTTGCCCCACTGACTTTTTTATGGCTGTAAATGGCAGTGAAGTTGAACAGATCTTTGTCAGCTGAGACATTTAATAAGTAACATACTTGTGAAGAAAACTGTGAATTAAGCAGAGCTTAGCACCCTCTCTCCCTTTCTCACAGAGTCCTTATTTAAGATATCTGGCCTACAAAAATATCTTGTTTCTGCCCTATACATTTTAGTAAATGAAACAAAATCCCTTGATAAATGTAATGTTAGACTGGCAAGGGAATGTATGAAGAGGGACAAAACCAATATAGAATGCCAAGCATCACCTTACCTGGATGTAGATTTTGTCCCTTAAATACAACTAATATATGATTTTTACTTCTTATAATTCTGCCAGCTCAAAAACAAGGCTCTACATGGCTTAGCCTTCCTGCAGGGGAAAATTATGCTAAATTAGCACATAATATTGAAATGCGTTACTGTTTCTAATGCAGTGCTGAACATGAGTTTGCAAATCATGTCCAGCATGATGCCGGCTGGTTTCCTCAAACTCATTTTCTGAATTTCATATTTCATCCTTAAGTTGTTCTAATCTTGAACCAGGATTTTTTTTCTTTCAATTTTTTGGTTACTCTTTTGACAACTTCTGTTCAAACACATATGCATATAAACAGCCCTAAGCTGAAGACTAAAAAACTGGTAACAATGGACAAGGACAAGGCTGAGTACTCAACAACGTTTTTGCCTCAGTCTTCACTTGCTACCACTCTTTCCACACCTCTCAAGTGGATGGACTGCAAGACAGGGACAGGGGGAGAAAAGTCCCACTGTAAGAGAAGATCATGTTTGTGACCAATGGAGGAATCTGTACACACATAAGTCTATGGGACCTGATGAGACATATCCCAGAGTCCTGAAGGAATTGGGTGATGCAGTTGCCAAGGCACTCTCCGTGATATTTGAAAAAACATGGCAGTCAGGGACTCCTGGTGACTGGAAAAATGGAAACATGGCACTAATTTTTAACAAGGGTAGAAACGAGGACCCTGGGAACTACTGACCTGTGTCAGCCTCATCTCTGTGCCTGGGAAGATCATGGAAAATATCCCCCTCGAGCTGTGCTAAGGCACATGGAGGACAGGGAGGTGATTCAAGACAGCCAGCATAGCTTCACTAAGGGCATGTCTTGCCTGACTGACCTAGTGGCCTTCTATTATGGAGTGACTACATCAATGGACAAGGGAAGAACTATGTCATCTATCTGGAATTCTGTAGGGCTTTTGACACAGTCCCCCACAATATTTGATGGATGGACAGCTTGGTGGTTGAGGAATCATTTAGATGGTCACATCCAGAGAGTAGAGGTCAAGTTCTCAATATCTGGGTGGAAATCAGTGATGAGTGGTGTCCCACAAGGGTCAGTACTGGGACCCGTACTGTTCAATATTTTCATTAGTGACCATAGACAATAGGATCAAGTGCACCCTCAGCAACTTTGCAGACACCACCAAGCTGAGTGGTGCTGCTGACAAGCCTGAGGGACAGGATGCCATCCAGAGGGACCTGAACAGGCTTGATTAAGTAGGCCCATGTAAACTTTATGACAGTCAACAAGACCAAGTGCAAATTTCTGGGCAATCCCCAGTATCAATACAGGCTGGGGATGAAGGGATTGAGAGAAGCCCTGCAGAGAAGGACTTGGGGCTGCAGGTGGATGAAAAGCTGGACATGAGCAGATAATGTGCACTTGCAGCCATGAAAGCCAACCGTAACCTGGGCTGCATCAAAAGAAGCATGACCAGCAAGTGGAGGGAGGTGATTCTGCCCCTCTACTCTGCTCTGGTGAGAGCTCACCTGCAGTACTGCATCCAGCTCTGGGGTCCTCAGCACAGGAAAGACATGGACCTGTTGGAGCTGGTCCAGAGGAGGACCACAAAGATCATCAGAGGGCTGAAACACCTCTCCTACAAAGAAAGGCCGAGAGAGTCAGCTTTTTTCAGCCTGGAGACATCATATTGCAGCTTTTCAATAATTAAAAGGGGCTTATAATAAAGATGAGGACAAACTTTTTAGTAGGGCCTGTTGCAATAGGACAAGGGATATCAGCCTAGATATAAGGAGATATAAGGAAGACGTTTTTTACAACAATGGTAGTGAAACACTGGAAGAGTTTGTCCAGAGAAGTAGTAGGTGCCCCATCCCTGAACACATTCAAGGTTGGGTTGGACAGGGCTCTAAGCAACCTGATCTAGTTGAAGATGTCCCTGCTTATTGCAGGGGGATGGGAGTATGTGACCATTAAAAGTACCTTCCAACCCAAACTACTCTATGATTCTATGACAGTTCCTGAAAAATCCAGTTCCCAATATTAACTGTATTCTCCTGCACTTTCTTTGCACCCAGATATGACCAACACTTTCTACTCAAAAACATATTTAAACATGCACTTCTGGTAGATCTCAAACAAGTGTTACTCACCCCACACTATCTCACTGACAGTTATTAATTCCTACACATAAAGTTATGGTAAATGTTATGTTAGCTGGCATAACATGTTAAGATTCTTTTGTCACAAGAGCAAGCAAGCTCTTGGCAGCTATTCCCCTTACAAATTTCACTTTTACCCTATCATATTGTCCAAGTAAGAGTTACAGGAATTTATATTTCTCCTACAGAAAAAAGCATTTCCCTTTAATCTCCTGGCAGATAAATATGGCTGAAAAACTTTTCTTAGAAATGTACTTGGAAGCTAAATTGATGCCTGGAAACATTTTGCTCCCAAAGATGAAAATTTAACAAGGTCACTGTTGTCTGAAAATCACAGCATTAGAATAAATTATGTAAACCTACATTTTGCTCTAAAACTGCACACCTGTATGACATTAGTCAGCAAAAACAGCAGAAACTAAATTATCGAAAAATACTTTTGTGGGATGATAGCTCTCTATTGACCAGAAAGATGTATTGGCTAAAATCGCTGACATCCCATTTCTATGGTTTTCTGTTCTCTTCCCTGATTAGGACTCTGGAATGAACTTTCTGATTCCAAAACAGCTCTCAGCACTGTGGCTAACAAGTAATTCCTCCCATGCCCTCCCTTGCAGCAGTCTGCTTGCATTCTCCACTGCTTCTCACAAAATGAATGTCAAGCCACCAAAAGACCTTCATCCGTCAATGTCCTCACTCTCCAGCTTTTACAAGCACTCTGAGGTTAAAGAAAATATTCTCTGCAGGTACGGAGAATAGTTCACCACCACAGCAAGAACAAAAATGTATACAGCAATGAGTTTCTCTGTTGGAAAGAAGTCTGCAAGAGTGATGTTTCATTTCATCCTTTTAAACAGGAAAAGACACTTTCCTCATTTATTATATGTGTGGATTTTTTGATTTTTTTGTCAGTAAAATCTTTCCAGATATTACTTCACATGCAGTAGAAAATATTTGAAATGCATACAGAAAAGGTTTTGAGTCATGGCATAGTATTTTCAAGTTAATGAAGCTTTTTTTGCCTGCAACATCTTTCTGCATTGGGGACCGCTTGCTACAGGCATCCCTTTATCATCCTAGAGGCTATTTTCAGAGCCAATTTGCAGTTCCATGCAGTCATTCAGCATTGTTCAGTTCAAAGCTGAGTAGGGTTCAGTCCTTCCACAAAATATTGGTTACTGAAGTGACTATATATATGTATACATAAATATACACACAGTAATATTTTAGTGTTTGTCCAATTTAAAACACTATATTTTCAGACTCTATCCCAGTGGTGACAATGATTTTCTTAGTGATACTTTGTCACTGAATGACACAACAGCAGATTTAGAATTTCTTTGGGGGTTTCTCATTTTACTGTTTTATTGTACTAAGAAGAATTGGACAAAGCTTTTTTTTTAATCATCTTGAAACAGCTTCTACATTACTAACAACCCTGTACCTGGATTCATAAACAAGGAAGAGCCAGCTGTGGGTCATGAATGCTGACTGAAGCTTTGGCTGCATTGACCAAGAGGTGTGAGGAGGGCATGTAGGAAAATGATGACCTTGGATTTATGGATAGCATTTTGTTCAGGGTACGTGAGATGCTGTGTGAGACTGTGAAGAGTAAATTGTGAAGGGACCGAGGAAAGGTGGTTTATTTTAAAGACAAACTCTTTGAAACCACAACAGTGTTCCTTTTTGATTACCTGTATTTCTTATGTTTCTTATAATTCATGTGTATTTTAGGGAAGTAGTGGTTTCATATGTCTAACGTCAAACAAAATTTTATTTTATATACATAGATATATGCATATCCTTAAGAAGAGCCTGGAGAAGAAAAGGCTGTGGGGAGACCTGATTGCGGCCTTTCAGTACCTAAAGGGGGCCTATAGGAGGAACGGGTAAAATCTTTTCAGTAGGGCCAGCTGTGACAGGACAAGGGGTAATGGCTTTAAACTAACATAGGTTAGGTTTAGACTAGATATAAGGAAGAAATTCTTTACAATGAGTGTGGTAAAACACTGGCACAGGTTGCCTAGAGAGGTAGAGGAGGCCCCATTCCCTGGAAACATTCAAGGCCAGGCTGGACGGGGCTCTGAGCAACCTGATCTAGTTAGTGGTGTCCCTGCTCACTGCAAGGGGGTTGGACTAGATGACCTCTAGGTGTCCCTTCCAACCCAAAACATTATATGCTTCTATGATTCTATGATATATATTACCATTCTAAAATAATTTTAAATTACTGTTTACTATGATTACATAGTAACAATTAAAAGAAAATACAATCTTTTTTGTTGTACCAAGATTCTAAGACATTCTTTGTTAGAACTTAAACATATTACACATTTTCTTTCCCCTCAGGTTTTCCACGAGTCAGTTCCAAAGATTTCGGAGATAAGATTCTTGCCAAATTCAAAACAACTCCCACCTGCAATACAGGACTGTTCATGTATTTCCCCCCTCAGTACCGATGAGTAAATAGATTCACCCCTCTTAGCTCTGTAAAGATGTTAATAGTATAAAAATTTTTGAACTTTCTTCCCTGAGAAGTACATCAACATCATTTATAAATAAGCACTTCAACCTGCCAAAACCAGTATGGGGCACATACTGCTGGACAAAGACCAAAAAGAGTAACTCAAATTAAATTATAGCTGCAGAATACAGAAAAGGAGTCATGGACTCTATTTATATGTTGTCAACAACATTCATACTACACTTTTCTTAGTGAATCTGTGTATTAAAGATATTTAGTGAGATTTATAATCCCACTTCTGTGTAAAATGAAGGGTAAGAAACCTTGAAATAGGGACACATTTATTTTCAAAAAAGAGAAAGACTTCTGCAAAATACTTTATTTAGAAAAATCTGGCCATATCAGTGTTACTTCTTTCAATTTTTGTGCTATCTATATGTTCCTTGTATTTTTCCCCTTTCAGACACTTCCTAGTATTGATGGGTTGGTGCATTACACTTTATTCTACAAAAGCTGCATGAAACATGACTGTTTCCAAACCCTGAGGTTATTATATGACAAGAGGTTCATCTGAAAAGAAAAACCAGCAAACATTTGAAAATGCACTAGGATAAAGTAACATTTGCTACCAATTAGTAGCCTTTTGTTTGAAATGTTTGCGTAGTTTTGCCAACAAGCCAAACTGTGGGATCCTATAAGATGATGCAAGAGCACTATTTTTCCCTTCTAGGGCAATTCAGTGTCCTGCTAAAAAAACCTAATGCTATCTTCAGCAAAACAGTTAAATCTCAAGTTATTCTCCTCCCCAAAAAAAGATGTGGAGGCACAGCAGCTCCACCGGCCCATCTATGGATTGGGTCTTCTAGGCGTGTAAATGGGGAGGGTCACAACATTTCCAGTGCTGGACAATCTTACTCTCTGTTACCGTCTGGCCACTCATCGTACTGTAGTTTTATAAAGTCAGGTAGATACAAAAGGATACAGAAGAATTGAAGAGCAAGTAACAATCCTTCTTACATGGTAAATACGCAAATTGCTTGCTTCCCTACAAAGAATCATTTTTGCAGACCTGAAAGTCCATCATGTTGGGTCGGATGTATGCAGCAGGATCTCAGTTTTTGTTATGGCTCAGCCAAAGGACAAAACTTTTTATACAAAGCCAAATGTCTGCAAAAAGTAACACAGATTCAGAGAATAACAATCTAGAAGAAGATACCTTCAGAAGTTTTACACAAAAATGGTAAGCTGATCCATTCCTTTATGTCTTTTGCTTTGCTTATGATGCAAAGTAACTTAAATGCAAATGAGAGAAATCCAAGGGAAAGTGCATATAAAGATAGAAAAAGCAGTGTAAGAATTATACCACACCCATGGTATTTTTTTGGAAATCAAACCCTTGAGCAACAATTTGTATAGACTATCAGATCCCATATTGTAGAACCAATAACCACTATCCTTTCCTTGTTTGCTTTGCTCTTCCCACCATTATAACTATATTTTTACTTTCTTATTTAGTGTTAAATATAGAAACAAAACACAGTGCTTGTTAAAGTTTGGCCACCTAGGCCACCACATCTCCTTTGTATTTCCTGCCATAATACTCTGAAGTTTGTCAGACTGAGCCAGGACTAGCTGCTCACTGACACACTTCAGTGCATTTTTGATATGAGACATTACAGAAATTTCTTCAAACTGTTAAGACAGATTGTGCTAGCTCTTGGTATTATTCCATTACATTTAGCCATGTCATTATTCTGTTCATAATATTATGATAAGTTACCACACACGGAATTCCAAGCAAGAATATAGTGGTTTTATTTTATTTTCCCCTTAAGTTTCTGTCCATCCCATACATTCATACACTAAAATATCTGCTTTACAGAAGAGAGCAGGATTGTTTTTTTCTAGACCCATTTCACCTGAAATGTTCCTGTGGCAAAAGCAGTTTTCATTCTCATCCTCCCCGGATGAAACCCCAGTGACAAGATTTGCTCCTGCCTGAAGTCATTGCCTGGACTAAAGCTCTTGATTCACAGAAATTAAACTAGCATTAAGGAGCTGCTGGAAAAGTAAACTGAGCTAGTAAACACAGAGATTACCCAGGTAATGATATATTCCCAGAAAGTGGCCTGAGGAAGGAGTTGAAGGGACACGGGCTTTTCCTAACATGAGTGCTCTAGAAGATTGGGAGGGGTAGGAGGTGGCTGCATCCCCAGGCAGGTGCCCATAGGGACAGAGATGGGATGATGAGGGGGCTGGAGCATCTCTCCTATGAGGAAAGGCTGGGGGAGCTGGGCTTGTTTAGCCTGAAGAAGACAAGACTGAGAGGGCACATCATCACTACATACAAATATCTTAAGAATGGATGTTACAAGGATGGAGCCAGACTCTTCTCAGTGGTGCCCAGTGACAGGACAAGTGACAATGGGCACAAAATGAAGCATAAGAGGTTTCAGTTGAATGTGAGGAAGAACTTTACCCTGAGGGTGACAGAGCACTGGAACAGGCTGCCCAGGGGGGTTGCAGAGTCTCCTTCTTTGGAAGTATTCAAAATCCACCTGGGTGATGTCCTGTGCAACCTGATCTAGGTGAACCTGCTTTAGCAGGGGTATTGGACTACATGATCTCCAGAGGTCCCTTCCAATCCCTGCCATTCTGTGATTCTGTGAATCTACGTAGATGGCTAAGGGCAGCCAGAGGCAAAGCACAGAGCCATAGAATAGTTTGTGTTCCCCATCTGCATCCAGGCTATATCTTTTCAACCATGTGGACAAGGCAACTTGTAAGAGCCTGAGTACACAAAGGAGCAGCAAATAGCATGGCTCATCCTCTCCTTGCTGGATGTAGCAACAACAGATACTTCATGGCAAAAACAGAGGGCTGGGAGGGCTTTCCACAACTGCACTGCACCCAGGCCAGCTGTACAATCAAGCCAGGACCACTGGGTGGGAAGTGAATGCTTACCATATGCAAGAGGTCAGAAAAAAGTCCTAAGAGAACAGTATCCTGTGACACCACTTAAAAAATCTACAGCCTTGCAGGCAACAGTTTTTCAGTGATATAATTTACTAAAAGGGAGGTCAATTATCTTTCTAGATAATTGCTTTCAGCACTATCATAGTTTATGAAGAGTTAGTCATATTTACCCCTTAGAAGATACTGAAATCCACAAAAGAATGGGTACCCTAAACATTGCTATGTTTTGAAACAGTGAATAAATAAGATATTGAAATTTTTCTCAAGCAGCATACAATGCACGTTGCCTGAAGCAAAAAGTAATTTACCTCAGCATTTAAATATAGTGACTGGCAGCTGCCAAAACCAGAAATTTATCTAATTTTGTCATTGCTGAGGGTATATCTACTAGTATTTTTGCATCCTAACAATGTAATTTTATATAATGACAGCTAAGAATAGATTTTCAGAATGGTAAATACACAACTGCATGTCTAATTTGCATGCAAAATTTTCATGGCACCGTGTGCAAATATAGTAAATAAGCATACAAATTTGAGTATAAATACACTCTTCTAGAAGTCTGACAAGCAGAATGTTGTAATTACATAAACATTTTTGTATCAGTCACTATTGTTGCAAGTACAACATAGCATGAAATAAATAAGAAATTGGCTTTTTTTTTCCCAGTGAGCAAATTGCTTTTTTGATACTCTCATCTTTCAGGGTGAAAACATCCTATTTGCTCAAAACAAGTTACCTAGTTCAAGATTTTCTATGCAATATATTCAGTCTTCAACATATGCTGTATGCACATCTAATTTGCAAGTTTCTTGTTTCAGAAATCTGGGTTATGAATTCTAAACTTACTATGGCTGGTCAGGAAATTATTTGCGTAGTCCATGATAATTCTTACAGATTTCAAGAAACTCAGAAATTCTTCAGGAAAAATACTGCTTTATCTGAATCAAATTTTTTTACAAATAGTGAGGTTCATATACATGTTATTATAAACTGTCAAATTTCAAGATAACAAGTCATTTAAAAACACATTTTGTCCATTTATTACTTTTTGGAATTTTATTGTCTTATTAATTATTTCAAAATATTCTATAATGAGACCTAAATTAAAATAAACTCAAGCGCACCGTTAAAAATGTTTATGTGCATTGTAGACTGAATTACAGTATAAAAAAAAGTAATTCTGAGATACCATTAAAAAACACTTCTGGTTTCCACTTTTCATCTTTTACATTCCATTCCTCCCCCAAATCTGCAATTGTAATATAAAGAGAATTTATCCAGTTTCTTACCAGACAAGTTAAGATAGCTAAGAATAGGAGGTGACCAAATATGGAGGTTTCACTCCCACTTTCATGCAGCATTATGCGAGTAATGTTCCTTTAGCGTCTAATCTTCAACCATTTTTTGAAATGGTTTCATTACCATCATTTTTCTTTTGAAATCTTAATGAAGCAGTCAGTTTGGCTTAAAAAATCGCCAAAACACCTAAATAGAAAGCACTCAAAAGATACTCACTTTGAATCTTTAACCATATAAAAGAAATTGGGTGGTGGGTGAGTGGGAGAAAGGTGTTGGGTTTTTTTCAATTGGGGTCGAAGAGAAGAATGAAAATATAGAGTAAACCGAGTATCTTTCAAAAGAACATTTTTCTTTCAGCTGAAGCTCAACCAAACATACTCTGTATAAAACTAAAGAGCCAAAAACCAAGACACAGAAAAAGAATTTCCAAATATTGCCTATTTATACACACATTTTTTAGGTACTTGGCCCCAGTGAAAATGGAATGTTCTGCACTTTTTTATTTTCACACTCTAATATTAATTCAATCCATGCTTCAGATGCAAGCTAGGACAATATCTTTCAGTATACATACGAAGCAGGAGACGCATATTCAATTCCCTTCTCTGCTGCTTAATAAAGGTCATACATCCTAATAAAAGTGTCAGGCTGTAGAGTATTCTTCACAAGATGGAGAAGGAGTCTGGCGGTCTAAATAACTGGACCAAAACAGAAAGCATATGCAAGAAATTGCCTTGCACCATTCTAATTGCATGGGGTAATTAGAGCATTAATTTGAAGTTATCATATTTTATTCTGTGCTTTTGCATTAGATTCTACTTTATGACGTGTTAAATGCTGGACCTCATCACCATTATTAGCCATGCTTGTAATAGTGTAAGGCAAAGCTGAATTTTTTTAGGAGCGAATTACTGTGGGTAGTGGTTTCAAGACACTATACTGGGTCTGGCTGGAAAGAAGTTATGAAATAAGCTTTATTCATAGTATCCCACATAGTGCTGTGCTTTGCATTTGTGGATTACACAGTGTTGATAACAGGCTGGTGTTCTGCCTGTTCCTGAAAAGGGATTTGATAGTCTTTCTTCTCTTCCTGTCACAAGTCTGCAGGCTTGGGGTGGACACAGGCTGGAAGGGGACACAGATGTTCCAAACTAACTAAGAAGATATTCTATGCCATATAACATTGTGCTCACCAATAAAATCTGAGGCAAAGGAGGAGCAAGGTTCGACATCCAGAGTTACAATGTATGTCTTCCCAAGCAATAGTTACACGTGCTGAAGCTCTGCTTT
>JAKFQP010000138.1:1592989-1825916 GCA_023375905.1 Nycticorax nycticorax
TAGTTATATCTTGCAAAGCATATTTATCACACCTTCTGGTCAAGATTTACTACAGTGGAAGAACCCTGTTCTTCAAATTAGACTCTTTCACATCTGATTTTCATTTGTTTGTTTCCTTGGTGAGGAAATCTGCTACCATTCCAAGCTGAGTATAGCAAGAAAGCAATCTGTTTTCCTGGATTGGAGCAAAAAAATTTTCTATCAATTATTAACAGGGCTGTATCATATTATCATTTATAGGTATGCAATTTCTAGTTCTCAGATGTAATTAATAAAGAATCCATGCACTTCTACCCTAGTTCTTTTTTCAGGATACAGGTATGCTATAATTTTCCTTTATTTTGATTGCCAAATTTGAAACATGTTCCACCTTTGTAACATGCTGCATATAGCAGACCTACTGATTATTACAAGGAAGTACATGAGGAGCAGTAGTTCCTTTAATTGTTTTATTAAAAATTAAAGCTTCTTTTTAATGTTCTCTCTCATTCTATTGTAAGTAATTAGTCTTGTTCATGTCTTTGTACAGCTAATTATTTAGTATCATTATAGTTTTCAATCTACTCTTTCTCCAGTTTGTATTCAAAAGTGATAAAAAAGTAGACTCTTCCATAAAGCTGAAAAAGCTCTGTTTGTCTTAATATATACCTATACGTTTAAATTTTTCATTTCATGTTTGCTAAATCATATTCTCAAAAATCATATTCTCAAAAGATTCAAGTATAATATTGTATAAGCCACTGAAAGATCAAGTAGAACTTTATCTTCCTCTTTAGCAAACTGCAGTATGAGAAGTATATGTCAAAATGCTTCTATGATTTACTAGTTTACATGGTTATTATTGCATGTCGTTCAGCTGTGAAAGCGTGGGTTGTGTATCATGTGAAGTGACATCTGCTTTGTAAACTGTGAGGATTATTTTTCAGTAACTAGGGTTTTTCCACTTCAACACACCTTAAAACTTCCACATATCAAAGTTCATGTAATTTCAGATACTAAAGAAATGTAAATTTAGAGGTTTTTTGAAACAGTAATTTCCCCTCCCCCAATGTAAAAGAACTAAAATTTCCAGCTACCAGAAAGGAAAAAAAAAGAATTATTTTTTTCTTAATTGTAAGTTTTCCCTCTAAATACTCTGTAACCATTCCCCCACCAAAAAAAACCCAACCCAAACGGGAGAAAGTTAAAGTTAGATGTAATTTAGTTCAAATCTTTTTTGGATTTACCGATATACTGCCAAGCTTTCATGTCTTTATTTCTTTTTGTTATTTATGGTAACATTGTTTCCTATTTGTAGGTGGCAAGTTGTATGCAGTTAGAATTTTTTTTCTCAGAGATTTATAGCTGATATTTGAATTAATTCTCTCATTTTTTCTTTAACATCTACTTGCTGCCAGAAAAAGAAGAGAGGAAATGGGCTGTATCCCAGGCCTGATCTGTGAATTTAGGTCTAAAGAGTTGTCTAATGGCAAAGAACCTCCTCTACTATATCAAGCAACTCATGTATTTTTCTTGTGGAAAATTTAGTCCTAGATAAGGGCTAACTAACTTTACAAGGCATGTCCTAGTAATCTAGGTTGAAAAATGAACTTGTATAGATACCTTGAATCCTCCTGTTAATACCCAAATGCTTGCTGGTCACCGAACTGCTCACCGAGCACTAACTTTTGTATATCAGGAACAGAATTATCTGTGTACATTAGATTAGTATCCATACTCCACTCAAAAACATTATGTGAAAACTAAATTAAGTAAATAAGTGTGAAAAGTGCTTAAATTAAATTAAGATGAAATTGTATAAATACAGAGCACTAAGGTAGTGTTTACATTAAAAATAATGTGTAACATTGGTATTGTTTTATAATATACACATTTAATATTTAGGGCAAAACTCTGGCTCATTGTGCTTGTCATGTTCTCCTATTAGACCCTTCAATATCAACTGTCCATATGTTGATGTAAAATATATATAAGAACACATACTGTCATATCAACACATGCCAGATTTAGACCAGCTCTAAGAACATACCACACTCACACTGGATTTAGGAATAAGCTCTTGTATTTTGTTTCATAGCTAGTTATATAAACACTGCATTATTTAGATCTTAGTTTCAAATTCTGCTTTTCTTCAGATGTAGTTTTTACTGTACTAACAAAAAAATCATAGGTGACTGACACCATAGTATCAGGAACATTTGCTGTGTTACGTAGAAAGGGGCAACACAGGCTTCATGATTTTCAATTTATTAAAAATAAATCTTTTGTCACCATTCATTGACATTTAGAGTTATTACCATTGCCATATGCAGCATCAACCTCACTTAGTCCTTCTTCGTTTCTTCCATGTCACCAGCACAATTCTGTTGAATTTTACCAGTAGTAAAACCCATTATTTGCTATTACTTTTCACCTCACACTGCAGAGTGTATTGGTTAATGAGCCTTCTGATCCAGAAAATTCTTATCTGCCTTATGCTATATAATTCTTTTGCTTTTCACAATCTTTATACTAAATTTTCTTCCTTGCCTTTCCATCAGGCCATATTTCCTACTACACTGTCCTCCCGGCCTAGTTTCTCAGCATGCTTACACAAACTGAAATAATCAAGTATAAGTTTCAAGGTCAAGACATGTAAATATGAAGTTAAAGCTATCTCAAACACTAAGTCATCTTTACATTTTCAGGGAATCAAACTTTTGCACATTTGTCATTTGGGCTAGAAGCACAGTTATCACCATCTTGGATAACACATTGAGAATTTCACAGAAAAGTTGTAGAGCTAAAATGACAATCTGTTACAACTGATAATCTTCACTACTCAAGATGTCTGATACTATCCATCAACAGGACAAAGATAAGATGGAGTGTGCAATTAAAAAGATAGGAAATACTGAGTTTCAGCATGCTACAGAAGAAATTACAGGAAGTTGTCCATGGCACAATCTGAACCTTTTAGTCTTGCAATGGGTTAAACAATTTTTGGTACTTAAGCATCATAAACATTTCAGCAACAGTCTGGCAACATATTATTTGTGTTGTGCTTGTCCAAGTAACATTTAAAAAACATTTTCGGCACAGTGATGCCAAATCTGTATAAAGTACGGTTCCCCTTTATTCCCTATGTCCTTTGAGAATGTAAACTTTTTAGCTGTTTCCAGAAAGTGCCTGAACAATGAAGAATGTTTGGAATGTAATTATATTTGTGACTTGCTCTCAGTGGAAAATTACTTATAATGGCTTTTAAACAAAAAGTACTTATAAAACTTCGTAGGGATATGCATTTGGGAGCAAATGAGCTAGCAAGCTCTTACTGGAAATGAAAATAGCAAGTCAGTTTATTTCTGTATTTAAGTTTTTGGGACTATACTGATATGGTCAGGCAAGAAGAGAGCTTAAACTGTTTTTGATTGGATTATGTTTGCAGTTTGAAAATATATATGGTAGGGCTGAAGAAAAAGGAAGGCAGCAGGTACCTTCTTACAGTGTATCTCTTGCTATACAGAAAAATACNTTTTTACTGTACTAACAAAAAAATCATAGGTGACTGACACCATAGTATCAGGAACATTTGCTGTGTTACGTAGAAAGGGGCAACACAGGCTTCATGATTTTCAATTTATTAAAAATAAATCTTTTGTCACCATTCATTGACATTTAGAGTTATTACCATTGCCATATGCAGCATCAACCTCACTTAGTCCTTCTTCGTTTCTTCCATGTCACCAGCACAATTCTGTTGAATTTTACCAGTAGTAAAACCCATTATTTGCTATTACTTTTCACCTCACACTGCAGAGTGTATTGGTTAATGAGCCTTCTGATCCAGAAAATTCTTATCTGCCTTATGCTATATAATTCTTTTGCTTTTCACAATCTTTATACTAAATTTTCTTCCTTGCCTTTCCATCAGGCCATATTTCCTACTACACTGTCCTCCCGGCCTAGTTTCTCAGCATGCTTACACAAACTGAAATAATCAAGTATAAGTTTCAAGGTCAAGACATGTAAATATGAAGTTAAAGCTATCTCAAACACTAAGTCATCTTTACATTTTCAGGGAATCAAACTTTTGCACATTTGTCATTTGGGCTAGAAGCACAGTTATCACCATCTTGGATAACACATTGAGAATTTCACAGAAAAGTTGTAGAGCTAAAATGACAATCTGTTACAACTGATAATCTTCACTACTCAAGATGTCTGATACTATCCATCAACAGGACAAAGATAAGATGGAGTGTGCAATTAAAAAGATAGGAAATACTGAGTTTCAGCATGCTACAGAAGAAATTACAGGAAGTTGTCCATGGCACAATCTGAACCTTTTAGTCTTGCAATGGGTTAAACAATTTTTGGTACTTAAGCATCATAAACATTTCAGCAACAGTCTGGCAACATATTATTTGTGTTATGCTTGTCCAAGTAACATTTAAAAAACATTTTCGGCACAGTGATGCCAAATCTGTATAAAGTACGGTTCCCCTTTATTCCCTATATCCTTTGAGAATGTAAACTTTTTAGCTGTTTCCAGAAAGTGCCTGAACAATGAAGAATGTTTGGAATGTAATTATATTTGTGACTTGCTCTCAGTGGAAAATTACTTATAATGGCTTTTAAACAAAAAGTACTTATAAAACTTCGTAGGGATATGCATTTGGGAGCAAATGAGCTAGCAAGCTCTTACTGGAAATGAAAATAGCAAGTCAGTTTATTTCTGTATTTAAGTTTTTGGGACTATACTGATATGCTCAGGCAAGAAGAGAGCTTAAACTGTTTTTGATTGGATTATGTTTGCAGTTTGAAAATATATATGGTAGGGCTGAAGAAAAAGGAAGGCAGCAGGTACCTTCTTACAGTGTATCTCTTGCTATACAGAAAAATACCCTATCAACCTCTGACAAAAGGACCATAGGAAATGTTCACAATTCTGAGAGGTAAAGAAGTTGAACAGTAGATAAGAAGAAGGCAGGACTACAGGTCTTCTGTTTCCTTACTAACAGTCTCAGCACGGACTAAGATAAATTACTAGGAACAGGAGATAAAGCAGGCTACTCTGGAAGGCACTGATACTGAAGAAAAAGATACTGATTTGTGAGCTCAAGACCAGGTGAACTGGTAGTTGCTTCCAGGATAAAATTATTCTAAATTAGAAAGAGGTAAATTCTCAAGTGAGGACAGTTATCTAAGTTCAAAGAGCATGTACCGCTATTTGCTTATCAATTATTTTCTGAATTGGGAAGATGATATATTCTGTTTATGTATCCAAGATCTGATGCAGCCTGCAGCTTTGGGTTTCATTGGCCAAGGCTTTTCTGCATCATGGTTTAGGGCATTTTGCCAGTGTAATGTCTGCAATTCATGTAGATGTACCTTGCCTAGTTGTGTATATCATAGTGCAGCATTCAGCACAGAATGCAAAAATCTGCCCAAAAGCATGGGTAAAAATCCTGGCTATGAAGCTACCCAGAGCTACAGAGGAACATTGCATTTAGCATTACCCAAACCAGTTCAAAGTTGTCTGGGGGTATCTGCACTCACTGCAGCATGACTGTGCCTTAGCTTCATCATCAAGCAAACAAGCCAACAATATTGACGTGTGATATATCCTAGGAGTGTTGCAAGGTTAGCTTGCACTTTGAACATGCATGCAAATGATATATGTTATTATTATTCTCCCACGGGCTTAATGAGGTCTTTCTCTGACAGAGTGAAGTCTTGCATTGCCCTCATTGTAATTCAGCACGTGAGTTGACTTTGGGGGCTGATGTTCAAAGATACAGAAGAATTCATTTGAAATTACCCCTCTTTTTATCTATTCTGTTTTGTAACATAGCCTCCCTTTCAAGAAATTTTCTTTCTTCGTCCAGCTCCTATTCAATAGTTAAAAACCATCTCTGAACATATTTCCAGCTGAAGGTTTGCTCCAATAATGTAACTTGCACCAACTGTCCCTATAGTAATTCCTGTAGGACTGTAACACATTAACAAAAGAAAGCAAAAAACACCTACTGCCAAGATCTCCGGGATCTTGAACATCTGATGACGTTTCCATGGGAGAATGCATCTTCCTACTAGGAATTCAAATGTACAGCTGTACATTTCACACATACACACAGGCACTGGGATCCAGAGACAGTGCCACTAACCATCCTGAACATCACAGGAAGGCTGTTGCTCTCCAGAATGTTTTTCCATAAGATGTGCCAAAAATTTAAAAAAAAAAAAAGTGGAAGAATATTTTAGAAATTACTGTCTCTGCTTTTTTGAGCCAGTCTGTGTGGCACTCTGTTGCTCACAGGCAATATATAGGCTGAATTTTAAAGTCTTTAACACCCTTCCTCATTTTTCTGGAATATCCTGACTGTTTCTAAACGACTGTGGTAACATTGCATGTAGGAGTCTGGGGAATGAATTTCCTTATTTGTACAAGTATTGAACCAAACAAATGGGAATGTTTATGCTGCACTTTTCTTTAAGCTGTTACAGGTGCATAACATGAATCCTAACACAGCATCCATAATTAATGAGACTTTAGTTGTCTTTTAATAGTGCCCTTTTGACATCAAAACATTTTAATTTGAAACAAGAAAAGAGAAGACCAGAATCACCTAATTAGTGGAGCTGTACAAGGGACAAATAGGCCAAATCCTAATTTTCTGCTGAACAGGCATAATTTACAACCAGCTTGGATTTGGACTTTAATGCATATTTATTACTCTGCTATGCCATACTAGAAACATACTGCAAAATTTTCATTAAATGTATGATGATTATAAGCACTGCAATTTCTCCCAATATACCAATAGCTTTTAAATGTACCCTGTATTAGAATGTGGTTATATGAAGAACAAAATAATGGTATGAACCATTACCGACAACAGAACAGAGAAGACACTTTTCAAGTGCTTCTTGAATGTGAGAAAGTTAAGAAGCTGCAGGTTTATGTCACTGTGTATAATGAACAGGCCAGTATTGAAACAAGCCTTGTAGAATGAATTAATGTTCTGTGAACGCAGGAGTACTGTTTTACTGTCTCCAAAAGCCCTTAATATATCCTCCGTCAACAGTTTTCAAAGCCTACATGCAAGGTAAGAGATTACAAGCAGCTTTGCATGGAGAGACCCACAGGTACCAAAAAATATGCTAATTCCCTTGAAAAGATGCAATGTGACAATTAGATTCAGGGTTATCTTTTAGGAAAGTGAGGGGGGAGTTATCCTAGAGATGCTTGGAGGTTTTTGTAATACTTAGTGCATTTATGTACAAATTCATACTTCTTGAAATTCAAAGTTCTGGCATTTTGCAATGAGATTGCAGACAGGCAGATTGTCCATGACTGAAAAAAACCCCATAGAAGACCGGATGTCTTGTGAAGATTGAGATGACTTTCTAAATATGTAATTGCTAATGGAAAGATAAGGTTTTTTTAAAGTTATCCCATGAGTAAATGCCGTATTTCATCATCTGATTTTAAAAAATGTTAGTAGAACCTACTCCTGAAGCTTAAAATCACATAGACAAGCAATTATTTAGGATTCTGGCAATGCGACTAATACACAAACTAAAATTACAGTTGATTCAAAATATCTCTTCCACTAAGTACCTCCTACATATGAACACCTCTCTACTCTACCTCTCAGATATTTTGCATTTCTAAGCTTTCTTTCCAGTGGCCTATCAGATTTTCCTTGCCCTATTTGATATTAGCTATTTTAAAAAGGCAATTACTTTTAAATTAGAAATGCAACAATTTTTCAGGAAAACAATTTTTCTTTCTTGCAAGAGACTTTATTCTTACCCATGACATGGAAATGCACTATTCAAGAGATTTTGAATTTCAATGATACAACAATTAACTGATTTGTGTAACATACTGTGGAAGAATGATTAGCTATGACAGGATGTGCTATGAATTTGCCAAGGAAACAAATACCTACATTTGCCTTTTCAATTTTTATCAGCTTCACTGATAGAAACAGTACAAAAATAAGCATTATTACTATAATAATATAGTATTGTTACTACAATGAAGGGAAATGTCAATGCAAACATTGTGACTCCTAGTCAAAGCTTACCAGTCAAGGGAAGTCTTACTTTATTATGATTTTTAGGGTCAGATGATGGATACAAGTGACTTAATACACTTTTTTCATGACTTGGAAAGCATTAATAATGACACTTGACTAATTCATTTTTGTGAGGCACTCAGCAAAGTGATACTAAAAAGTGAATAAATCAAAGTAAAATATTGCCAAATTCAACATCTGGAAGAGGTGTAGTAAAGTGCTTCATAAAAATTCATTCATCTGGATGAAGACAGTGGACAGAGGCAACACCTCTAGCCATTAACAGGCATTTCTCCACTAGGAATGTCACAGCAGGCATTGCTGCCTCTTAAACTTCCTTCCCACAGTTTGACAGACTCATCAAAATGTAAATGACCCAATGGTTTTACATTATGTTATATGCCCCACATTATCACGCATACACATACTGCGGAGTCTCTCAGAATTCCACACCGTAAATAAGAGAAGAAAATATGTATCAGGCAAACCTTCTGCATCTACATAAACAAATCAGACATCACAACTTCAAAGCCTTCACACCAGTTTGAAAAGGGATTAAACAAGTTCAGCCTCTGCTGAAATTTTCAGAAGTGACAGACTATGTTAGGACTATATATACTTCTAAAACTAATGTAAAACAGCTGCTGAATGCTTTCTATACAAAGTTACAAATAAGACTTTACACTCGAACTGAGACCAAAACCAAGGTGTGATTCAGTATGAATTTGAGCAGCTTGCAAGAAACCTTTGAGCACCAAATTACGAGCAACTGCAACTCAGTGTCAGTTCCAGAAAACAGTGCTTTTCGTTTACATTTGCCTCCTTTCCTCTCCTACCCTTTGCACAGATGTCCCCAAACTCTCTTTTTTATGTTGGCTTCTACAAATATCACATTCAACTTCCTTTCCCTCCTTTGTTAAACTGAAGTGGTTTTCAGGCTACTCAAGTAATTCTCTCTCCAGTAATCTTGCCGCTATCCCCTTTCTCTCTTTCTCCTACATATTCTACCCCAGATTAAAACCTTTAATTTATACAGCTGAAAATCCCTTCAGGTTTTCGGTCTAGGATCAAGGTTAACCCAGTGTGTAACGTGGTGTTATAAACAGAGTTTGTTCCTTACTGCTTTTAATGTCAGTACCTGAAGCTATGGGTTTTGAAGAAAGGCTTCAATCAGGATGTTTTAACATCACTAAATAAATGACTCAGGCAATGTAGTAAGTTCACTAGATAACAATCATATACTGTTATGGTAGACAGCCTGGCATAGCTTTAAGGGGAAAAATAACAAGATCTAGGGTAGTTAAAGGGTATGTAAGTCATGATTTATTTTGTAAAGGCATATACAAAGTGGAAAATTCTGCCTCTAATTTCCTGCATGATTTTTTTGCTTGCTCACCTCTGATCAGTATCCATAAATAATGTACATACAATAATAGATGCCTCTTAATATCTTCATTTTTCAATATTTCTTAATGATTATCACATCCTGTAGTGCAATCCGTTCTGTCATGTACACAAAATACAATATGCCTTCTTAGTATGCCGTGCAACATTTTATGAGTAATTTCTCTTCTCTATGAGCTCCAAACCCACTCCTTCACAAATTCTTCTCTCTCGGACTTCATGAATTTATTACATTGCTCTGTGCTCTGTTTGCCTCTGATTCTAAGCATTTATGTCCATAGAATTTGTAAAGTGCTTTATAGGTTAATAACATCATAATTTACTGTATATTTTTGCATACAGTTATCAGTATTCTAACTAAACAGGGCTATTGATTTTGAGCTCTCTTGCAAGACAGGTCTGACCCAGACAAGCAGACAATATTTCCCATAATTAGTACACACAATCTGAATGTTTAAATGTTGCAGTGCAGATGAAGTTGCAGTAAATGCACACAGGAAACTGGCAGCAGAAAAATTCTGCAACATGGCACCATATCTCTAGCTATCAAACTGGAAAGATTAATCTGAAAAGCTAAACAATAAGAAAAGCATCCTGCTAAGAAAGGTGTGAAACTATTTTCAACATTTCCTAAAATGCTGAATAAATTTTCAAATATGAGTTACCCTTTTTTAGGCTGAGAGTACTTCTTTTAGTCTGACATCATCAACAAAAACAGACTGAATAAAATGATATCCTTCATCAGAATGTTATCTTTTAAACATATTATGTAAAATAGGAAAATAATAGTATCTGAAAGAGCTGCAAGACTATAACATACATTATTGCAGTCTATTCACTAGTATTTATATTAACTCTTCCAAGAAACATTGCAAACATACTCTCAGAGTGTAATATTTTGCACCATGTCCCTCGTGTAACTGCAAAATCAATTGCATTTAAACAGCTCTATCACTTGCATAACTGGCAAGGCTTAAACGTGTATTTTAAAATGAGAGTGGTAAAAATCAACACCTAATAATCCAGATCCTTTTAAAGAGAGCAGCAAGGGGAGAACTGGTTGCTGAGTAGATTGGGAATGACTTACTCCATTATTTTGGAGTCCCTGTAATCACAAACATGAAAACGAAGAGGAAATGGTTAGCATTTGGATTATAAGCCTTGGCTTTGACTTCAATGACTGACTAAGATAAACATAAACTGTAAACTCTATCACTCTCTTCCTGAACACACTTGGGCGCTGCGTTCTGTTTGTGGGGTCCTGTTCTTAGAGTTTTTGCTTCCAGCACAATCACATAAAAACCAACAGTATTTTTAAAATATGCAAATTTATTTCCAGCCTTTCATCACAGAATCCATATTTTACTGCTTTCTAGTGTGCCTTTATCCAGGCAGAAATAAGTGGCTTTACAAGAAGTACATCTCATAATATAGTATGTCCTAACTTTTACTGACTGCTCAGGGTCAGCATTCAGCACTACATTATAGAAAAATGTTGATTAATAAGCCATTGCAAGACTGCTTTAGTTACCTAAGGACAATGACAAATGTCCAGACTCTAGAACAAATCATTCAAGAACTTTCCAGCAGCTCAAAATTGCATTTTCAGAAGTTGAATAAAATTTCCAAATAAGTAAAAGCCCCATTTGTCTTTAGCATTTCAGACTTCTAGAAATACAGCCCCCAGATGGTTTTCAATTCACTGGATTTATTCTGTTGAAGGGACTAGAGAAAGTTAATTTCACGCTCTCACACAAAAAAATGTTTACACATGGTACTGTCTTTCACACATAGAAGTGTAGAAGGAATATGTAAAAAAATCTTCATAAATTATATGTGGGGAAATTAATGCAATTAAATAGGCTTAGAAAGGAAATTCTATTTAAAATAGATAAAAACTATGAAATAAATAAAAATATATATATAAAAAAATTCAGTTCCCATACAATGAGTATTTTAACTAAACTTACATGAGATCTTTTAAAAATCTTTGCACATGAAGTCTAAAGTTATTCCCTAATTCTTATGTTTCTGTTGGCAAAGGGAAGCCCAGTGAGATGTGAGCATGAAAATTAAATCAGATGCCATGTGTCTGTACAAAAATTCAATGGCACCATTCTGAAATGCAGTACTCTTACCAAGGGAAATTCCTTCTTTAAAGCAGTTATCCTTGGAGAGGATCAGCATTCCTAAAAAAAAAATTACCATCTCAATAGATATAAAGAAATTACTTTTTAAAATACTACATATTACGTTACGTTTATTTGCCTGTATGCTTAGCAAGTCATATAATAACTCTCAGTTCAAGTACTATCCCATGCATTTAAAGGTTTCTGCTTACACAATGGTAACATATGAGCACACAGTAATTAATCGATAAATTTAGTCATGTCCAAATTTGACTATCTACAATGCTTTTTTTATGTTTCTCCAGTACAAAAGCACTTGGAATTTATTTAACTTTAAATACAGAATAGGCTTATTATAGGCAACGTGTGAGAATACCTACAGTTTTAAAAAAGGTCATCTGTAAAAAAACCATAATTTTTTTTTAAATTAAAAAATAAATTTAGATACAATTGCAAATTATGTATGTTCTGATGGCAGATGAAATAATTGTCTTAACTGAATGAAACATGTTCAGGCCAAATAAAAATGTTTTATTTCATCTAAAAGTCTAAGAGGTTATTTCTTATTTTAAAATAAAAGTGAGGTAAAGTTCTCAAGGATAACTTATTTTTAATAGTAAAAGTGCAGATTTTTAATTTGAAAAAATTCTAAATAAAATTTTCTAACAGGTCAGAATTTGGGGAAAGAGGGTTAGCATTCAGATGAGACATTCTGATGAACCCGATATGTGATTGTAAAATATTCTAGCCAACCAGCAACTGCATTTTTCAGCCTTTCCAACAAAATTTAACTTAGCACTGTAGTACAGCAAAAGATATCAGACTTTAATTTCTGCCAGCTATTACCTAGTCTTACACTTCTTTCTTTCTGTTAAGACTTCTCACCCATTGCAGAGCTGAGTTTTTGACTTCCACATATTCATCTGTGACCTCCTAGTCTTTCTGACAGACCACATCTGGCTTGGAGAGCTGCACAGTGACAAATACATGGGACACAGAAAGCTGTTGCTGCTATCTGCTGACAGCAATAGAATCTCTGTCTTCTCATCCTATAATACACAGCCTGGCTTATGACGTGGGAAAAGCATCTTTGCTTGCCAAAAAAAATCCACAAAGAATAAAGAAACTACTCAAAAATTTTTGCAGTGATGTATCAGATGTCAACCAGTCTTGGCAGGAGATGGGATCATGGTTTTCTTTC
This sequence comes from Nycticorax nycticorax, assembly GCA_023375905.1. Taxonomy (NCBI): domain Eukaryota; kingdom Metazoa; phylum Chordata; class Aves; order Pelecaniformes; family Ardeidae; genus Nycticorax; species Nycticorax nycticorax. The sequence goes on from JAKFQP010000138.1 coordinate 1,605,793, forward strand.
CTCCATACTAGTGTCAACCAGCTCCATGCACATTCTTAAAAGAACTACCATGTCAGAATGCTCTTTAGACTTCTTGCTCTCATTGTTTTACTTTGGGGTTGTACTCAAAAGACTCAACCAAGAGCATGAACAAGAAAAGCTGCACTGTACATTCCACCAGATTTCTAAATTGTTCTATTCCTTTGTAATATATTTTCTTTGAAACAACAGAAAGAAAACCATTGGGACTAAACAGCCGATGTGAATAATTTCTTGCAATAACAAGAAGTGAACTTGTTTCTTCTTTTCTCTCTCATGAAAGCACAGGAAATAGACTTTTGTTCACTGAATGTCACTTTTTTTCTGTGATGGACTGAGGAACAGACCTTTTATCTCTTAATAGCACAGAAAATTTTGTAACAGTAATTTCCATGTGGCTTTCCAGTCCTGGCAGACGCTAACATTTGCTTTATTATATGTCTTTGCAAGTCTATTGCACCGGCCCATTATTTTCCTAGTGATCAGGCCACCCATCTTAATATTATGACACCTTTGGAGTTCCCAGGTCAAACAATATACATACTCAGCAAACTTTCATTCTAAGCCCACATACTCCCTACAAAATGCTAGAAAGACAGAATGTAACATGCTTAGATTTTCTTATGGGTTTGAAAATTATTCTTATTTCAGATCCTTCACAATCTTTCAAAGGTACAAGTGCTGAAGGAAAAAGGGCTCCTTTTCAGCATACCACAAATATAATTTGTCCTTACAGACATTCAGAATTTGTCTTTACACCCAACACCATCAATATAAAAGTAGAGCCAGGTAAGTTCAGAAGTGCCATGTAATCATACACGCTAGATTCCAAGGAAGTATTTTAATAGCTATCCAAACAATCCAAGTACTCTTACATTTTTCTAATGAGCTGTCTTGCACAACACTACTTTTCTTATAAATAAAGATATTAGTACTCAGTGCTTTAGGGGGACTTCTGCGGTGGTGCTTACCAACTCAGTCTGTACAGAGGCAAGCAAATCAATTTCTCTGCAAAGTTCTTCAAAAATACTTTGAATAAAAGGATTCTGTTGAATTACATTCTCAGTTTCAGTAGCTCAAATTAGCTTAGAATGAAGCAGTTTGCCATCTTAACTAGTGATATGCAGAGCCAGCTTTGTCTGGCAATTGAGTCTGTAAAAAGTAGTTTACACAATATGATTCAAGAGACAGCTGCTTGCACTTAGTTTACATTTAGTTAGAGCTATCCTAATTAGCTTTCCCAAGCTCTACTTTTCAAAACATTGTCAATCATTTGTCATCTGCCTATTCACATGTATACTTAAAAAGAACCAGGTTGGCATACTCATCTATAGTAATTCTTTTATGGTTTTGGTATGTATGGAAAACCAATTCTGTTGACTTGTAGAAATTCTGTGGAAGGAAAAATCTATTAAATCCAGTGGACAAAAATTATCTGATTAATTTTCTTTGAAATCCAAACTTATTTCCATCTTGCACACAACATACATGCACTGCAATAACAATTCTATTTTTAAAAACTGCAAAAATAATTGTTAAAATTCTAGAAGAGCAGTATGTAGTCTGCTACTCCAGATATCTGAAACAGTTAATTTCTCATGAGCCTATCCTTATGATGGATCATCCATACAATTTGGTGAATTTGGCTTGATAGACTACTGATAACTTTCACTATATATATGAGCAGATCTCAATAACCAAAGCCAGGTAACATTTGACAGCATCCATATAAATGACTTCTCAAGTCTGTAGTTACGCTTCTCTCCAGACTTAGGTTAAGCAGGTGGGCTAAGGGCAGGTACATTTTAAGACATGACAAGCTTCTTGCACCTTTGTTTTCACAAGGTATAAGAAAAAAAAAAAAGGGAATTCTCATACCAGAATAAAATTAGCAAGTACATGTGTGTAGTGGGAGCAGGTTAATGAATCCGATGAGATGCAGCTGAAAGTAAGTGCCCTTTGCTATCCCTCCTTAGGAATACCTACAGCCATGCCAGAGTCTCAGCGCCACAGATTGGAGAATTTTTCCTGTTACTTTTACAACATACCGCACTGCAGTCATGTATGCACATACTCTGTCGTAGAACTGATCCCATGGTGAAGAGAATGTTTTTGTAAAGGATTTTGATGTTCAATGAGATTTGCAAACTGTTTTCACTGAGAGCTGGTAAAGAGACAGAGAAACCAATTAGAGAATATCACAACATGGGAAGCATTGGCAATTCTGTAAGAAAACACACAGGAAGAAAATAAAAGGGAAAAAAAATGAAAACAAGGGGTGTTTGTCCCAGTGTGCTGCAACAGCAAGAAGATTTGTTCACAAGTATGGGCAGCAGGATCACAAAGTTCATTGGCAACAGATTTTCTCCTTCAATCACAAGGAGTCTTGACTCCACTGAGAACAAACTGGAAGTGTACATTCACTACCCAACAAATGCAAATACATAACAAACATGTTATGATGGATAATTGGCTGTGGCCTCAATACCACCAGCAAATTTAATTGCACAGTATAAAAACACAGAATTTGTTTTTTGCCTTATGACAGATGGGTGTATGATGCTGAAGGATGACTACCTCCTTTAGCTATTTTCTTGCCAAGGGTTTTCATTCTAATTAAAGAGGCCTTTCTTGATAAGTCCTCTGTAACTCAACATGAGGTTATGAACAATATTAGTATTATATTGACAATTTTTTTAAAGCAGTGAACCTTAACCTGGCCAAAAGTTTTAGGTTTCTATAAGACAATGCTTCAGTGATGCATGCAGCACAATGGTGCTCTTTAAAAAACTGTATGATTGTCAAAAAAACCATGCCTATCATTTGCTACCTCTTCAGTAATAACAAAAAGGGGGCAACACTCCAACACTCCAGCATTTTGAGAAGAAAAACAACAGATTTGGTTATCAATGTTTCTAAGGTCAGTGTGAGAAAGGGAAAAAATCTTGCAAGACATCACTGGCATTTTATCAACATCAGTGCAATTTTGAAATGTAGTATTGGTAACATTAAGTGATAGAAGTACTTTAAACTGTCTGAAAACTCAGGATGTATTTGCAGTCTGTATTCTTGCAAATTTGGCAAGAATAAAAATAACATGTTGTGCTGTTAAAGGTTATAAAAAGGGATTCTCGCTGCCTTTGTTAAATCAGGCAATCAAAGTAGGGAATGAGAAAAAGGACAGCAATATAATCCTTATGTATAATGGTCACAGAAAGCTTCAAACTTATTTGTGAACAGAACATAATCAACCACAGATAACTTTAACACTGGAGTTTACAAAGTGTTCACATTTTTTAAGAAATAAACTATCTGAAAAACATGAATGTGACCACTATAATCCTTCAGAACCCTTTCTTAAACAGGACTGTGGTGGGTTGACCCTGACTAGATGCCAGGTGCCCACCAAGCTGCTCTATCACTCCCTAAGCAGGACAGGGAGAATAGAAAATAAGATGGAAAAAACCTCATGGGTAAAGAAAAGACAGTTCAATAATGCAAAGCAAAGGACACATACAGAAGCAAAGGAAAATGAAGGATATATTCTCTACTTCCGATCAGCAGGCAATGCCCAACCACTTCCCAGGGAGCAGGGCTTCAGTACGCATAATGGATGCTCCAGAAGAAAAATGTTATAATAGTGAATGCCCCCCTCCTCCTCATCTCTCTTTGCTTTTATTGCTGAGCAATATATGGAATATCCCTTTGGTCAGTTTGGATCAGCTGCCCTCGCTATGGCCCCTCCCAAGCTCTTGCCCACCTCCAGCCCACTGCTAAGAGGGGAGAAACAGTCTTGATGCTGCGCAAGCACTGCTCAGCAGTAGCCAAAACACCAGTGTGTTATCAACACCTTTCTAGTTACCAATACAAAACACAGCACTATGAGGGCTGCTATTGGGAAAATTAACTAAATTATTAATCTCATCCAGACGCAATACAAAAAGAAAATTTAGTCATGAAGTGAAACTTGTTTGCACAGGATGGAAAAGAACCTTGACATTTGAGTGAGGAATGCATCTTCTCTCTGCCAAAGGAAAAAAAAACTTCAGCTGATCATCCCTCTCCACTCTACAGGGATTAATTCAGAGCCCTTTTCTAGGTATTAGAATTACATTAAATAGTAATGGATTCAAATTATGAAGGGTTGAATTTACAAAAGTTTCAGAACCTTCGAATGTGCAAGGCTGGATTTTCCCATTACAGAAATCCAGCAGCTGCCTGTTTTGAAGTTCAGACCCTGATCAAAATATTCTCAAAGTTCAAGGGGTTCTGATTCTTCATTTTTTTTCTCAGAATCTCGCACTTGTTGAGGACATACTTTGAAAAAGTACCACCCTTCTGCTTAGTTAGATAAAAATCCAAGCAATGTATTTCTTACATTTTTTTCTTTTCTTACTCTCTGTATCTCCAACTCATGATGCAAAACTTCTGCTAAAAAATAACTGTAAGGAAAATACCAAGTCTTTAGGGGAAGTAATCTGTCCAAGAGATACAAGATTAAGTCTTTCAAACTAAATGAGACATCTGTGTCTTTTATGTCAACCTTTGCAGTTGACTTGGTCCCATCGCCAAATCCTGCATCAACCACCACCACTAAAATAATACCAAAGTGTACATAGTTGAACATTTTCACTTTTCTTTCCTCTCACCAGTGTAAACCAGAGGTAAGTCAACTGAAGTCAGGCTAAGTTAAGTCACTGTGCATGTACATAAGATAAGAACCGGGCCACTCTTATTTCAAGACAGATGAAGAACTATAGTAACAAAATTTTTGAGTGAAATCAATGTTCCTACAGGGCCAAATGACAAAGAATCTCACTAATTTCCAAGAAAGAGGAGACAGTTACCATGGTAACACAGCTAGCACTTAGTTTTATACTTGAAGCAATGAATTTTTTCAAACCCATTAAAAAAACCTCTGCAAATGAAAGGAGAGGATTGGCAAAAGTGAGGTCAAATCTGAAAGTATCATGCATCAAGATTTTAAGCAGAAGAAAAGAAGATTTTGAAAAATAATGTGACTGGGTTACAAAAAAGGTAGCAAACCCTAGAATATTGTAGAAGAAATAATACCTGAACCATTAAACAGCAATTGGGTACAAGATGTTAAATATGATCAAAAGTGTCCATGAGGGGTGAGGGGATAAGCTCATTCAGGGCAACATCAACTCAGTTTTTAACTGCGCAGAGCAGTGGAGGATATGCCTGGAAGAAAACCATCACTGATACTTCATCTCTCTCACCTGACAGAATCCTCCTTATCCATGGCACAATGTATTTAAGATCTCTAAATTCCTATCTCTGGGAGCAGGGGTCAGTGCAGAGGAAAGAACAGCCACAGTGGCAAGGGATCAAGATTTGGCTTAATATTTTGCCCATAAATGGGATGAATTCCTCAATGGATTAAAATTTAACTTACAAATTCCTGTCTTACATTTTATGTTACACTTTAGGATAAGGAAAATAAATTCAACTGGAAAGTAAAGTAGGACATTCTAAAATCCAGAAGAATAGGGTGCTCTCTGAACACTGTATAAGTGATGGTGTGTCCTTATTTAGTTGTTCGTTTCTCTTGTTTTGTTTTTGGAATAAAATTAGATCATTTCAACACTCACCCTGGTGCAACTGAAAAAAAAATAATTAGGGGCTGGAACAAGTGCCAGGCAGAAGCTCAGGCATCTGGTTTAATGGACAGAAGAGAGGCTTTGCCAACTTCCCCATCATCATAACCAGTTAGTGAATGATCCTATACCACATGACAAGGTCATTTCAATGTTCGGCTACTCTCTTTGACTCTGCACTGAAAAGCTAAAACTTAAAACGACACATCAACAAAATCAAAAGCATTAGTTTCTTACCCCACTTTATAACTGAAGTCAGATGAAACAAATAAAGTTTCTGCTAATTCTTAGACTTCATGTCATCTACTCAGAAGAGGATGAGGAACAAAAAGACTGCAGGAAATAAACACAGTATTAAAAGTTGAAGTTAATGCATTTGTGAGGGTAAATGCATCTAAACCACCACAACATTTTGAAGTACGAGAAACAATTGTGCTAGTAAGATGCTGTGCATTTAGCAACAAGGGTATTGAAATGCAGCCTTCATTTTTTCACATTTCCTATTTACACAAACAATTCAGGACCTTGTAAAAAAGAAAAGGTGTAAACAGAATACGTAAGCAAAGAAACGGGAGGAGGCTATAGACTGGCCTGGATTTTTTTTTTTCAAAAGCAATTAAGTTGTAGAAATATATCTACCAAGATGTTTACATAATGTAGATAAATGTCAATTTGTATCCCTTCTGAATTAAAATGAAATGTAACTTAAATGTAGAGCAAGTCAATAAACACATAAAAGTAAGAGAGCCATTAAAAATGTATTTGAGGAAACAAGCTTAGCAAATGAATCTGTCATCAATAACTCAATAAGCTTGACCATGAAGAGAAGTTACTCCATTTCATTGATTAATAAATTCTGGGAAAATAATACAGATTCTAGATATAAGCAAATTCCTTAGGAAAACCTAGCTGGCTCCCATAGGTCTCAGCAAAAGCATAGACACATAGATTCTCTGCAGTTTGCTTTTCAATAGCCTGTTCCAAATCCCACGGAGATCATCAAGTCCATTCAGTTATTCTGTTTACTCTGAATTTGTTCCTTCAGTTCTTTCCCTGCTTTCTTTTCTAGGCCTGCTCAGAACCCACTGAAAAATAAGAAAAGCAAAACTCCATTTAAATGAGCTTTTAAGTTCACCATGTAACGATGGAAAGTTGCCCAAGTATACCTGTCACACTATCTATTTCCCATTGCATGCCATTTTTTAATAGTTTTGGTTTAGCTGGAGAGGTGGGCCTGTGTGAACATCATGAGTCAACAAGGTCAAGTGCAAGATCCTGCACCTGTGTCAGGGCGACCCCCAGCATCAGTACAGAAGGATTGAGAGCAGCCCTGTGTAGAAGGACTTGGGGTGCTTGTGGATGAAAAATTGGACATGAGCAGACAACGTGTGCTTGCAGCCGTGAAAGCCAACTGTATCCAGGGCTGCACCAAAAGTAGCGTGGCCAGTAGGTCAAGGGAGGTGATTCTGCCCCTCTGTTCTGGTGAGATCCCACCTGCAGTACTGTGTCCAATTCTGGAGCCCTCAGCACAAGAAGGACATGGAACTGTTTGACTGGATCCAGAGCAGGGCCACAAAGATGATCAGAGGGCTGGAGCATCTCTCCTACAAGGACAGGCTGAGAGAGTTGGGGTTGTTCAGCCTGGAGAAGAGAAGACTGTGGGGAGCCTTTCAGTACTTAAAGGGGGCCTATTGCCACAAGAGGTTTAGATTGGACATTAGGAAAAAATTTTTCATAGAAAGGGTTGCCATCCCTGGATGTATTTAAAAGACAGGTAGATAAGGTGCTTAGGGACATGGTTTAGTGGTGTAATGACAGTGTTAGGTTAATGGTTGGACTTGATGATCTTAAAGGTCTTTTCCAACCTAAACAATTCTATGATTCTATAGGAAAGATGAAGACAACTAAAAAGTTAGCAAGTCCTGCTACAGGGGGTAATGGTTTTAAACTAAAAGAGAGTGGATTTAGATTGGAGATAAGGAAGAAATTTTTTACAATGAAGGTGGTGAAACAGTGGAACAGGTTGCCCAGAGGGGTGGCAAAGGCCCCATCCATAGAAACCTTCAAGGTCAGATTGGACCAGGCTCTGAGCAACCTGATCTAGTTGAAGATGTCCCTGCTCATTCCAGGGAGGGTTGGACTAGATGACTTTTAAGGGTCCCTTCCAATCCAAAGTATTTTATGATTCCATATAAAATAATCCACTATTTGCCAATATGCATACTACAGGTACTGACAACTATACTGTCATTATTTTTCTACCAACATTTGATGTTGCAAAACCACAGAAGAGCACTGAGCACAGGATCCTAAGTCTGGAAGTTGCCACGGAAAAGCTTAATGTTCAAGTTTGGTAATTTCATTATTTCTTGCATGTCCATTACTGTACTTTCTAAATACTTGACTGCTTGCTCTCTTTGAAAAAAGTATAATTTTTGCTCAGCCTGAGAAATTCTAATACAGTATGTACAAGAAATAATAAGAGATACTACAGTTCTCCAGGAGTACCATATTAAGTCCATAAACATTGCTTGTATGCATAATGTACCCTGGAAGAGGCAAAAGCCTCTTGCTCAGTCAGCTATGAGATCGTTGAAAAAGGCTAAAATGAAAATCCCATTGTTTGTATTTATGGCATATTTCATTGGAGGGGGGGAAAGCAACAAAGGAAATCCTCTTGAAAATTTTACCATTTCTATTTTAAACTAATAGTAATTTTATGCCTGTTTTTTGTAACTCCAGGGCAGGTCATTAACTGATGTAAATTACCTTCACTGTACGTATTAATCTTTCTTGTAAATGTAAAAGTCTGAGTTTAGCAATAATCTCATTAATTTATCTAAGAAGTTCACCAAGAAAGAAAATATATACTTTATACACACAGAAACCTAAGTGAACTCTCATCATCTACACACTAAGGAATCCCCTCAAGTGAATGGACAGTCTGGTAGAATTGTCACAGCTGCTAGGAGGAAAACAGTAAGCACCGTTGCACTCAGGTGGTAGCCTGGACAAGCTGACTTTGGGCTAAAAAATAGGCAAAATATTGGAAAATGCTGGTAGCTAACCATACAAAAGGTGCCATGTCCCACTTTAAACATAGGCCAAACTGGCTCTATTTTGCCACAGTCAGGAAGTCAGAGAAATAGACAAACACCTGTTTCAGAAGCTGACATTCCTATACATTTTCTGAGCTCTGTGAGAAAAAAGAGTGCCAGCAAAATGGAACAGGATGTCAACAAAGAATGATAATTGAAAGATCGGGAAGTATATTGTAACAGGAAGGAGAAAAATCAAAAACAAGAAAATACAGAATTCCTTTGTTTTGCTTTATTCACCTCAATCCATCATTGGCCTTGCCTCATTCCTCCTCTGTCTTCATCATCTTTCCTGGTACATCTACATGGTATTAAGGCTGCAATATCTTTCTTATATTCTGTGTATTTAGGTGTATAACTTTCTTCATTTACATTTACTTAATCAGTAATTTATTACAATTAATCACACATTTTTAAAAACTGACCACACACACTGAAACACCAGTACTGAAAACAACATGGAGTTGTTCTGATATTTTGAACCTAACCCTGCTTTTCTCAGATACATAAATTATTTTTTGGAAGTTAGTAAGACTATTTGTGTAACTGGCCCAGTGAAACTGAGAGCACTTACAACCTCTGTGAAATGTAATTCAGCTGTTATTGGCATGAAGGCACAGAACTGCTGCTTCAGCAGAAATGGCAGGAAGTTTGGTTTGGAGGCTGCAGTCACCTCTCCCCTTTTGTCCATGGTTCTTTGACCATGTTCCACTAGAAAATGGAGCACAGTCACAACTAGTGTTCACAGACGTTGCACATGAAAGAACAAGTGATTAGAAGTGGCACCCTCACAAATAGAAGGATAATCACTGGACTAATTCCATGCTTAGGCAGCCTGGACTTTGACAAATGTGCATATTCCAGCCCAAAATTGTCTGTTTCATATTTGTAGCTCTGTTCATTGTTACAAACCATCTGAACAACAAAATAATAATTTAGATTCCTTAACCATCTCCTTAGGAATCCTACTTTCCAGTTCCAGTACTTTGTTTGTCCAGCATTAGGTGGCAGAATGAGTCTCCAATAGTTATCATTATGTACTTCAAATTTTTTTAAGTGCATCTTTCCTTCTCAACTTTAGTGAATTTACTATCCATAGGATGAACCATTGCTTAGGGATTGTTACTCTGCTCAAAATATGAAACAGAGCAGAAACAGAGCCTTGTTTGTTCTTCCTTGCATGTCTTTGCAAAAGGTGTTCTACATTAAGAATTACACATTTAGAAAATTTACAAGTTAAAGACACTGAGAATCAAAACTATCCCCTAATCAAGCAGAACTGTAAAGACTCTGGTGCTTATTTCTTTTCCCAGGCAGTCTGTTAGTAACATGCAGTCTTAGAGTAGTACGAGAGGGCCAGATCCTCATCTGTAAAGTCTCAGCTGTAAAGCGCCTCACTGCAAAATGGGCAGCTGTTCTAAGTCAGAGAGAGGCAGGAGATACCCTTATTTGCACTCCCACTTGGAACACAAAACAGCTATGCTACCAAAGGTTGCAAAGGATGAATCAGAAGGCAGCCTGCTGCCTTAATTACACTTTTCTGTAACAGTGCTAGTCCCACCCGCAGTTTCAACTCCTTATTTAAAATGGGAATTCATCTGTCTTTCGTCATACAATCTTTCACCAACAGACATTTTTATTTCAAGGCTTTGTCGGAAAATATGCCATCTTCTTTCCCTTTTTTTACCCCTAAACCTCACTTTAGGATGGTTGCATTAACTGCTGTTACCCATCTCCTTCCTGAGCCTCCTCCAAGTTTCCCCAAGTTGCTCAGCTCTACGATTCCATTGAAATGCTGTCAGCAAATTCACACTTCATTTTAAGGATAGGATTACTAAATCACTGTTAAGTACTATATTTCCCACAGGCCAAAGAGAGGGATCAGTCTGGCACTCTCAGAGGATTTTTACAATGTCTGAACACTGTAAAATTGATTTCCACTGCAAAAGACAAGTTTAGGACATTTAGGAAAGCACAGCCCTGTTGATTCCAGCAAGTATTTTACCAAGTCACATCTATAGTGATCGGTTCCTTATTTTTAAGTAGCTCATTTAAAAATGAAGCATTATGAATTTTCAGTGAATGTGTCTCTTCTGTAACTAGTACCTAATTTAATCTCTTGTACAGAATGTAGCACAAAGAGAAAAAAGGAAGACTCCTCCCATTGTGTGATCTCCCCAGAGATGGCTTGCTAAAATGCGGCTAATCAGCTCTGCCAGAAAATATGTTCAGAGCTCTTCCTACACCAAGGGCCCATGCTATCCCCAGTCAGAGTTCAAAATTCAAAGTTTCTCACAAGCAAGTAACTCCAACTTAGAGTCAGCTAGAGCCATGATCTGGGGGGGTTTCTCTAAGCATTTCCAAAGGTTTTTGAACACCTCTGGTTGGTGAGCAAGAGAGAACAATGAAATGCAGCCACGCTGATCACAGCAGAATTCTGGGTTGCGTTTAAGGAAGTTGTGGGTAAGAGAAGAGAATGTGCATCACAATTTTTGTTCCATCTGCAACATTTCCACTGTCTTTCAAGGAAAGTTATTGTAACTGTGACAAGTATCTAGAAAAGTCTTCACACGAGCATAAATTGCAACAAATTTTAAAAGATGAGGAGAGGGAGGTGAACAGTCAATGGACCATGCAAGAGCCACTCTCTATAACATGGAGTTCAACAAGAACACTGCCATATTGAGCTGATGAAACTGACAGCAGCATTTGTCTTAACAAACATTCCTCTTCATACCCTAGATCATCCAGCCATGAAAAAGCACACAGAGGCTACAATCTAAAGAATATTGGCTAATCTATGTAGCTCACCAGCTGAGAAAAATTCAACCTGCCTGTCCTTTCTGAAGCATAAAAAAGGAAGAAAAAACAAGGACAGAGCGTCTGTGCCCTGCAGTCTCTGGTGACAAGATTAGTGAGGTAGGGGATTGGCACCCTGTGGTCTGAAAACTCTTGCTCTGCTCTGTTAGAAGCATGACAGCAGCTTGGGAACATGGCTCACTAAAACCCATCACAACAAGCTGTGTTGTCTTTGACAGCAATAACTTCAAGGAATCCCATAACTAGATGACTGGCAGACAGATCTATGTTAGGAATACATAGAAAAGGCAAACTAGCAATAATTCAGTGTCACCTGCAGACCTAGACCTAGACCTAGACCTAGACCTTTCCAAGAATATGTTAAGGCTGCTTTACTGCTTTCTGGGAAAGAATCCACTGTTCACTGTAGAGGTACTTTTGAGGAAAAAAAGAGTTACAGATATACTTACATAGTGAATGTTTTCCATCAGATCTCTAGCAGATCATAAATACCATTAGCAAAACTTTTGTCCCTCCATGAAAAGGCAAAGAGAAGTTTATTGCAATGCTAAGGATGGTGATTGTGCCAACAGCAAAGCTTGAAATTATATCCAGATCTCTCATCCTCCCATTGTCTGCTAGAGCTTATGCTCTGCTAAAGTCTACCATTGCCAAAGATATTGTCTTTGATAGTTTTTCTTCAAGAATCATCTTTTGAAATTATTTTACTTTTGCCAAAGTTAGAAATTTAAAAATTAAAAAAAAAGGGGGGGAATACAACATATACACAAAAATTATATTCTGGCCTATATACAAAAATCCCCAAGCAATAGCCTATTTTTCTTCAATTACTCATTATATTAAAACTTTGATGAATTAAAGGATCTGTTCACTCAGATCCCTACAGTGCAGAGCAGAATGAAATACCACATTCATTTCACAAGCAGATGCTGAGAAGAGGGCCTCACTATGGTTCATAATTCACTGTATGTCTGAATATTTTGAGTAGCCAATGTTTTATCGCAGGATAAACAAGTAATAATTCTTGTGACAACATCCTTGGCATATAACCATATCAGAACATGTAAATAAGAAAAGCCAAGGGAAGTTAAACAAAGAAAGTTGGGGTTTGTTTTTTGAGGGGTTTTTTTGTAGGTTGAAGTGTTTTCTTCCTTATTCTTTTCTTTTTCCTTTCATCGGGTTTGAAATGGAACCACGACTTGCAAAGTCAGCTGGAATTTACACACACTGCAGACCCCATACAGTTCTGACTGCACTTAATGGTTGGCCTTAGCACTTTTATCAGTATCAGTGCACTGCAAGTCTGTATCAGTGAATAGTATCTCAGAAGAACAGTCATTAATAATGTACAAATATGTCTTGAAAAAATGAAAGATCCATCAAGAAGCATGTATGGTGATAATTATAAACAGAGTGAATAGAACTACTGCTTTAATTGAAATAAATTTTTATGTGGCTGGCTTTGACATCCTACAGCTTTGAGACACAAAAGTTAACCACAATGGGTAAGCTTCAGCATGTTTGATTAAAATATAAACAAGCAGTGTCATTTTATTTACACTCTCAAACACTGAAGGATTTATATGATGTTCATTATAAGCTTTTCAATCTCCAGCATCTTATGCAAAAATAATGCAGGATTTTGCCAAATGCTGGATGGAAGAAAATAAGATACTGTGACAACTGTACAGTCATAAGTAGTAATCTTTTAGTAACCAGCCACAGAACACTGTTCTCAATCAGGTGAGCACTAAGAGCTTTCTGAAAGCTTTCTGAACTTCTCCCATTAGCAGGTGCCCAGCATCCGCCCCCATCCAACACTTGATGATTCACTGAGCAGATGCAACTCATTCCATCCTTGAAACATACTACAGGGAAGGGGCTTTCTAGGCAAAATGATGCAGTGTGAGATACAGACCAGTCTGTAACTCAGAAGGGATGCAGGCTACTTGGCTGTTGTTAAAGCCAATTTCCAAGAAGAAAAGGGGACACATAAGTATATTAATCAGATACACTCTATTTAGGACAGAATAATAGATCACCCTGTTTTCCAACTAAGCTCTGATTTGATTACATTATTTCTGATTGATTTGGAAATGTGTGGCTTCTGCTTAAGGTTGAAGGAAAGATGAAGTATTCATAGAAAGACTTGTATCTGGGCAGGCTTCATAACCCTGTAAATACCATTTGCTCTGCAAGAAACCCTTCCCTTACATCACACACTCACTTCTGTTGAAGTCAGACAGTCAAACAGTTCCCCATGCCCCAAAACTTCCTGTAAAACATCCTCCAGAAATAAAAACAATCAAACAGAAACCATTCTGAACACAGAGAGAATGAGCCTATCTGGGAAACACACAAAGATAGTGTGTAAGGTCAATACACAGTATTTAGAGATTTTCTTGAATGATCTCTGCAGCAACCAGCAGCACTGCTGTGTACAACCAAGTCAAATGCAAAGCTCTGCTCTTGCTTATGTACTTCAAACACTGAGTTGCTGTTATATCACAGCATATGATGACTTGCTATTCAAGCAAGCATATATTCCCTACTGTGCCAGTGGTCACAGAGGCTGCCCTTGCTGCAAAGCTGCAAGGAGGCTGGCACTGCTCATCAAACACTTCTCTCTTCCTAAGGCTCCTACCTACTTGCTTTGGGTTCTGCAGGTACCAAGCAGGTAGGCAGAGATGTCTCTGTTCCAGAACACCAGATTTGGCTACTGACATGTGGCAAAAGGTTTTCCAAGCACCGAAAAGAACCATGCATGCAGAATTTCTACAGATCACTGGGACATAATTTCCCAACTTATCCTCTACACACTGGCAGGATCTCTTTATTAAACTTTATTTTATACTTATTACTCAGCAAATCTGAGCTAGCGTCACACAAAGAAAGTACTGTAATACAGTCAGCTTACACTGCTATTTGCTTCTCTTAGAACAGTAGCTAATTTGCTGGAGGTTAAAGCAGATCGTTCATTCTTCTCTACTGCCATTTCTGCATCTTAGAGCAGACTATCACCGAAATTAGAGCTTTGTCTTTTTATGCCAAGGAGTTGAAATGCAATTTCAGATAAATGAGATGAATAATAAAGAGTGAGGTGCTGGTGCAAGAGGCCATCAAACCTTATTAACGCTTTGACTGAACTTCTTGTTCTGAGGGTAGTTCCTGCTGAGAAATACTAACTCTGAAACACAGCGTGCTACTTGTTAATACCTACCAAGCAGAACATAGGGTTGCCATATTAAGCATCATCAGGACTTTAAAGAAAAAAAGTCCACAGCAAGCACTTGAGCAAAGCTGATGGAGGAATCTAAAGGAATCTAATGGAATGTACTTTCAGGTTCTTGGGTGGCTCAGATAATCCTGCTCAATTTCAGAATCTCATTTTCTGGCAATTTAAATGTCTCTAAATGATAGCTATTCACTAGTTCATTTTCCTTTCTCTCCAAATTAATATTAATTATGATTTTCTAGAAATCTGGTCCACATGTCATAGGGGTAAATAGCTTCCTTTTCCACAGCTGTAAAGAAATAAAACACAGGTGGTTTCCTAGCACTGAGGCAATATACTCCAGTGGAATTCAGCAACCACATTATTCCTGGATCAATTTTGCTATTACCCCAACACTTTGTCACTGCATACTGTATTGTAGTAATAAACCTTTAAATTATATTCCACTCAGTCTTTCTTATCTAAAATACGTTAATACATAAAAGGATTTGGGCACAAAGGTGCCATAGAGAAATCACCAACCAGGACTGATTATTTATACCATCTACACAACATACATCTGCAGCAGATTTGTCAGCCTTCAGTATAGCCTGAACTGGCTATTCATAACAGTCAGTATACTGAGCACGAACCACATAAACTAGGCACCATTTGGGACTCAAAATAGCCTATTTTGGTTTGCAGGAAAGTTCTTTGTGCAGTTCATCATTAGCAAGCCTCTTAATAGCATCCGCTGGTAGGTAACGATACCTTTTTTTCCTTGAAACACAAAGGTCAGTCCTTTCCCTCACAGAACTGGCAGAGGACGGTAAGCTCTTCCCCTTGCTCCTTTTCATCTAACAGGATTGTGATTACTGAATTTGGAGGGAGTGTGTTCAGTCTGCAGGTAATAAAGATTTTTTTAAACCATGCTGGGTCAAACTTCAAAACTCTGCATTATTAATGCAATGCATAACCCTACTTCAAGCAGAATATCCTGAACTGATAATATGACAGAATGGATGCCATTTGGAAAGGAACAATACATTTTCAGGGGTCAATGACCATCTGGAACATTTCATCCATACTTTTCAAGCTTTTAGTATTAAAATAATCTCTCATTTAGAGCAAGTTATACAATGTTCTTTTTTTTAGATTCAGATTTTTTCTTATCTGAAATACAGATATTTTCATTGATCATAAAATATTGAGGATAAACATGAGAAGATTAAAGGTTTTTTTAAAACAAGTGTCCATAATAAGAAATAGCTATATTTTTATTTCTTCATTTTAGGTCTTAAAAGTCTTGGGAAAGAAACACGCGAGGATGAGATGAAGCCTGCCTTTCCTAGCCTATGAACAGCCTTTACTGCACCACAGGCTGTTACACAATATGAACCACTATCACATACGCAAAAGAGCACACACTCACCAAAGACTGAAATACGTCAAAGGACATTTACAAAATATTAGCACATTTCATCACTGAAAGCTGTCGTGTATACTGATAAAAATCATGAGCAGCTGAAATGCTACCAAATCCCCATACCCACTTCTAATAACAAAAAAATTGCACTGTATAACTTACTTGTAAATATTTTTGAGTGAATCACTTCAGATATTTGGAATCATCTTTGAGCTGTCAAGAGCAATGCATTTGCTCCTTAAAACTCCTGACATTTTTTGTTGTGGCTATCTAAAGCAAGCTGAAAAAGAGGATGTACATAGTTGGGATTATTTTGGTATCCCTATTTTTGCTTGAACTTCTATTGTGTTTTAAATTCAAGTAGAGCTTGTTTGGTAGGTTCCGTTGATCTTGCCTGCAAGAGACTGCATTTATATCCTTTGACCAAAAGAACTCTAGTCCAATTCAACAAAATATTTTAGTTTGGTTTTACACAGCAAGGCTGCGTTTAAGTATCTTTTCTAATCCAGCTTTGGGAAAAGAAATTAAAATAGTATTATTCTACATTTGTATCTGTGCCATGTAGTTCTTTCCTCTGGAGATCACCAGAACTTTTTGTCATACAAGACACAGACAACCTATAACAGAGGCATGAAGGAACAAGAAAGTCATTCTTGCTTCACAGTCCCAAAGCTTTTAAACAGATAACTCACTTTGCTTCATCAAGTGTGTGGAAAATGTTTGCTTTATATGGCTTGCCCACATCTTGTCTAAAAACTAACTATACCGCATTCATTTTTTACAAAATATCTCTCCTGATACTAATCACTGAAGAAGAGATAGTCCATCACTAAAAATCATGTACCCCCTTTGATAAATGATTATATTAATACTATTCCTTTGGAAAAATATATATACAGAGATATATGTATAATGTGTAACAACAAAGCCATTTGGAATTTGAAGAAAATTTTATTCAAAGCATATGCACATCTACGTTCAGAGCCCTGCCTATCAGAAAAAAAGTTCTCTTTTTGCTTGAAATGGTGTGAAGAAGTTGGGCTAGCTTTGTTAGCATTAGATAAAGATATCAAATAAAGAGTTAGAAGAGAAAGAGTGTAAGGAAAAGGAATATTAAAAGAAAAATAGTGCTACTAAAAGCTATAGAACCTTCTATTAACAATGTTTCCACATATTCACTGCATCAGTGAAAAGGTCATACTAACATAATCTGTTCTTATCTTAACCATAAAGAAAGGTGTGCAGGTGCTTCAGCATGGCATCAAATGAAGAGATTTCCAGCAATTTGTCCTCTACTCCTTGATCAGGACAGGAACACATGTCCATCACCCATTATGTTCCTAGTCTACTTCTGAATTTCTTCCTATAACTTCTGGTATAAAATAAAGACAAAAATTCCACACCACAGCATGGTATCTATTAAACACCAACAGGGTAATCTATCCTTCCAAACTGAGGCCTGGGAAGGCCTCACAACTATATTGTCCATGTGATCTACCTGCAGTTCAGGAAGCAGAGTCAAAGGAAAAATTGCTCCATAAAAGGACATCCATACAGCCAAAACTGAAAATGGGCAAAGGTTTAAGGCAAGTAACACTCTTAACCCAAAGCCTAAATCAAATCTTTGGTCTTCTATTGATGCTGCACACAGCCTTGCAATTTTTGTTGCACCTTTTTTATGCTAACACACCACCATTCCTCTTCTTTTAATTCTTCATCTCTCCTCATGCCAGGATTATAGTCTATGAAGGTGAACCACTCTCTTAACTACCAGAAAGCACAGAGGAACACATAAAGGGAGAATGTATTTAGCAGAACTGCAATCTGACCAGGAGACTGCACTGAGCATAGCTACCTTAATGAAGTACAGCAGAACCCTGGTTTACATCAGCTCTCAAAAACAGAGATATGAAGTATAAGCTTTAGGCAACTATGTCAATGGGCAATTGGAGGTCTTGGGGTTGTTTTTTGTTTCTTTTTTTGAGACAGTCCTGAGGCTCAGGGATGCAACAGTTTTGTTTAGAATTCACTCTTCCTCAGCATCCATAGTCCTACAAATCATGCAGGGCTTGAAATAGAAATCAAAATCAGCAACAGCAGTTCTTAATCCTATCAAAACATGCTGTGGGATTGAAAGGGTAAGGTCCTGGTGTGTTTTCACTTGGCAGTCATTGTGCTGTGTTAAACAACAGTGCAGCAGGAAAGTGGCTGCGCACAGCTATTACTTGATTGTTATGAGCATGCACTTTACATTCAAGGATTGTTACATGAATGGTAATGTTGATGTACAAAAACATTATTCTCACAGAGGAAGGAGTACCACATGGATTCAGATGTCACAGAATATCTTATTTCAAATTTGAATTCCATTGACCATGAAAGTCATCACCACAACACGAATTCAGCAAGTCAAACACCTCCATGTTCACCCTATATAGATCATTCTCAGAAAGAAGGATCCAGCTGCTACAGTCATCTAGTTTTGTAAAATCACCTTCTACAGAATCCCCAAATGTGAACTTAGAAAATGGTTGCTACCACCTACAGTCTCATAGTTCTTCATTCAGTACGGCTGAGCCATCTTACCAGCTTCCTTTACCAGAAAGCTCAAAATTAACAAATCTACTAGAAAGTTTTTATGTTTCCACAGTCCAATACTTTAATGCAGTATCACTAAATATGGAACTTTGCTTCGCGTTCTTTAAAATACATGAGTAAATTATAACCTGTCCACTAAATTCTGTTTCAATTTATTGAGAAATGGTTCAGGAACACACGCACTATATATATTCATGTTTACAGAGCCCTTCCAACAACAGGGGACTTTTTTTTGGTCAGTTTCTTCACTAGATATTTTTTGTCTGCCTCTAATGTATCTGTTTTAAAATAGTTTCTATTCAAACATGTCACATCCCCTCTGATTTTGTTCAAGAAATAAATTTGAGGGTAATCTTTTGATAATGTGGATAGTACAATATCCACCAAAGCAAAACACAAAGATCTTTAAGGAACTGAATTGCTTTTGGCTATATCAAGAGGAATCTGAGAAGCTTCACAAAAAGATCTATTCCTTTACGAAGTCAATCTTTCCTGAAAATTTCGTATTAGCAACATTTGCCATAAAAAGTCTTGCACAAAAGACCTGACACTTGGAACTAAAGTTTTACTTTGCTTAAACAAAAACCTCAGAGCATTTCCTTACATACAATACTTCTGTATGTAGCAAGGTAAATGAGCTTTACGTTTCCTTTGGTTAAACAAGGTATTTGTTATCAGTAGTTTCTCTTTGTTTTAACTTTCATTATATTGGTTTTTAAATAAAAGCACTATGCAATTCTTGATGCATGACAGCATAAAAACCCACAAGAGAACACTTCAAAAGGAATTTAACAATACACAAAAGTTCTGTCAAATAAAGTCATACAGAAAGCAATGCCTACGGGAAAGGTCCTCTTCCGCTGGGTAATAAAGACATCTGTCAAAACTTGTACTGTAGTCAGGACTGGATGTGTGTTCACATACAGAACAATAAACAAAACCTCATAGGCACAAGGGATGAAAAAACCAACATATTGTTTAAACAACTTTCTTAGGAATAAATTATTCAAAGAGGACAGCAGTGCTAACAAGCCCAAGAAGAAAGATGCCAGCATACTTGGTGCAAACGTGGCTCAGAAGGGACAAATGTGAAAAATCCTAACTCATCCTGTCTCATTTCATAGCATCATTAATCTCCTTTGCCCTACTAGCTATTTCTTTCCTATTTTCTAGCTATAATTGCAGCTAGTAGTATACAATATACGGTGCGTATGCAAGCTATAGATAACTAACTCTGAAAGAGCTGCTTTCACTTAGTGTCTTCTTAGCCACCTATTTAGAATACTGTTTATCTACTCCTGACAATCATCTAGATGGCCTAAGCAACTCTTCCTGTTTTCTGAGGATAAATATATTCACATGACATCTCCCTTACGTTTTTTTTCAGACTGTTCCTGTGGCTTACGATTCTTGCCATTGGCCTTGTTTCTGCAAAATATATTCCTTTTTCCTGTCACAAATATTGTCCAGGATCTTACAGGAAGAGATATGGCAAACTTCACACTGGATATGCACAATGTTCTTCAGCGCTCATGAGGCTCATGTGGCTTTAGATCTGACTTCTACTAAACACAATATGCAATCATGCTATTTCTTTCAGATATATTAGAAATTGTCTTCCTAATACTCAAAGCTTTGCCTGTACCTACTTGTTCCTCTTAAGATTTTCCTTTCTGAGAATGAACTGTTTTCCCTCACCATCATCTCTTTTTTGTTTTCAACACTTTTTGATGTATGTTCATAATTATACTCATGTACACCTCTGAAAATAAAAATGATTTGACAGGCAGCTGAAATGCTTCATGGCTCACTGTGGATCATGTGATGTATGATTAATACCACATTTCAGCCCGCATGCATGTCAATTGCTGAAGGAGAAAAATTCACACTTAATAGACACTTGGTGAAGTTTGTTTCGCCCATATAATTTTCAAGAAGTTGTTCAAAATTCTTTGTTAAGTTATTCACATTCACTTCAGACTTTTCAGTACTTTATGTTCCACTGTCTTCCTTATTCTGTGCTGCAAGTCAGTGGCTTTTCTAGAAAGAAAACATGTTCAGCAATGCAGGATTAATTCAGCTGCCTCTGTGTCAGCATCTGTACTTTGCCTCAGCTTTGCCTGTCTCTTTCCTTCCTGTTCTGTAAAGCACATCAAGTCTTAATTCATTAGCTTCATATACTCAAAGTGGTTTTTTGATCAGATGGAAAACCTTAAGAAACATAACATGCTCTATGTACTGAACATAGAGCAGAACTGTATAAACAGTCAGTGGCCTTTCTCTTTCAATCATTTCTATGGTTGATCAGATAGTCATGTGGATGCCGAGATCTGCAAGATCTGGATTCAGAAAAGACAGCTGGCATTTTGGCAGACTTCAGAATTCACAACAATCCTGCACTTGCCTCTGGCTATGTCACTGGCTCAGGTTGTTTTCTCAGAGTTTGTAAAATGTCCCATAATTGCTTTCCAGATCACTTTGTACTCTTGAAGTGTCTGTGTTTATACCACATGGGTTCAGTAATATGCTTCTTTGATATGCCAATACACAAAGATCTTTGACACATACTGAGTAGATGATCTCTGCCACACATGGTGGAATGTTCACTTGTTAAAGTAGGCTCCCCTTCGTAGGCAGCTGCCCTTCCTCACTGCCTTTTCACTGTTTGATGGAAACAAAGCACCACAACACACAAACTGCATGGAATTTTCTCATTAACATACCACGGTACCTTCAGATATTCCCATTTCAGAAGCATAAATATCTCAGGAAGAGGAACTTTTCCTAGCAACCCAATTACAAAAATATTCAGGTTTATCTGAATGTTAAGATAGGCAGGTTGAGTTACACACCTGTACAAATTCAAATTACCACACTATTGCTCCTCTTTTCTGTAACTTCATATCTTAACCTATCCAAGAAATGTGGAATCTCATACTCAATAAATTTTAAAAGCTCTCTAGTCACTGTAGCCTTTCCAATTTCATTCTACACAAAAATGGTATTTCTGTACCAGGATTATTTTTATTTGAACAGCCTTGTCCAGGTGAATTTGTGGCATGAAAACATTGATAAAAAATCCAAAATGCATTATAGTTTCATTGATAATTGTTCTACAATATCTATCATATAAACCTTACCAACTGGAACTGTGTGTATTCTCAAACATTCTTCTACAAGTCAAACATTCTTCTACAAGACAGAGAAGCAACCAATTTGAATACTTCTGTGCCAATCTGGTATTGGTAAGTGGTTAAAATGTTTGCCAGTTGTTGATAGGGGTTAATTTCTGAGTGACTTTTGAAACCTCTACAAGAAATTTAAGTGTCAGTGACATGCTACAGCTGATCACACTCAAAAATTTTCCATCTCATCTTGTCGTTTGTGATGTCTGAGACAAAACAGACTACTGAAAAACAATGGGGCTTGTTGTTGTAGCTTTTGTAAAAATTCCTGAGTATGAAGCCTATTCAATGAATTCCTTAAGAAAATATAACAATTCAGTAAGCTGGTCATTTGTATTTTCTCTCTTGTTTGTATTATTTTCTTTGTAAAATTGTAAAACCCCTCCAATTAAAACATGATGAGGGGAATTAAAGTCAACAGTCTGTTTCACACTATCTTCCGTGTAGTTGAAAGCAATATATTTTCTATGCAGTGAACACAGCAAGAAATGGAACTTGTGCGGGATGTTTTTAAGCTATGAACTGACCCAGATAACACCCACCAGAATGGTAGCCCTTTTTGATATTCATTTCATATTGAGCAAAAGATATTGCAGTCAATATCCAAACACTAAGTGTTATTTTGATGTAATTTTCTATGTTGGGTATAGAAAGATAAGATAATAAAGTGATAGGTTCCATAAAAAAGTCAAACAAAACACCCTGCATGTAGTTTTTTTCATGACTACTCTCTCTTCTGGTATTGCCTATGACAGTCATTTTGATAGAGCTATGAGACTTTCTTCCACCTAATTTTCTTTGGCAGACCAAAGCAGTGTTTTAGCATGATGATTGATCTCTGGGTTATCTGGATATTCTCATATTAATCTGCTATTGGAAAGACTTAAATAATTTACACTTCCTGCCATGAACTTGGCAACTTTTTTCAATAGTTTCTGATTTATTGCAATTAACAGTGTGACAGTTCTCTAGTCTGTATAAAGGCAACATGTAATTACAAAGAGTAGTGCAAGTAGTGGTGGATTACAAGCTTCATTCTGTCATGAAGAGTTTTTAAAGGCTTCTCTTCTGGCAACAAAATAAAAGTCTAACAGAAATTACCTTAAATCTCAGACCAAGCTTTTGGTTGTCTCTAGCATAATAATTAAGAATTAAAAACAATGGAAAGCAACAAAGGAGAAGTAACTTAACTGTAAAACTAACCTAAAACAAAAGTTACAAATATCCCTGAGCAGTCAGCTGCAATGTTATTCTTCAAGGATTATATGATTTAATATCTGAATATGAATTAATTAATTTGCACATTACATCCTGAAAAACCTCAAATGTTTCAACTTAGGACATCTAAGACCTTTCTTGACATGAGCAGTATCTTGGACACTCCAGCTGCATGCCTTAAGTTTGCAGCCAGCAGTCTAGAAAGCATCTAGCAGTAGGCTGGAAGAAAGAAAGAAGGAGCAAGAGAATTAGCAGCTGCCTTTCACTCAGCTGGTAGGATGATGTCAAGGAAACTTTTGAATTTATGTCTTTATTACTTTCCCTGGGCTGCCTGCCTCACTCCTTTATTATCCTTGAAGTAGCTTCCTTTCACTATTTGGTGTAATCGTGCTAAACTTTTATGGGTCTACTGTATGTGTCAAAATTATGGCATAGACACTTTATTGCTATTGGTTCTACTGAACAGTACCATTCAGAAGTAATGTCTTTCCTCCTCCATGGAATAGCTTTCCATAGCTCAAGTTTACTGATTTTCAAAGAACCAGCATGTGTTTGTCTACGAACACCAAGGGAAGTTTTGCTGATTTTTTTCTTTTCTTGAAAGACTGCAGGAGTAAAAGAGAAAATTGTCCAGTATCAGTAGCACCGAAAATTACCATTATTCCACTTGTTTTATGTGTATATGTCCAAAGCCTATACAAAATACAAGAGTAAAAGAAAGCATGTAGAGAAAAAAAATGTAAATACAGTCAATTGATTTCATTATTTTATATGATTAATTCATTTGTTATTTTGTCTACATCATTGCTCTTTAAGTTTAATGTTTGGGTTCTTTCCACTAAAACATATTTCAATACAAGCAAAGTATAGTATCATCTGTTCCTTATATGCATACACATACAAGTCAGTAATTCATTAATGTTGCAGAGTTAAACACTCATAAGTTACATCCTAGTAAATTCGTATTACCCATGACATTATATTACAATATAGTCTAATAGTCATTACACAGTAACATCAGAAAAAGTGGTGTCAACATAAAGGACACACTTTCAACATAGCTGCTCAGATCAGCATCAGCTGCCCCACAGCACCCCTCCATCTCTTAAACTTGTGAGATTTCACCACACTCAACATCCTCCTCCTCCACCTTCACTAGGCAATAAATTCTGAACCTTTCTGCTCTTTTATTTTTCAGAGCACCCAGTACCTCTGAGAAAAAAAACAAGCTCTGTAAAAGGCCTCTCAGATTAACAGATCCCCTTTTAAACTCATGACTAATTAACAGATTGTCTAATTTTCTCCAGGTAAGTGTTATCTTTCATAGCTCAGGCTAACCAGACTATAAAGCTCTCAAAAGCATTAGGTGCTTTTAAAGGTGGAGAAATTGTCCCAAGACAAGACATCAAATTCCCCATGAATTACAAGAAAGAACAAATTACTAACTTTCTGGAGAATCTCAGTCTGAAAGTTAAGAGTTCAGAAAGCAGAGGCCAACTAACAAAGTTGTGTGGCAGTCAAATATTGCAGTGACTGAGACCTTATGAGCAAGGTGGTTTGATTCCCTGTCTCAGGCAGGTTCTGCATAGCAGAGGTTACTCTCAGAATATGTCAGTATGAGTCTATATTCTCAAAAAAAAGCCAGAGGTTTCAACAGCCTGTGAAAGGGAGGAAAAAGTTTAGAATTTGCCCAGATAAAATGTTTGTATTTGGCCTGGAAATGTTCACAAGTAAAGGATTTCCTACTTTAGCATCATGGCCAAACTGCTGAATTTACACAAATACTTTCTTCTCTCTTTGCTATGAGACTCCTCTGTGGTATTTGGGCATCATTCTCATGTTCCCTGGTATTTGAAAAAGATTCTCACCCGCATGTGAAATACAGCTGTAGACGTGGTGTACAACAGCTGCTACACAATCAACTAAGATTTGTAATTGAAAATGGTCTGGCTCTTCTGGTAAACATGCCAATAGTGGAAAGGATCAGACTTTTTTTTAATAATAGCCCTTCTAATTAATAACTGTTAAGAATTCAGACTATTTTGAAACTGTTCCTATTGCATCTTCTAAAATGGCTCTTTCCTGATATTTCTAGAGATGCATTTTATATCCCAAGTTTTAAACCTACTTAAATGTGCTCTTTTCTCTAATTTTGTTCTTCAGCAGCTGTCTGGTCTTTTCTTCTTTTCCCCTGATCTCTCTTTGTCCTCAGTTCCCTTTAAAGATCACTTTTCTTTGTCTCTTGTGTTCTGTCATTTATATTTCTTCCTGGCCTTAACTGCAGGGATCATTTCCCTAATCATCTTCTTTTCTGTGCAGCTTTGAGACTTCTTCTTTTATGTCACTCTTCACTGTTGGCTTCTCTACCTCTGCTTTGCCTGTGAGTGGCAACTGCACACTAGTTCCAACTCAGAAGTTAGAAAAGACCCAACACAAAGGGCTGGATCCTCAGGATCCTCAGGATACTCATCTCTTTGTACTGCCATGCAGACACAAAAGAAATTATAAAGCTGGATGAAAACAACTTGCCCCTTGTTCAGGGAAATCAACAAGTACGATACGACAGAAGTCTCTCAAAGTCTGCCAGAGATACTGAGGAGAGCACAAGTCGTCACAGACACAGATCTATCTTTCAGGTGCCATGTTTTTCAGTAGAGGCACATGGCAAACAGATTAAAATCTGGGATAACAACATAATTTTGGAAAGACATAATACCATCCACCCCTACTGTACTACTGACCTAAATATAGGTGATTCTTCTTGCTAAAGAATTTATTTGGGGTTCACTGTTAACTGCACTGTCATCAGTGCTGTACTAACACAATAAAAAAGCAACACTAAAATGTATGGCAGCCAGGAGTCTTGGGACAGCCTAGTTACTTTCATACACTTCAGTTTTACTGTGATTTAAGGAGGAATTAGAAGGTGGTAACTTCTAAAAGCCTACCATAAGGTTCTCCTAAACATGAAGGATAGCATGTGCTTTGACAGTGCCTCCAAGGGTACCTCAGAGACTCAGTTCTGCAGGTTTGTTGACTCAAGAACTGTGTTAGTAAAGGCACTTACAAAAGTCTCACTTTTTATTAAGAGAAATATTGCAATTGGATCACAAAAGCTCCATTCAGAATTCAGGCCTGTGTGCTTTAGAAACAGCCAAAGGAGTTTGTAGTCCAAACAAAAAGACACACAAAAAGGTGAGTGAGTGGAATACAATATATAATAATAATACAAAGTGATGATGGAATCAGTTTATTATTTTTACTTCTATTTCATACATCCACTTATACACCCACATATACATTTTCCACCAAAGGATAAGCAGTGTATCTACTTCAGCACATTTTGGATGTATTCAGAAGGAAATCAGGATTATGGCTCTAATTTCCTGTGTCTCATAGAGACGCAGTGTCTTAGCCTCCTGCAGTACAATACAGACTGGGCAGCAGCCCCACCTGCCCACACCCAGTAAGTTACATTTGGGAGTGGTTGGAAGTGTTTGCCTGAGAGGAGTGTACTTGCCCGCATGCCTTAATACAAACTTCTCCCTAATTTGCTGTATCTCTTTGTAATTCCTTCTGGAATTCTTATTTTCCAATTACTCTCTGCATTTCACGCCAAATGTGTGGGGTTTGGATTATATCATGTTAGGTTAATTAACTTCGCTACTTCCATACCAGGTAGCTTTTATCCCTCATCTTCTGTACACAGTCATAATGCAGAGAAGTGAAACAAGCAATAACAAGGGCCAAATAAAATCATTCATCTGAAATACAAGAAGGGTCTCAAAGGTACAAAGGATTTCTGGTACCTATATTTTTTCTCATTATTCCCAAATTTTTAGCTGTCCTTACACAGAAATTGTTACAATTTTAATATTAGAAGACTAAGGCAGTTCCTACAAATTTGAATAACCACAGACTTGTAGAATAATGGAAATTGTGAAAGACATCTGGAGGTCAACATGTTGCTCTAAAGGGGGCTAACTTTATAGTTAGGGCAGGCTATTCAGGACTTTCTCCAGTTAATTTTGAATATCTTTCAGAACAAACTTCCCAGTATCTGGGAAAACTGTCCCATTTCTTAACCACTTTGACTGTGGATTTTTTTATCTTGTCCTGTCACATGCTACTACTGAGACTCAGGCTTTGTCTTCTATATCCTCTGCCATCAGGTCTTTATACACACTGATAAGAACACCCTTAGTCTTCTCTTCTTCAGGCTAAACAACCCCAGCTCCTTCAGCGTTCCCTTGTAGGACAGATACTCCAGTCCCTTATTCATCTTTTTGGACCTTCACTGGACTCAGTCCAGTAAATTCATGTATCTTTTGCACTGCAGAGCCCAGAACTGGGCACAGCACCAAGACGTGGCCTCACCAGTGCTGAGGAGAAAGGAAGAGTCACCACTCTTCAATTTCAATGCTGACAGTTTTCATAACTCAGCCCAGGATATTGTTGATCTTGTTTTGCTACAAGGGCAAATTGCTGGCTCGTGGTCAACTTGCTGTTCAGCAGGACCCCCATGTCCTTTCCTGCCAAGCTGCTTTCCAGCTTGTTGTGCCTTAGCATGTACTGGTGCATTGTCTTATTCATTCCAGGACTTTGCATTTCTCTTGATGAACTTCATAAGCTTCCTGTCTACTGACTTCTCCAGCCTGTCAAAATCCCTCTAAATACCAACCACCTGGCACATGAAACCTTCCTCACAGTTTTGCATCATCTGTAAACCTGCTGAGAGTATCATCTGTCCCAGAATCCAGCTCATTAATGAAGATGTTAAACAGTATTGGTCCTGATATTGACCCCTGGAGTACACCAATAGTGACTGGTTGTCATTTGGAATTCATACCACTGATCACAACTCTTTCAGCCCAGCAATTCATCTAGTTTTTAATCCAACTCACTGTCCACTTAGATGGCCTACACTTATCACTCTGGTGATGAGGTCCCATGGCCTTGTGTATATTCAGTTTATATAATGTTCTCTAACCTGATCATCCTGGACTGAGGGTAAGTTTTCCATGCTCCGTACTCCCCTGGGGTTCCTGAAGGCTGCTCTTGCCAGAAGACAGAGGTCAAGAAGACATTAATTACTTCAGCTTTTTCTGTGTCCTTTGTCATGAGATCCCCAGCCTTATTCAGCATCAGACGAACATTTTCCTTGTAGAAACCTTTCTTGTTTCCCTTCATGTCCCTTGGCAGATTTGCTTTCCTAACCATGCCCCTGCATGTTCAGACTGCATCTCTGTATTCTTCCCAGGTCATTTTTCTCCTTTTCCACCTTTTGTGCACTTACTTCCTTTTTACATGTGAGCTTGTACAGGAACTCCTTGTTTATCTGTGCAGACCTCTTCCCACTTTTGCTTCATTTCCTGCTCATTGGGCTCAACTGCACTTGAGTTTCAAAGAGGTGATCCTTGAAAATGAACCAGTTTTTCTAGAGCTTTCTTCTCTCCAGAAACATATCCCACAGGATTTTTTGAAGCAGATTCCTGAACAGGCCAAAGTCTGCTATCCTGAAGTCCAGGGTTATGATCATGCATTCTGCTTTGTTCACTGCTCTCAGGATCCTGAACGTCACAACCTCATGGTCACCACAGCCAGGACTGCCCTTAAACTACACACCCCCAAAAAGGTTCTTCCTTGCTTGCAAAAATCAGGTCCAGCAGAACATCACCCCTCATCAGGTTCTCAATCACATGCCAGAAAGCTGTTTTTAATGCACTCCAGAAACCTCACAGATGTGTCCTGCTGTGTTATCCCTGTAGCAAACATTGAAGTCCCTTATGAGGTGCAGGACCTATGAATGTGAACTTTAGTTGTCTGAAGGTGGCCTTATCTACTTGTTCTCCCCAATCAGGCAGTCTTTAGCAGACACACAAAAATTTTCCCTGTTGGTCAGTCTGCAAATCCTGACCATTAAGGTCTCAGTTCGCTTATCACCCATCCCAAGGCAGAGCTTTATATGAGAGGCATTCCTGCCTCTCTCACATGAAGGGCAAATCCCCCTCCCTTCCTACCCAGTCTGACTGTCTTAAAGAACCTGTATCATCTATTGCAGCACTCCAGTCATGAGCTATCCAGCCATATGTATGTGATCCCAATGAGATTGTAGCCCTGCAACTGCACACAGACCTCTAATTTCTTCTGTTTGTTCTTCATGTTGTGTGCATCAGTGTATAGGAACTTAGTCATGTTTATCTCCCAGAATAGGTATCAGAGCTTTCCCCAAAATTCTGTCTTCTATGCACAGACCTGTTTTGTTGATTACAAATGCTCATATCACCCTACTGCTTAACCCAGTCTACCACTTTCTCACTTGACTTTTGGTCATCCTTTCTCTCCCCATCGTTCCTGGTTTAAAGCTCTCCTTATCAGATTGACCAGCCTATTAGCAAAGATGCATTTGTCCCATTTAGTCAAATGGACCCCATGTCCTTCAAGCATTACATGATCCTCAAAGATTGTCACATGGTCACAGATGCTAAAACCCTGTTGTTGACACTAACCGTGCAATCAATTCTTGACCCGTGGGATCCATCTGCTCCTCCTTAAGCCTTTTCTTGTCACTGGCAGGATCATGATCAAGAAAACTATCTGGGCCCCTCATGACCACTGTCCCTGGAGGCAGGTAATCACACAATACTTTCTAGATCTCTCCTGGCAGTTTGGCTGGTGCCCATGTGAAAGGACAGCAGGGAGTATGAGTCTGAGGGCCAAACAAGCCTTTCAACAACATCCCAAATATGAGTCCCAGCAAGCAGTAAATGTCCCCCAAAACAGGTAAGATTGTGAGGTGGGGACCTCTGTCCCCCTCAGCAAGGAGTCTTCCACTACTCACAATCATTGCTGCTGCTCCTCCATGGTTGAAGCTCAGCCAGCATGGATAATTCATCTGGCAGAGCTCCCAGACCCTCGTCTGCTAGGAGGGCACTGAATCTTTTCCATAGTTGCAAATCTTCAGGTGGAGCAGGATGCCTCCTCTTGGTGCCAGAAGTCACCAGCTTTCAGTCTTCAGCTTTCAGACTCTGTCTGCCCCCCCTTGGTATACTTAGAGGTTCAGGTTCTTAAAGCTGCAGGGTCTCAGAGAAGATCTGGTCAGCCTCTTTTCTTGTCATCTTTGGTGCTGCACGATGTGCTGACCTTCTCCCACAGTTCTTTTTTTGGCAACACACTCCATGCAGGCTAGAAGACCATCCCCTGGTCCTATTCTGCAGGTGATATTCAGCTAGTCAATCTCCAGCCTCCATGGTTATTCCAGACTATCTAGCATCAGCTATATAAATCTTCCTGTAATTTGGTTCAAATGTCTCTTCAACTCCTTAAGCAGTTCTGGAAGTCACTGGTGGCATAGTCTGATAGATCATATCTTTTCATAAATACTTTCTCACTATTTTTTTAGCCACTGGATAGGAACTTGACCTGTGGCAGAACTAAATGTAAAATATTTGAAGTCCAGATTTCATTTAGAGGTCTGACACACCACACATTTATTTCCACGAATGAGTGCTAGAGTTGTGAACCCACTGTCTCCCATTTTTTTCTCTGAGAAGGTAGAAAGATTTACAATTTCTTCACATTATGCAATGTCTTCCAAGAAAAATAGAATACAATACATGGTAGGTACACCACATAACATTATTGTAAAAGAGGTCCAGATTTCAACTTCTTTTCTTTCAGCATAGGTGTTCAGAATTGAGAGAGATTGATTATGAAAATGTAAACTTCATAATAATGCTGAGAGCTAGCAGAATTGCTTATATACATATTTATTGTAGTTTTATGGTGCTTTGATTTATGCTTTTGAGTAACATAGCCAATTTATAATTACAGGTATCACTTAAGAGTTGTAGTTAAAAACCAGTGAGTGAATTCATGTACCCCAAAGTCATTATACCCTCCATATAGTCTTAAATTGGTCCCTGTGACATAGAACCAGAGTCACACATACTAGAAATCTTCTAAAAGACAGAAAAAGAATGTAAGCACATTCTAAAAATGGCCCTTTTAAAGTCCATTTGAACTAATGATTGAGATAAAATTCAACAAATGTTGAACAAAATGTTTTATTGAAACCTGAACATTATCCATTTACTGTTTCATCTTTAATTTCTGCAGTACAAACAAAGACATCAAGTTTATCTGGCTTAATCTGATCTTTAAAGATCAGTATTTGTTACTGTTAACAAATGTGTTGCCCCTTATGCACATAGAGGCTCAGTAGCTCTTGCTATTTAACTCCCAGAAGTTTCCTATTACCTGTTCTTGTTTTCCAAACATGAAATTTCTTCAATCCGTAAAAAAAAAAAAGTATCATTTTAGTCATTGTCTAATTATCTATTTTATATATCATCTATGGAAGATTTTTTCTGTCCAATATACTGTCCCTTTTCCCACATTTATGATCAAAATAGCATTATTTTCTAGTCATCTACATTCTTTTTTAAAAACTTTATTTCTCCACTTAGAACTGATTTTTGGAGTAAGGATACTTTTTTAGTATACACTTAGGCTCTTGCTCTCATCCCAATTCTCTCTCTTCCTTTCTACTAATTAAAAGTATGTTTAGAAAC
Source organism: Nycticorax nycticorax (assembly GCA_023375905.1). Taxonomy (NCBI): domain Eukaryota; kingdom Metazoa; phylum Chordata; class Aves; order Pelecaniformes; family Ardeidae; genus Nycticorax; species Nycticorax nycticorax. The sequence goes on from JAKFQP010000138.1 coordinate 1,637,564, forward strand.
TGTTTTTTCCAAATACAGTGTGCCTAACACTGGAACAGGGGAGCTTCTAGATATATACTACTTTTAAAAATGTATGTATCTTAATTAGCTGAGTATCAACACTGCTTAATTATAAAAAATCTTTTCCTAATAATATTAATAATTTCATTTGATCTAGGCTCTTGCTTGCACGGATGTCTTGCTACTACATAGATATATCAGTATAAAAATTTCCAACTATTTAAGTGATTTTTCAACTTACAGAGAAAATTCCATCCAACTTAAACTGATAAGTTTATGCCCTAAAGCATAAGAATTAATCATTCTGATTTTACTCTAGTGAGCAGAATTGCAGATGCTATTCTTATTAACACAAATTATTCTTTTTTTTTTTAATCTTGGCAATCTAATTTGCTCCATCTAGTTTGTTCTCTTCAAGTAAATGCTGCAGAATTAGAAGGGTTTTCTTATAATCTTAGTGTTGTTTTTCTTCCAGTACTTCAACCTGTTCTTGTGAAGATAGACAAATCATTCCTCGAACCTCCTAGAAACATTCAAGAGTGGAACAGATTGAGTCATGTATCAGAACTGATAACTAGGAAAAAAAATCAGTGTAATTAAAGGAAGAAATTAGAGAGTTTTTGAATGGTCTTTTTTTCATGCATTTAATCAAGAGAGGTCATCAGAAATTCTCCTCTTTCAGCTAAGTACCGTAAGTAGCTGACCCAGGACCTCACTATCTGTGAAAGTCTGATTGGAAATATTCTGAACTATGGGGGAAAATCATTTGAATAACTAAAGAAAATGTTATTACATTCTGTAATCCAATAACGTACATCAAGGTTATTAACACTACACTCTTAACACGGATTGAACTTCACCTAAATATCAATCAATTTTCAATTCTGATTAAAATTAATTTGGAAAATAGTTTTTGCAGAAATAGAAAGGAACATGACCTTGTTCCAACTGAGCTGGAAACTAGAAAGTATGTCAGTTCCTCTTCATTATTTTCAGCGAGGGAAATAGTTGTCTTTGAGGAACTAATTTAAAGACGGCATCTTGCATGATGAAAACAAGAGTGTCTCCCATTTTTTAGCATACCTTCCCTTACAACCTTAAGTTTTCTATATAAGGGACAAAAAAGTTATTTTGAATCTTTTAGTTTAGAAAACCATCTTCCGTTGCTTTCATGCTCACAGTGCAGAAGGTTAAATTCATGTACCTTCTGTAGATGCATTTTAAGCCAACATTTGACCCTCAGATAACTCCATAATAAAGTTATATACTGAGAGAGCACAGTTCAAGCTATTATTCTTATCTCAGTCATTTTCTTTCTCTTAGTCATCCACCAGCCATGAAATACTCATTCTGTCTAATACAGAAGGCACATTTTCTATGTTGACAAAACTGCAGCTCCCTAAGAACATAACTATTTTTCTACAGTTGCCCATTTCAAGCCCGCTAATGTAACAGCAGGGCTACCCAACATCGTAGAAATAGCAACTAGAGAAATAAGATTGAGCTACTTAAGTAAAAATGGTTGTTCTGCAGAGAACATTCTAGTAAGCTCATTCTGTATTGAAGTTTGATGTAAGCTGAGTTCCCCAAAAAATCTAGGGCTGATGGAAATAATCCAGTCTAATTTTTGTCAGTACATGCAGTACATGACTTCACAAAAATCATGACAGAAGCAGACAGTTACCCACTTGACATCCTTAGCATCAATGAGAGCAATCTGAAACATGCTAATTAGAAGCATTTCAAGCAAAAAAAAAATCTACTCTGGCACTGGTGATAATAAGCGTGTAAGATGAAGAGCCCTCACCATGGCATGCTTCATGGAAATTCACTCCACTGACTGAAAATCTATTTCAATGTAGCACATACTCAGATTCCAAAATAGACTGTTAGCAATGAGCAACAGTCACATAGTGCTTTGAGCAAGCAAAATAATATAGTCACAAGGAAAAGATATCCATCTGATTTTAAAGGCAAAACAAGCAAACCATAACATGATTACTAATTAATAGAAAGACAGAAAGAATCTGAAGCTTATCAGAGTTGAGGAAGAGCCACAGAAATATGCTGTGTCTGAAATAGCTTTTTCACTAATAACCTACAAAGTTTGCACTTTGAACATGGATTTGAAGATGGATTTCACCCAATCTCTGTAAAAAAAAATTAAAAATGTGAAAAAGTAAAACTTGGGCAGTCCCTAAAAATTCTTATATACATGAAGAAACCTACACCACTAGGCCACAATCCTTGTGCTAGCTATGTAAGAACATGAACAAAAAAACCACCTGTGAAAGATCAGTGAAATGGAAATCAATACAGAAAATGGAGAATAAAAAAAAAAGAGAGAGAAATTCTGATTTGAACTGAAAAGCACATTTTAAGTATCTATCACATTGAAAAGAAACTTAAGGCAAGCTGCAACAGCAGAAAAAAAGCAGTGTGATTCAGCATTTCTAGCTACCAGTATTACTAATGCCGCCTAAAGCTAGACAAACAGTTTTGTAAAGCTAAACAGAAAACCAAACAGGGTGGATGTGTATGCAGGATATGAAAAGCTGCTACACATTCTTTCTACTCCTTTTTGAATGATCATACCAGCAAAACACTAGACTACTATTCCAGATGAGCAATATCTAGACATTCTCGATAATCAGTCAATAAGAGCTAAGTGCTGCAATACTGAAAGACATTTTCATAAAACCCCAAATAATTTGTAAAAATAGCATGCCACTCCTGGCTCAAACTTGTTCATGAAAAAACAAATGCCCTTGAAATCCAAGTGCAACCAATGTTACTTTAGAAAATCATCAGGAAGCTGATACCTTAAGGGTCAAAAGACCCCCAGGTGTAAGTGGCTTACATGCAAAAGATTTAGGCCTTAGTGTCTAGTTTGCTGATACTTTGCTAAAGTCAGTAGTGTCTAGTTTGGATGTTTTGCTAAAGTCAGTAGTGTAGTTAGTAAATTTCGAACCCTATTTGAGGATGGGAAGAATCGGGAGGGGATGAAGGAAAAAGATAATAACAGTTTGTCAAGGTTGCTAGATGAGAAGGAATGAGAACTAATTGACGCAGGAAGATTTGTGGCTCCTTACGAAGGACGGTTTTTGATAAGAACCGGGAATTTACCTTAAGAACTGGTTTACACCGACCCTGCAGTTTGGGCAAGAGCCAAGGAGCAACTGAGTCTGCACACGAACAAGGGGTTACTAGCGGTGACGAAGAGGAGCCATCAGCCTTCATCCCCACGACCCCCGACGACCACCACAAGGAGGCACTGAGCAAGCGCAGTGGGGAGGGACTTATGGAAATGACCTCCTGAAGCTAATTTTAATACAAAGCGGGGACAGGTTATGCATATGTATAGGCATATTGGGAAACTTCATGTATATGTAACACTTTGCTACATATAAACAGGACAAGTTGCCGCTTGAAGGTACGCATGATAGGTGGAGCGATCCCCCGTGCATCCGGTGCCGTTAATAAAGAATGCCTGCCTTTTAACACTACATTGGTGTTACGAGGTTCGTTCTTCCCGATTTCGGTGTCAAAGCTACACTAATTAACCTTTCTAAATCTATAAAGCTAACAGTAATAGTAAAGACTAGAGAGGCCTCACAACATCAAGCAAAATAAGAACTCTCAGGAGGTAATGCTAGTGAAAAAAAGAGAAAAATTATGGCTTTTCAAAATAAATTAGTCAAAAAATTACGGGCACTTGGTGAAAACACTCCACAACCTATGAAAAGGAAAATCACCAGATTCTATCACTGCCATAAGAAAACATTGCATTTTTGCAGGACAGCTATTCAGGCCTATATTCTAAATCCCACACAAGTCTGTCAAAAAGAAACTTGTGCAGAAATGTGGATACTCATTAAAAAACTCATTACAAACTTTAGCATGGAGAATAGCATATTTGATCTCTACACCAGAAAGCATGAGGAAATAGCAGCAAGTACCAGAGAGGAAAGGAACAGATTCATTTTCATCCCTTGGAGCATTACTGACACAGGAAAACAGCAGGAATGAACAAGGACATAAAGCAATTCTTCAAGTTTCTGTTTTTCAACCATATTAATTGCCATGTCCAGGCTGGAATTAATGTGAATAGTACAATGAAATCACATCTGATTAACAGTCCATATATTAACTCCTGTATGAAAATCTGTTTAATCCAGGATTTTCATTACACTGAATGTTCTCCTTACAAAATATAAGAGTATTTGTACATTTTAATGCAATAAATATTGAACAGTCACTTGTAAAATAAAATAACAATTTAAGTTCAGTTCAAATTCTCTATAAAACTTCTTACAGATCTTCAAGTTTATAGTAGCCTCTTACTTATATTAAGATAGATTGGACAAGCTTGAATCAAACCCAGTTAGAATAAAATCCTGAAATCTGTTTGTTGTGGCAGAACAAAAAGTCTAATGTGAACACACTATATTTAATCTAAGTCTTTCCAATTTAAAAGTTAACTATTAAAGTACATTGTATATAAATACACGCATTATAATAAATATATCTCTGTGTAAATATAAATATATGTATAAATGTATAACACACACATGAATGCAGCAATTGCAAGCCTACAAGAAAACAATAATCTCAAGCCATATATACATCATAAAAGAAAACAAATGGTAATGAAACTGCTTCTAACATTTTCTGTTCCTCAGAAATCCTCATGTGATATTTTTATTTTAAATATGGTGTTCCTGCTACAGGCATATATATACAAGACCCGATTTGTTCTTACAATCTTTATTAAACCAAGGAGTCAACAGACATTAATGTCCTGAAGAGATAAATGGTAAATTCTCATCTAAAGAATCTGTATTAGATTGCATAACTGACTATATCCCAGCTTTGAAAGGTACCGCACTAAAGTTCTTTGTCAATCTAGATCTTAGCAGCAACATGGCGTCAGCCTGGGCTGGGATTAAACCCTTCCATAGATGAGAAGATCATTCAAATTGCACCCATACCTAATTCTTGGCCTTTACTTGGAGAGAAGTTGGGCCAATTAGTACCATTTGTAGAGGGGATATGAAATGGTTGTAGTTCTGAAGCTCACTTCACTGCATTTATTCTCTAGGTCTTCAGAAAAGGACTTTCTTCTTTCATCACTGCCTCTCATTCTGAGTCCAGCTGGGTTGGACTCCTAAGGCAGACTATCTGTGACAATGTTGAGTACTTCAGAATCTGCAAAATCACTAATGAGTCAAGAAACTTCAGGCAAACCTTCCTTTATATTTCATGTAAAAGAAATAATCAGAAATATTCTGATGAGATATAGACATGTTGCTTCTGGACAAAGCAAGATAGGTAAAATAATGGAAAAGACAGCGACACCATAGTTAATAAGTAGATGCTGAAATTCATTGCCGGCTGGATCAATTTATTTTTTTTTTTTGTCCTAAGGAAGAGTCTTTTCACTCCTTCAAGCAAATACCCTGTTCACAGTGCAGTTTTTTTCTTTTGGTTTAAATTTGGGGAGGTGAAGCAGTAAGATAACTCATTTAATATTTTGTGGGTGGAAGCAATGGTGTAAATCCTGAATTACATCCTAGGGATAGTACTTAAGGAGGAGATGGGAGAAGAATGTTAGAAAAGCAAAGGTATTGGGATTACAAAGCATTATTGAAATAAATGTCCTTGGAAGAAAGATGCATACCACTTGATGTACACAGTGAGCTCAGTCTACAGAGTGGGACCTCCTCACAAATACAACTTTACAAACTATGTCCTATATGAGCCATATAAAAAACTGTCTAATAATTACAACACTTCTGTATATTTTTAGTAGTCTTTTGCATAGCTATGTTTGTATGTGGTAACTTATAGAAAACATTTTTTTAAGAAGGTATTTAAAAATCATGCAAGTGTTGTGCTTAAGTTGTAAAAAGAATTAGCAATATGAATATAAAAAAATACACAAATATTTTTCTAGAATATTCCTGCAATGAAATCCTTCAAGACTAACCACTTCTTAGATAACCCCTCTCCATAGCTTTTCTTTTGTCAGCTGTCATGAAAAATATCTGTAAACAGCATGTTTTTACTGTGAAGATTTTTTTACACAAAATTATCATTAACCATGTTTTCAGACATCAAATGCCTTTACGCATTCAGCACTGGATCACAAGCTTGTTCAATAAAGTACAAGTCCTCATCACGTTTTTCTTCTGTGGAGAAAGCTGCTTTCAAGCTACAAGAGACTTATGGGATAACTGTGGGATTAAGATTTTTTGCTGCTTAAAAGTTACTGGCACCCTGCTGTGTCACTAAGGGTCTGTCTCCAAAATATTGGTCATTGGTCCTAAATTCCTCTAATGGCATACAAGTCTTTTCTTATTTAAAAGTTCATTTAGTGGTGCTGCAGAATACTTTCTTCTACAAGATGAAATCAGTTTATTCAATGACTTTCTCATCTAGTGAGGATTGAATGTAATTTTAAGCACTAATCGTCTTTGTCTTAAATCTCTCTCCTGTCCTATGCAACATCTGCTTTCAGGTAGCCCTTAATCTTTTTCTTTTCATCAAGTACTGCTGTGTCCTTGGTAGCTCCAAGCCATGTCTCAAGCAAAGTGTATGTCTAACACAGACATTTTTGAAGGAAAAGGTGGTACAGCCATTATGTTGAACCATGCTCTTGTCACTTCAGTTGTATTGTGACTCTCTCCTGGGCCTCAGAATCCATCAAATCTCTCTCTAATGCTCCAAGACTGTCACTCAACTGCAATCCCACAGAAAATATTGGCATAATGTCATAATCAGCTCTGTAACGCTCTGCTTAAATCATTATTTATTTAACTGGAGTGTCCTATACCTATGACAGCACTAGATCAGCTTAATTCACCAGCTGTAAGTTACAATATGGATGGTTGCATATCCATTGGTATAACTACAAACTGAAAGTGCTAAGAATGTTTACAAATTGCTAGCTACCATTTAAGCTAAGGTCTCTTACATAGCAACAAATATTTTAACTATTACTTCCATGTAGTTAAATAGCACAATTTTAAGTCTTCCGATTTTTCAGAAATGCCTGGCATGCTTTTTGCTGCTATTTAAATCAAATAAAATTCATCAAGCTTCATGACTACTTCAGCATCTTTTTTAATTCCATGTGGGAATAGAGAGACAGTGTTCCCTGCAGAAATATTGCACTAAGTCTGATTTAATTTTATTTTAAATATTTTTAATTTAAAAGTATTTTAGAAGTCTAGTCATTATTTTAATTATAAAAAGGCCATAGCAAATTGATGTTAGCACTTTGATTAATATGAATAAATGTTAACAGTTAGTCAACTGAAAAATATTCCAGTAAACTCACAGTGGACTTCATTGAAATAATTTGTTCTATGTCTATTATCCTGTTTGAAACTTTGTCAAATACTTATGTTCCAAGGGAATGCTTTAATCTCAAAGTAATACAATTTCCATTAGAACAATGTTATGCCAGTTCTACAAGTAACACACATTTTAATGACAAGATTGTCCTCATACATGAGGAATGATCCCCATTCCAAAAATTATTCTTAACAGCTTTTAGCTAGGACTTCTGAAAACAGTTCACAGTCCCTAAAGACACTTGCACAGAAGTGTTTTATCTGGGATTAAGGAAAGAAATTAGCATGACTGCTACAAACCACAGGTGTTTGACTTTTGTGACTAATGAGGTAATCACAGCTTCCTCATTACCCACTGTTATCTCTTAACTTTAGCTCCTACAACTTTTTATTATTTTACAAGATCTGTAGAGATTACGTACAGATTCTAAAAGCTGTTCCTTTGATTAACTTAGTTGCAATGAAGTTTAGTGCCGTCTGTGATACAAACTTTATTCTAAATGTTTTTTTGATGGTTGATGTTCCTTGTGCTTCTTAAGAGAATTATAAAAATGTTGGCTCCATTATTTTTAGCCACGGCATATGGGGTCTCAGAATTAACATTAATCAGAATTTATGAACCCAGCTTTTCAGATGTAAGGTCCTTCTGGGTTTAGATCTAAAACACAATTAAGTGACAATCCCTTCATTATTTTATAGCTAGAGACTCAGAAAAAGATGAGTATGTACCCTCTATTGCCCAGAAACTTATTGACAGAATTTGATAAATAAGGTGAGTTGTTCTGTCTGCACTTAGACCCTTTAAAACCAGCCAGAGAGTAATAATTTTTTGGTTGATGGGTGCATTGTTATGAGTTATGATGTACTATTATTCTGACACTTTAGATAAGGTGTTTTAGAAAGTGGGACAAATAAGTGCTGTAGAATTTTCATTACAATTACAGTACACAATTCTGTAATGTCCTTCTTTGTAGCATGTACTGCCATTATATAGAAATGAAAGTATGTAATTTCCCTCAAAGACAAGATCAGTGCTTCTTTAACCTTCCATCTTGTCCCACTTCCAATACAACAGATTAAAACAGTCTATGGAAAAGAGAAATTGTTCTTGTCAGCTGTTTTGTGGGTGGAGGATTCCCCTTCACTCTAAACTTTCAGTTCAGCTCTTACAGAAAGTTTAATGCAAAACCAGAAGATTTCTACAAGCTTTAGCAGCTAACTGAGCTACAACTTGGGCTGAACAGGACTTCAAGAATTAATAAAGCCTTGACACTGTTTCCATCCACACAATTCTGTATCAGCAAAATCAAACATTTCCGTCTTCAAAGTTAACATCTGCCAAGCAGGATTTCTCTCACGTAGCAAGTCTCAAATCCATTTTAAGGCATTTAAAGTAAGACTAAGGCATTTAAAGTAAGACTAAGGCACTTAAAGTAAAACTAGGGTTGGATCGTCACTTAAACAGAAGGTTAGGTCCCTTTTTGCATAAAGGTTCTTGTAGCTCCTTAGTTCTCTTTTTTATCCTTCAAGGTATTGCTGACACATCAAGACACTTACATCCTGCAAGGTTAATTCCACTAACTCTAGCTGTCTGAAGAAAACATCTCCCATCAGACTATAGCCCATTTTCTTTCTCACACAAGTCTGAGAACGGAATTACTCAGCAGCAAAAGGGATGATATTAATTAATTTATCATATTAACAATGGGGGTGGGAGCAGGCATTGCCTTGTCAGGTATAAAAATGTTCTAACAATAACTACCTCCCTATCTCCCACACAGTTTTCACTGACAAATTTGCCAAAATTTTTTGAAAGAAAAAGTCTTGTTCTCTCAGTTAAATAAGTATTTATCAGTCTTATCTTCAGCCTAATATAATAGTGTTTTCTTTCACCTCCTGTGCCTACAGCCCTTTGGTCTGAAAAGGTTTTGAAGCTGCCAATGATCTCACACAAATGTAAAGATTCAATTTCCTCTTCCCCAAGAAACAAAAATGAAATATAGGTTTGTGCTGGGTGGTTTCAAGGATTAACCCAGGAAAATAGCACATTCACTCACACTGCAACAAGCAAGAAGGAAACTTCTATGAGATAAAAGTAAAGAACAAAAAAAAAAATTCACATGAAATTCTGGAAGTCAAGCTGAATGTCAAATTTGGAGTCCAGAATAGAAGTCGTCCAAAATCCCGATATAGTTGGAGGGACTTCTATAGAAAATTACTTTATTTTTGTCTTTCTCATGCTGCCCTGAAACACGCTGAACTTGTTTTTCCATACCAAAAAGCTTAAAGTGCAATTTTAGAAATTATCAAACTGGGAGGGAACAGACATGACTGCACGCTCATTCAAAACCTGTCATTTATGTTACCAACACTTGGTCCAATTCAAGCATCAGCCAAAATAATCTGAATGTCCTGACGCAGCCTAAGAACAAACTGAAATTTTTCATATGGGTTGGTTTTACAAAGATAAAATTACATGTGTTCAGCCATGACCTTTTCAAAATACTTTTGCAAAAAGAGGAGGTTGAATAGAGGCTGATAATTAATAGGGCTTTTTTTTTTATGAGGAATGTCTTCTTAGTGTAGGAATATTTGCTGCTTCAGAAATCTGACAGGGAATTTGCCTGCTCCAAGTGTCAGTTATAACTGTAATTAATATATAGCATTAGAAGCACATACTTCTATAAGGATAAAAAGGAAAAGCGAGGACAGAGGTAGAAATGCATGACACAGGAAAGAGTGGGAACAGTCACCTCATGGTACTTAATTTGCATGACATTAAAAAAACGTACAGAGCTGAATCCAGTGGAGAAGTAATACTACACACTGATCAGCTTTCAAGTGAACAGTTTTAATCATGTATCCTGTTGTACTTATAAGCATGTTTCTTATCCCTACTGAAAAGGTTGTCTTTCACATATTCCCCATATGCTAGAAATACTAAAACAAGGCATTTTGCATTTCGGACTACCTGGTCATACACTCTCCCTTTCAAGACTCCATGCTTTACTTAAGCTATTGAAAAACCAGAACCACTGCTTACCTAAAGTCAGGAGGCACAATGGGGCTCTCTTACTCTGCCTCCACCTCTTGTTCTCTCAGAAGTGGGAAAGAAGAGAACTTCCAAAGTGCACTCTTCCTGAGAGAAAGTAAATAGAAAGATCACCTATGGCCTTTGATGATAATTCCCCAAGAACATTGTTTAAGCAAATAAGTTAAATCATTTGAAACATTTAAGACAATAAAACATCACATCAATCTTTAAGGTCAAATCTATAACTGTTTTATCGAGAGTCTGTTTTTAAAGTAGTCTTGTAGTTTAACAAGGACATGTGACAAAGCACCTGAGGTTGTGATGTTCAGCTCATAATCACAGTCTCAGTACAACAGTAAGGTAAAAAAAAAGGGGGGTTAAATAGGCAATTAACAGTTTCGAGGTTTCATTTCCTTTACAAAGAAAATGTATTTCCCTTGCTCCAATTCTCAACCTCTCTCTGGTCCCATCAAAACTCCCTCAATGTATATGGGCTTCCTATTCCTGTCTTAGTGCCCTTGGTCCAGTCAATCCAACTCATCAATTCCTTCAGGGGGGTGGGATGTGAAATTAGCTAAGTAGGAGGAAAAAAGAGAGGTGGGATAAGAACAAGGAAAGTGAGAAGGCATGAAGACTGCCCCGGGCAGTAGACAGAGACCACTACAGTCTACACCAGAACATGTCTTACATAGCTAGAGAGAAAAATTCATAATCGGCTTGCTTATTTTAAAACAATTATTGTTTGTTAAACCAATAATAAAAAAAAAATTCTATCAGATCTGTTCCAAAGCAAGGGTACATAAAGTTTAGCTGTACAGTATGAAATTATTTCTGCCCTTTACAGGCATAATATGATTCACACCATAATTGCAAGACAATATAGAATCATAGAATCATAGAATCCTAGGTTGGAAGGGACCTCAAGGATCATCTGGTCCAACCTTTCTAGCTAAGAGCACAGTCTAGACAAGATGGCCCAGCACCCTGTCCAGCTGAGTCTTAAAAGTGTCCAATGTGGGGAGATTATTCCAATGGTTGACTGTTCTCATTGGGAAAAAATTCCCTCTCATGTCCAATCGGAATGTCCCCAAGAGCAACTTGTGTCCATTCCCCCTTGTCCTCTCCATGTGACTCCTTGTAAAAAGGGAGTCTCCATCTTCCTTACAGCTACCCCTCAGGCACTGTTATGTGGTGATGAGATCCCCTCTAAGCCTGCTTTTTTCTAGGCTAAACAAAGAGGCAAAGCCTCGTCCAAAGCTCTTCAGGGCCAAGGACAACAGCATGGTGGCAGGGTCTGCCTGGATAATGAGAGTAAATCGTGCAGCATTGGAGCGGTTCAAAATGTTTGGTTGCACTCAGCAACTCTTCTCACCTGAGAGCATGGCTGTGCAGAAATATTGCTACAGAGAAACACCTCTGACAAGTAATTGTGAATTAGGGTACACACTCAAAAAACCCCATTTCTGCACTGGCTGCCTGTCTTCTCCTGAAAGCGCCGGGAACATTTTGGGGCTTTCACAATAGGCCTAATGTTAGAATAGGTCTTTCTCCATGTTGAGTAGTCTTATCAAATGTGCGCACAGAGCAAATGAGCTTAAACAATCCCCAAGACCTCTTCTTGCTGCTTAGAAGGCAGGATGGTGCATTGCCTGAGTGCCTGCCTCTTTGACACACACCCCAAAAGCAGAGAGTGAAGTGATTTTGAAGGACCTTTGTGACTTACTCAGGCCAGAATGACACAAAATACCAAAGCTTTAATGCTGATAGTCTGGAAGGATCGGTGTAAATGTTCAATGCAGCTTTGTCCACTGAGATTGTAAAAGGCTGTGTCATAAGACTGACTAGGAACTGTGTGCCTCATGCTATATTTGCTACTCTCCTTTTCCTTTTCCTGGCCATCCAGCTCCTATCTCTTTCATCCACTTTTCAGGATGTGTTTGTTAAGCTCCCTCGGGTGAGCAGTCTGCCTGCAAGTTTCTACAGTGCCTAGCATAAAATAAGCCCAGGAGGTTGGCCAGTGCATCCTGCCCAAAGTAAGCACAGCTAATACTTGGGGGTTTTTAAATTAATAGTATTTCTTCATTACACAATGAAAAGCAGACCTCCTAAAAGCTTCAGTGCTTTTCCACGCACCAAAGACAGCACATTTAGAAGGTAAAAATGCAACATGCCTGCAGATTTCCACAGGTCATACAAGAGAAATAACTGGTATTTGTCCTGTTCTTACTTGCTGCTTTTTGGCTCAGACTCCAGTCATGCTTTCACTGGGGTGGATAGAGAAGAACTTCATTAAAAGCAAAGCATGTATGACTAAGGTAAAGCGGTGCAAAAGTCTGGCCTGCTGCTTGTGAAGTAACTGCTATCACATCTCCTTGACAAACATTTTAGCTGATGTCTGTTACCTCACTGTAGCAAAGCAAACCAGGGGTGATGTCCTCTCCTACAGATCAAAGTCAGTGGGAATTCCCTTTGAGCAAAAGGAGCAGCTGTTACCTGCAAGAGGCTGAGGGATCAGGTTTACCTGGAATTTCTCAAGACAAAACCCATATCTGCTGGCAGGTATTTGTCAGCATGCGGCAGTCTCAAATAAAATATATTTCTTTCCACTACAATCTTAAATAACCTACATTTTCCTCTGGAGTTTTAATCCGCCTATCGTGTAGTACTGAATACTACTATATGCATCCTGGACTTGGGGTCTATTAAAGTAATTTAGACAAAAGGCACACTGTAAATGATTCTTACACAACACAGAGCAGAGTAAATACAGCAAAAGTAGTAGTGGAAATGTTTTGATATATGCATGGTTTTGAGGTTTATTTTAACTGCAAGTTAGTTAACTACCTTAGCCCATCTATTGAACTTAAGAAATGTGCTGCCTGGTGACAAAGAATTGTTTGCTCAGGCTACCCACTAAATTAGTAGATTATATAGAATAGCAATTTTATCACAAACAGAGATAAATTCTGTCTTCTACTGAGATTTATTTAGCAAAGGAAAAGAGAGAGGCAACCAGTGACCACCCCTGATTCTTAAACTCCCCTTAATCTTCCCCACATTCAGGTTAGACCTGCCTCTAATGTTAAATAAGGGCCTGTGGCTACCCAGGGTAAGGTTTGTCACACTACTAATCATCTAAAACTTTAGTGTCTAGTCCACATTCATCATCTAGGCTCTAGTCAATGAAGAAGAAGAGCCCTCTTCAGCAGACAATTTATCCAATTTTAAAATGGGTTTCTAAAAGAGATGAGATGAACTACCCTCAGAAGGGGTCTGACTTATTCCACAGACCGAATAGGGAGTTGAGACAACTTCCTCTGATGAGAGGCCCTGTTTTCAGCCTGATTCAGGTGAAACTAATCCCATCTTAAATGTTCAACTGGCACCTGTCTGCTTGTCAAACTTTTGGGGGGGTCACTCGCAACACCACTCCTACCCCCACCACAGATGTTCCAGCCGGGCAGCCAGCCGTGGACTTGCACCTATAGAAATTAAGCAGCCCTACCTGTGAAAAATGTCACACTGCTGCTACAATTGCACAGCTGAAAATTAATGCTACTGAAATCTGCAGAGTGACATCAGGGCACTAACAATGTCAGAAAATAATTCAAATAATGATCATTCAAAAGGAGTGTAGTTAAATTCTCCATGAATGTGACTCATCTGATCAAGCCCTCATACATTAAAAATCTACAGTACAAAAATCCTTCATAGAGTTTTTTATACTCTCAGTCTCCACAGAATACATGCATTGAACATCACACACCTTATATACATGTATGTCTTATGCTTTGTGGAAATACTGCAGTGTCTGTTCTCACTCTCCACAATATGAGCTACCTTTCAAATTCTGACAAAATGTTCCCAAACAGTGCCTATTCTTCAAAGGTTATAGTTTTTCTTACAACTTTTTTTCTCTTTCATGTGCACTATGTTTTCAAGCTTTATTCTCCTTTCCAAGTCCAAAGAATCCCAGGGTCAGGCTAAGACCCACATGTTGTCATCGAGGAACATACACTGTATAGTGTTCAATAACAGTGTGACTGGGTGAATCCTGTCAAAATCTCTCCAAGGTTTGTATTCTCTGAAGTTTTAATTCAGGTGGTCTATCTAGCTCTTCCCCCCGTCTCAATTTTTCATATAACTTTAAACACAACCACATATTGTATCTTTCTCATTCTTTTTCTCAGCAGCTAGCCACTCTAAGTTAATTTCTACTTAGTACAAATTTATTCCTAGGTGCTCCACCTGTAAATTAACAAAGAGTTCCTACCGTACCATTTGCCACTGTCAACTCAGCCTTAATTATTCCAGCATTGCCAGCTGTGTTACTCTAATATCATATCCAAGATCACACCACAAGCTAACTTGTTATCATTGCTTCATTATCTACTTGTATTTGTTGTGAATTCCCACTTACAAACACTAGCAAATGCCACTTGCAGTATGTTCTGCAAGATCTCTACACTGTAAAAATTATAGTGCAAAAGGCAACTTTAAAATTTTATAAATTAATAGGTTGTAAGATTGTGTATGCAAGAAAAGAGTTTAAAAAATGTTCAGTTCAAGAATGTCAAATTTCTCATGGGTGTTCTCTCAATATTAGTGTTATTCACAGGACTTGTGATCCTGGATCCCAAATATTTCTGCTATCCTTTGAAATTATGCTCCTTGTCTCTACCATAGCCTCTAGACAGTTTTTACACCTCCAGATTTACACAATCTACAGTAGGAGTTGAGGGAAATAGAGGCTGGCTGGGGAACTGTTTTGATACATGCTTGAGTTTTGATCTTATTTTAAATGCAGGCTAAGTGCCATCATTGCACCTTTCACCAACATGTGAAAACGTTGATTGAGCACACTGACACTTTAGCCGTACTTGGTATCTGAAACTGTGAATGATCTTGTAAACTAATTCTCGACTGACATTTCATTTCACCTTAGCTAATGAATTTCATGATGGACTAGATAAACAGTAGCATGTACAGAAGTGGATAACTTCTATAATTTTAAAGGAGATTTTGAGACAAGGCTCTAAGTTTGAGACCGTTGAAAGAAGTAACTAAAATAACATTTGGCATTCTGTTAATCCAATCTGATTCTGATACAGATGTAAAGTATCTGCTTAAGAAAGCAGATCATCATAGAATTATAAATAGATCTGCTCATATTACAGAAAAGGAAAATTTTAAATTGATAGAATATAGCAAACAAAGCAGATCAGTTCATAGCTTTTGTCCACTGCATATGGGATGAAAAGAACAAAAGTAATGAAACCCTACACACTGCACCAGGCTTTTTAGCTTGCTCCCATAACTCAACACCACAAATGCAGAGAAGACAGGTTCTCTGGTAAGACACTGTAAGAGGTGGTGAAAAAGGAAGCCTTGCTTTGTACCCTGAGCCACATCATATTTCCACACACTATACAGGGAAGAAGAGGTATCTTGCAACCGGCTCCTTGGAAAATGCTTTCCTTCAGGGGCAAGGGAAGAAATTTTTGCTGTCTTGAACTGAATTAGTCCCATGATACTTTTCCAGTTTGATATGTTGACGCTATTGTAACACATGGATCTAGCTAAAGGTGCAAACACAATCCTACTGTTGTTTTGCAATTTTATAGTGTAGGGTAAAAATGAAGTTGGGAAATACTGATATAATATTTCCATTTACAATATTGTTTTACATGGAAGATTTTCTGTGTTTAAAATATACCCTTAATTTTGAATATGCAAGATAAATATACTGAAGTTTTAACCAGGTGAGAACAAGACATTAGAGGGTCTGTAATTTCTGTAGATGTCAGGTGGACTCATGTTTTCATCTTATGTTATCTGCTTTGTTATCTTAATTAATGTCATTAGCCTCCCTGGCATATTTCCTACTCCCTTAAGTTTATTTAACAAGTGCAATACAAGATAAAAACCTGCAATAACTTCCTTTTTATTTGGGGGTAAATAAGTGCATTCCTGTAAGCCTCCTTATGACTCAAGTAAATGTGTTTAATAAACAAAATAGCTAAAAATCCAACATGTGCACTCTAAATTAGTTTAAGGCTTCTGCTTGCAATCATAGTTTATCAAGTAATCATGTAATGTGCCCATTTTCAATTAATTAATTTAGTCCTAAAGCTGGAGAGAGATGAGCACTTGCAACTCTCACTATATAGCTGTGCAAGAAAAATACTTTCTAATGTTTCCCGAGATACTAATGCCAATAGCCTGTTAGCTGAAACAAGCCTTGCCTGAAAGCTTAAGGAAGGAATTTGCCCTCATAAAGGATAAAAATTTTGCCATAGGAAGCAAAGGATTATCAGGAATTTAGGACTTTTGCATGAAACTGTAATAATCTATTTGTCCCTATCCTGCTGCTCCTGAATCAACAGATATTTTTGCCTGGCCAACTTTCACCTTCACAGTGTCATGCACTGCTATTAAATGCTGTCAGCCATCATAATTAGAAGTCCATAAGAAGGAAGAGTAATGCCAGTATTCAGGGGAAGAAGAAATACATATTAACTCAATTTTGGGTTATATTAACTTCCTCTCAGTACCTGAGGTTAATAAAAAGCTATACGATCTTTTCCATTTCATGCCCTCCCAAGCTCTTGGTGCTGGAACCCCAGAGCAGGGAGATCGGCATAAAAGATTTGTCTTCAGCACTCATAAATCCACTAAAAGCACATCTTGACATTACATATGAATGGTATCTTTAAAGTTTATCATGCTAAGTGAAAAACAAAGACAAAGTTCACATGATCTATTATTTAATATATTTTATCTAGAGCAACCATGACAAGTTTACACAGAAACAGAGTATCAGGGAAAAATAAATCTTCATTTCTTTAACAAGATTTGGCAACTGAAAACAAAGAGAAGATGTTGATGCAGTGATCAACCAGACTGGACAATTTCACTTCAAAAAGCAACTGGGTCTGTTTTTTACAAGTGCCCAGTCATCTGGTAATCCAGTCCTTATTTCAGTTTTCTCATATAAATTATTCAGAGCACAGAGGGAGCTTGGGCCTCTCAAAACCAACAGGAAAAAAAACCAACTTGATGATGAAGTATCCAAAATTTCCATTTCCACATAAGATAATTTTCCAATCACAGTAATAAAAAAATGTTTCAGCTAAAAGCTCCTCACTTTACTTTGCTTAATGTATTTATTTTAAATTGAAGGATATAACCGTGCAAGACAAACTACTTCATGAAATTACTCCTTGCAACATGCCAGGGTTTAGTATTATAACTTTGGATGAGACAGAGAAATACTACCAGTGAAGAATGGAAAGCCCAGAAAATAAATGCTTGGTCTAAAACCTGGTTTTTTTCCTTTATATACACATTTATATTTTTATAATTTTATATATAAAAATATAATTATATATAAAAATATAAATTATATAATTATATGTGAATATACATTATATATAAATTCTATATATAATTCTGACTTGAGGTGATCAGGGACATAGCACGGGACATTTAATGTGTTATAACAGCCCTTTATGCAGGTAGAGAGGTGGAATGGCTACCTCCCAGTGCAGTTAAGATTACTGCTCTTGTTTTCTTTTCCCTTATTCTATTATTTCTAAATATTCATAGCTAGCACTTCCATAGCCCACATGCATGAAAAACATTCACACTTTTACTTTTCACTTTATTGTGAGTTTACTTGAACATATGCTGGGGCCACAAATCTGTTATCCTCTACATTTTGCATGTTGAATTATGCTTGTTTGATATGATATCTTTCTTGAAGTCAAAAAGAAATCATTACTCCAGCTGAACTTTTCATAGCTGCCTATCACTGTGTAAATACCTGAAGACTGCAACAAATCTGTCTGTTTATCTTCACTGTGTACCTGGAAATATTATTTTAAAACTTTTGTGAAATAAACTTCTGGGAAACTAGAACTTAAATTAAGTCATTTAAAATTAAATTATGAGATCACTTCCATAACCAGCAATAGATTTTCTAAGGATTTCTTTAGAAAAGAGGTTTTATAAGGTTGTGTAGTCTATTTGAAAACAAGACGAGTTCAAGACAGATTTCTGCACTGGACTCCAAAAGTCTCAGAGGCCACTTGAAGCTTGCTACAAGTGGAAAGAAGATTCAAAAAGAGATTTAAAAAAAAAAACCAGAATGGCCCCAGATTTCTCTAGAAATTAATAACCTGTCTGGGTTTTTAATATCCTGCCCAAGACAAACCTGAAAATGTTAGTTCTGTTCAAGCCAGAACTTATGCTTACCCAGAAGTAGTGTTCAATACTTCAGCCACATCAGAGCCACTAAGCAGGACAAGCTGGTCCTATGTGCATACTCCAGAGTCATCACTAGTTTTATTTTTCTTCATGAAATGCTTAAGTGCTTGTCTGCACTAAAATGTCACTTCTCTGAGAGGAAATCCAGCTTTTCCTAGGATGCAGTGTTTCAAAATGCCTGCAAGCAAAATTGAGGCAAGGAAAATAGGGAGTGATCTTTTGCCTTGTGCCTCCAGCACATGTGCTCATCACAGACACTGAGCTGGTGGGATTCCCAGCCACTGATTCCTTAGGAGATATCTGCTGGCTAATATACTCTCATAGGGCAGCATGTCAACAAACATTTTTATTCTGCCAGAAAACTCATGGTTGGTTGCATAATACAGACAGAAAAAGGCAGTCTGAGTCAGCTGAAATGCACACCTTCAGCAAATTTGTGTAAGGCAATTCGATAGACGCCCATTGTTTTATACTCCTTCAAAATTAATGTGATAGCTTTACTATGGGAATCAAGCTGAAGCTCCACAGCCCACTACTCCATCCTCCCAGTGGAAGTCAGCCACAAAGGAGACTGTTTGCAGCACAAAGGTGAGGCAATGCATTCCTGTGAGAAGTGTCTTAAAAAAGAGGCATTAGCTCAGAAACAAGAGATGAGGTGATTCAGTGCTTTGTCTGAGAAAGCTGTGGAGTACTTGATACAGTTTAAAGCTGCCGTTCACTCTGCCTTTCCTTTCTGAATTATAAATCTCATGGGACATACATACTCCCACTGACATATGAAAGTACAATCTGTACTTTGCAACACCATCAGTGAATCTAGTTTTCTGTGGGTTAGCCACACAGACTAGTAAATATTTCTTCACACTGCAACTTATTAAAACAAAAATTTAAGATAGAAGCATTGCCCCAAGGGAGTTATAATGTGTGGAGAGCAGACATACACATCTGGAGGGAAAATTGAACACTAAATCTGAAGACCTTCTTGAAAATAGTCCTACAGTCTCTCTTACCAGGATAAGTAGTGGAAACAAATCATATTGTTATAAGCTGACAACAAAGTATGGGATATTTCCTTCCTTAACTATGATTATTTTGCATATCTGAGTAGCAGTTTTATAAGATAGGAAACAGATAATTTGCTGTGAAACATTTCTTGTTGCAAAATCATGACATTTCCTTGTGAAAATATACAAAAAATACAAAACTGCTGCAGCAAGAGCTTCCAGTTCAGACCAAAAACCACCTTTGCTCCTTTGCAGGCACTGTGAAACTTCTCAGGTCTGATTTGCGAATAAGGTGTAACTATTCATAAGTATGTTTGAGGATTTCTTTATCCAACTATAACCATACCATTACTGGATTAAACACATTGAATAAATATATCTTGAAATTCCTGGAACATCTGACTGATAGAATGCTTGCAGTAAAGAAGAAAAAAAAGTTTCCATGTCCGGGTACTTTTCCAAAGGACTGTGTTCTCTACTTGTGTTTTGGTTTGAAGCTTTTATATTTCTGACTTCCAGAAGTGACACAAATACATCTTGTAGCTAAAGAAAACTCCTCTGCTATGGGAGAGGTATAAACTTCAAAAATCTGGGCTTCTAAAAACTCTGTGGGAGTTACTATGTTATTATAATAAATAGTATTAGAAATGTATAGCAAGATTTTCTAATATAGGTGTCCAAGGTGATATTCCCAAATGTTTGTAGACACTCAGATAAAGGCTCTAGAGTTCATACTAAAAGGTAATTTTGAAAAGTATCTGCAAAATCCTTTGGTTACCTCTGTTTTTTTCTAAATTTCCTTTTTAGTTTGAAGGTTCTAACACTGAGTTATGGTCCCAGCCATCACTGGTTATACTTACTGTAACTGGTGTGCTCCCAAAATATCTGGGGCAGGCAGAGCCTGTGCCTGTGCACAAACATGTCGTATTCCATGCGTTTCCAGCAAAAACACAGGGAGACAAACTGCACTTGCACCCTCCCAGTAGGCTTCATCTCAAAAGCAGCCCAGTGGAGCTGTGGTGCTGTCTCAGAGATGCAGGCAGGCAGGAGCTCCATCTGCCACTAAATTCGGGGCCACCATTTAGCACATTGCTTTGTGCACGCCATCGGTCCAGATTCTGGATTTTAGAACACATGGTTCTACACAGTAATGGTATAACCAACAAAGGAAATTTAGAAAAAGGAACTCATAAATATGAAAAAAAAAGAAAAAATTACAGCCATTGACACCACAGATGTGTGTGCTGCGGGCAACACAGAAGCTGGAACCGCCTCTGGCTGGGATGCCCATGGGGGCTACCAGAAGACAATGTGTCCACTGATGGGTTTTAGTCATAGTGGTGCTGAGAGACGTCACCAAGCAGCACCTTGCTGTTCATTGCCTTACCAACGGTATTTAATTTATTTACAAAGGGCAACTTCCGCTTAATTGTCTCCGGCTGCCTAGCCCACATTACACCCTGGAGATGGGTGTATATAGCACTTTCCTTAGCATCTAAGCAGCAAAAATCCATTTGAACATCAATTGGAAGCTAAGCAAGAGGGGGCTTTAAAAAAAAAATGTGGCTCAAGTGCACAGCAAATAAATGCACAACACAGAAATACCTGAGAGGTACGAAGCTGCTCACCACTGCTGGCCTGGTCTGGCCGAACCTCAGGCTGCAGCAGTGAGAAGGGCCCTGAGCTGTGGCCTGATAGGCCCTGGCAGTCCCTGATGGTCAGACCAGCACCACAGCCGGGGCCAAGCTCCCCGGCACGGCTTGGCCTGTGGCCCAGTTGACGCCATGACGCGGGGGACCCTGTTGCCAGCCCAGCCATCCTCCCTTGCTCTCTCCTGTAGGCTGGACCCTGACCACCTGAAAAGGGCTGTGCCTGGTACAGATAAAATCGTAACTGTAATTACAGTACACATCAAGCAGCTTTTCCAAAGGGTTAAGCATCCACTTGCCTGCATAATAACAACGTCACATAGAGACAGGAAATTAGGACATTTCTTTATATGTTTCTTCAGACTGTAGTCTTCCAGTGCGCATGTGCCAACATGGTAACTTACTCTCTCCTCTATACAACCTTTTCGGCTAACTCATGCCCCACCTATAGGACCATCTGAAATGTCCACTGAAGAGATGGAAATCAAATGCAGGCAGCAAAATGCAGGCTAGATGACAAACTTGTCTTCTTGTTTACAGCTGGTATTATACCATTGTTTTCAAATATTAATTTCAGCATTGAATATATTAACATTAAAATAAGCAGGAAAGTCAACAATGAAAGTCATTAGTACCCTCTGCTGGTTGACTCTATAGTGGCAGACAATATACACGTCCATCCTTGGCCTAATGAATTCTGTGCAACCCATCTTCTTAATAGGATCTAAGGCTAATTAAGAGAGCTAATTTTTCCTCTGTAATTTAAAAAAAAAAAAAAAAGAGGTGGAATTATAAAAAGACCATAAAAGTTGGGCACAGTTTTGTCATCTGATATGTGGATTACTCAGAACAAAGCCCAGCTTGGAGACTGTTTCAAAGGCACACAAATCCAGTTGGCTGTGCCAGGGGACAAGCAGACCACAGTCTCTCTGCTGCTTTACAGGAAAGATGAGCCAAGTCTTTTCATATTGCCTGCTTCCAAGCCCTTAAAAAGTATCTAAGCACTATGATCTTGGCACTTTGCCTATCAACTTTGCTTGCTTTCTATAGAAACAAATCTTGAACACATAGGGATAAGAGCACCGATGTAATAGATAGGAATGTGCAGACAGCAGAGCTGCCAAAGTCACTGCTTGCATTGAAAAAACTACCTGCTTCCCACAGCCAGCCAGCCGACCTACATCACGCCATCTGGATGCACACATTGTCCAGCTCAATCCCAGCTTCCAGGTACTAAATGAAAGAGTGGTGCCCTTTACTCTGTGGGCATGGTATCCCATTGTGCTACATCAAAGCAGAGAGACACATCTCTGAATCAGAACTTCACAGTGGGAAATAAAGGACTGAACACAGAGGTGCTGTGGAGGAGGTACTGACACTGTGCATTTTATGTTACATCTTCAGAGTCTGTGATACAAACAAACTCTGCTCTCTCCGTACTTCAACTACAGAAGAAGAGTTTTCCAACTATCTAAATTACTTCTGGATGGCTTGACATATCTGTGATGATAATCAAAAGGAAAGACTATGTGGCAGCCATCATTCTGTAACAAGAAATCACAGCCTGTTATGATCCATTCAGCGCCTTTGAAAGCTTTCGCTTGAGCATTTTGTTCAGATGCCATTCAATCCTGGGAAGCAGCAGACGAGATCAACAAAAGGTGAAATGACTGAGAAGGAATCCAGAAAAACTTTGTAGCTCCAAACATTCTTCAGCCTTCACAGGTAGTTAGAGTACTTCCTTTCTGTAAGTGCTTAGAAGCAGATGTGCTGAGAGGAGTAATGAGAATAAAGCAGCTTATTTTATATCTTAGCAAGAAGCCAATGTGTAGTACCTGCTGACATAGTTTATGGTAACAACATAGGAAATCCTGGTATGAAACAGTATTAGCTTGGCAGGATCATTCAATTTCCAGAGCAATGCAGCAACATTTTTAGAGAGAGGTTATTAGAGCACTAGTTTCAGGGCAACAGAAGATGAGAAACCCATGAGTATTATGGCCCAAGAAAGAGAAGGTTTCTGTCTGTCTTTCCAGTATATACATTTTATTTTTGAAACAAACCTTAAGCCTGAGTGGGCTGTAAATATATTTCTGCTTTATTGATAGGATCATGTATTATTTACATCAAGGACAGAAGTACCTAAAGATTCCAAGCAAGGTCAGGATACATGATATGAGATACCAGGAAAACACATTTAATTTAAGGCAAATAGACCATATCTAATGAGTTCATAATCTGATACAAAAAGTAGTATCAACACCCTCTGCTTCAGAAATATCAGAGGATGCTTGTAGGAAAACTGTGAACTACACCCTAATCTTGTGCTAAACTGGTGCCTTAGCCAAGATCCTTCCCTGATGCTTTAAATGGAATTGCATCACCCAGGTACTAGCAGGCAAGACAGATACAAGGATGGAAATCTACCTAGCATCTGTATTTATTTATTGAGATGTCACCCCTCAACCTGCTGATACTCAAATCTGCACCAAAAAGCTTTACTTAAGTCTAAGCAGAGAAGAAAGGAGAATTGCAGACAACTTGAAATAAGGTAAAATATATTTTCTTTTTAATACAGAACACATTTTTTAACCTACCATGACTTAGAACTTTTTAGGTAAATAATTTACAGTAAAGCAAGTTCTGTTTGAGATGGAAAATGAAGTAAATTTGAATCTAATAGAGGGAAAAGCTAAGTGGCACGTATTTCACTATTATATCAATGGGTTGAAGATCATGTATGTTAAAGATATTCTGGTTCCTAGACATATAGATAGGTAAGATGGGAATTAGAAAGAAAAACAAATTAATCATATGAAATTCCTAAAATCAAGGAGAATCACCTCCTGGCCATTTTTAATAGCTACTATATGTTTATCTTTATCTAATGTTGTGAAAATTATTTTCAAAAATCTATGCCTAAGAAAATATAGCTTCATGTCTAGTTTACTTCTTCAATCCTGCAACAGCATTTAACATTGTTTTGAAGTCCCTTAAAAATATCAATAAAATAAATTCTTTTCTGGATATCATGAAATATAGTGATGGCTCCATCAGCTAAAACAGCTGTGGCCACTATTTAAGAAAACAAGGTTCTGTCTGCTCTTCATAAGTATTAAAATACCTATTTTCTTAGGGATTTTTGCACTAGTGTCTGTAGCTCCCTTTATGATCTGCTATGCATGCAATTAAGTCCCTTGCTTAACTGTAAGTTAGAGAAGGTAAAGTAATGAGAGAAAACAGAGAAATGAGCAACACCAGAGACAGATGAAGCCAAGGATATTTAATTTGTAGCATGAGCTACAGAAAGTAATTTTAAGGGGAGGAATACTATTCCCATTTTAAAGAATCCAATTTTAAAGAAGTTTCAGTTTAAAAAAATCTTCCAACCTTCAGGTATGTTTTTCATCTTCAGGAGGAACACACAACATCCAATCATTACAACTGGAAAAACGCAATTAGAGGCATAAACCCCAAATACTCTTCAGCAACATAGAGGCTGCATCTGCAAAGGACTCCACCGTTTAGGAGCCTTACTATTCTTGCTTAACCATATCTTCATCTAATAAAATTTCAGCATGCCAAAATAAGAGGCTATGCATGATATCACCTACAGCCTGATGTCATTGAACTACCAAAAGTCTTATCTCATGCCTAGTATTGGTATCATTAGCAGGCATTCTTCCACGATGATTATCTTGATACAAAGGTGTTTCTAGGGCATGAAACTAAATTAAACCTTGGACAAAAGACAGTAATTGGCAAGACTTTTTAGAAGGAAATGCTCTCTGGCATATCCAGTAGATCAGAGCATGAATCTGATCCTCCACTCAGCCTGATTCAGATCAGGATCTTGTATAAATTTGCCACGCCCTAGGGCAGTGCCTGAATTGCACTGAATTCCAGTGTCATGAAATTACTGTTTATTTCTCCACCTGAGGCCATTCCACTTCATATAGCTAATGAGATAGATATTCCCAGGACAAGTGCTAGGAAGAAATAGAAGAGATAATCCAGTTATTAGAGCACTAGCCTATCTAGTCTAAACCCCAGATACATAAAATATTCATAGGAAATGAAATAATTTCACTGGATCTTGAATACCTAATAACAGTGTGTTGGATTAGATCTCTTCTCCAAATCAGAAAATAAAGACATTTTAGAACGTACCCCATTGAATGCCCTAGCCACTAGTTCAATTGAGAGGGTCTTTGTATTTTGTTTTTTCTCATTACATAGGATTGACCCCATCTTTAGGAGAGGGTTTACAGCTGAGCAACATTAGCCATTTCCTTCTATTTTAAGCTTAACTATCTAATTACCTGTGGAGAACAGGAATCACAGTTTTATTCCTCTCTTTGGCATTCTCTACAGCTTAGCTAAGACAGCTTTTTGCTTAGATTGCTGGATCCAGTGAATACTCTGTTTTGGCATCAAACTCTCCAGGTTTTGCTAGAGCAAACTAAGCCTGAGAGTCACAAAGACATACACAAGCTGCTGGAATAGTCTGCTGTACTGAAGAATTGCCCAGGGATTGGGAATTGTGTCTAAATAAAGTATAAAACACCAAAGATCTTCATATCAGTGTAATAATACTTAAATCCTGAGCATTTTTCTTTGGAAAATATTTATATGTCAAATATATTTCAGTACAATATTTAAAAACTGGATCCAAAATCCAAGCAAGTAAGAGTAAATATCATAGCAGATAATATTTTTTTGTAGGTCTGCCCAAATCACACAGCTGCATTCAGCATTTCTAAAATAGCTGTAATTAACCTTTAATCCAAATTTAATAAAGGCAATAATTTACTTTATATAGCTGTTCATACGCAAAATATTGTGCAATATTGGTGATTGCAAATCCTCTGTGATGAGGTGCACATTTAGTATCAGGCTTTTAAACAATATCCTGCAGAGAAGTACATTTCAGTCTATATCATAATGAGTTCAAGGTAGAAATGAGCAAATTCCATGTGAGGCTATGGTCCAAATTGCTTAGTTAAAACTGCAAATTGTGGATTCAGGCATACACCTGCTTGCACATCAGAGTAGGAATTTCATAACTGTAAACACTCAAAGGCTTTCCCATTTTTGTCCTGATAACAGTTTAGATTCAGCTTGCCTAGAAAAACAGAGTGAGGAAGTGTATGTAAACCCTTCAATGACAAAATCTATTCCATTTGAGAAATAAATTAAAAATTATATAGCAATGACCCCATTTCACATACCACATTCACAAAAAAAACCCCCAAAACCTATAGTTCCAAGAAAAAAAAGATCCACATTGCATTATAAAAATTTGAGATATATGAATTTTCTGACCCAAACCATTTTTCCTGGGCACAAAAGGCAAATTGTTTGTGGGAGAAGGAATGGGGACTGCATCATTTCAAGAGTATTTGTCAGTTGGCTATGGGGATAACAAACCAGGTCTGAGGAGCTGCACTCCGGGGTTTGGAAGCAGTTACTGAGAAGGACATTTGGCAAGAGGAAATATTTGAGGCATAAAATGAGACCATGAAGAAACATGCAAACAGTTTAAATGCCTCTGTTCAGTCTCTCCCTGCAGTGAGTGCAAGGCTCTCAGACAAGAAACAGTGCAGCAGAAGTTCAGATGTTAAACACCACTCCTTTGCGTAACATAAAGAGTTCAGACAGCAGCTCATGAACACGCTGCCAGTGCCAGCTGGGCATAAAAAGCAGGAAGTTAATGAGTGATTGCATCCACCACAACTACCTGGCAGCAAAGTTGCACAGACAGACAAACTCTGAAAAACTGATAATCTAGGGTGTGAGCCTTCAGGAGCTGGCTAGGAAAGTTAAACCAAAAGTTAAGACAAAAAAATAAAGAAAGAAAAAGAAAATTCAAATCTCGCAGAGCATATTTAATCTGCATTTCAGGTATTGGCGTATACATTGGAAAAAACCATCAATTTGTGCTATCTAAAATATGTGTTTCAGCATTACATATTACTGGAGCTGGTCACATATACTGACTTTGGCAACAAGCATTTCTTTCCACCAAGCCCCACAGAGCCAGCCTAACTACATGCATTGGTACTCATTCATCTCTGAGCATTACTAAATCCAGTGAATTATACTTGCGTGGTCAGTAAATGACTGAACATGTGCCATAAAGAGCATATTGAAGACCCCAGCTACTATGCAACAACGGAGGTCTAATGTAGTTGTCATTAACTGTATTACTTGCAGAGTGAAAGTGGCAGTGATGGGTGGGGTACACAGAAACTAACTGGGTATCCAGGATAAACATGTACCACTGTCCTGGAAGAAAATAAATCCCCATGTTTTTACCTGTAAATTGAAAGCATTAGATATGGAAATTAGGGAGAAACAAGAAATACTGGTTGCTGTTACTCTTCAGAGTAGAATTGTCCTTTGCTTTTATTTATTTCAGTGTCCTCTTCTCCCATATATATGGCCTGTCTTAAATGCAGAATAAATATCTGCATAAGAAGGATCTCAGATAGCAGATCTCACTTTGCACCTGATTATTGTTTCTCATGTCTGCAGTGTTCAAATCACCCTTAGAAGAGAGGCATTTTGGCAAGCAAAAATAAGAACAGTAAAACTTTCTACATTCTATCTAGTATCTAAAATAAAAAGATTTGGAGTTTTCTCAGACTGGCTTTCATCTGTCTCTTCTGCCTAACAGAGAGACTCTGCTTAGATTTTATTCACAGACATGTTAATTCAGAATTTATTCTCCCCCCTAGAAAATTTTCCAACCCCTGTCCAAATTTTTTTTCTTTAAGTCAACAAACAGGCTTGACAGAATTGAAAGGCCAATGTCATCCCTGGCATATACAGTCACTGCATCAGCACAGCTGTCAGCGTTGACACCAGCACTTAATTTGGATGGGCCAAGCTTGTCTCCCAGACCTGTTTTGACAAACCACCCCAAGAAAAGAATTGCCATCTTGTCAAGACAGCTTGTTGCAATATCTAATAAACCAAGACTTGGTTTCCATAATATGGAGAAGAGCTCAGCAGCTAATACTCCCCCATGGAGATATTCTATGTCACCTTTCACTAGTGTGAGAAATCCAGCCCTGAACAATTTCCTTCTGTAGGGTTATTTAAGCTTAATGGCATAGGCCACCTACTGTTCTACTTTACTGTCTCATAACATTCAATTAGGGGTATCAGAAATATAACAAACCAAGAACCAAGTCAATCTGACCTTTCGTCCTGTCTTAAACACCAGGCCTTCTAAATTTAAAAAAAAAATTACTGCCAGCAGCAGCATGGTCAGGAACAACAAGCCCATCCCAGACATCCAGCACCTGCCCAGTCCTCAGATGGTGATGGCAGACCACTAACTGGGCAGGTCTCTGCAGTCCTCTGCCCACCCTCTGGCAGCCAGCTCCCCCACGACAGTACTAAACCCAGTTGCTATCGTGATGACAAATAGGTCGTTACTCCCTTAACGTGCCAGCTAACAAATTACAAAATTAAACTTTGGTTGCTGAAGTCTCCAAACCCAAAGAGTAATTATCATATTTTTCACACCATGAGCACTAATTGTGTGTGAAAGAAAAGCAACCCAATGTTCAGCAGTGGTTTTGATTATAACTTGTGCTGTGACAATATGAGGAAAGTTGATGTTCCCTGAGCAGTTCCCTGGCACTGTTCACCCCTTCTTTCCTCCATGTGCTTCCCTGGCAGGGCTCCTGCCAGAGCACCACCAACCCAGGTGCTCTTAGGTTCTAAATTTTATAAAGTATATAAACTGAACAATACTGTCTGTGAAGTACATGCAATACATTCTGCAGCACCTGTATTATACATGACAGTAGAACATACCTCATGGACTGTAAAATTCCAGGCCTGCTCAAGTTTAAATTTTGCACATGTAAGTTCTTTGCCGAAACAGCATCACAGTCAAACATGGAGCTAGCTGGGAATTTTTTTAGCTGCTTTTTCATGTGGAAGTACAGTGATGGAATACAACCTTCATGTGGAGGCTGCAGACCCAAACTGACTGGGAAATACCTCCTAGATTCAAGATGGATTGGGTAATCAAAGCAAGAGCACATAAGTCCAGAACAGGCAGCCGGTCAGAGCATCTACCTGTGTTTGCCAGTACAGGGTATGAATTCCTGGCCTCAGTCAGAAAGAGCAGAATAACAACTGTGTTTCTTACTTGCTACATGAGTGCTCTCTTGCAGACATCCTTTCTTCTGCTTTTCTGCAGAAAAAAAAGTCTTAGAAAGAAAAGGTTTTATTTCATTGTAAAATGGCTAAGATTCCAGATTTTAGGATTTTATGGAGTAGCAAAGAAAAAATATTTACTGTCCAGCTTTTGTAAAAGTTGATAAACATTCTATGGGGCAGTATGAAAGTCTTTCAGTCTTGGAGCAAAAAAATGGGTTTGGCATGGTTTCTAGGATCAGTTTATAGCATTTGTCTTTATTGTTTTATATAGGCTAGAGAACCCCCAGTATTTATTGCTTTGAATTGCTTTCACACTGATGACTTAGCCCTTTCAATGCTTCATCCCAAAACCAGAGTTTATAGAGTGTTTTGTATTTCCTTTGAGGCTGGCAAGTCTCCCAAGGACTGATAGTTGTAAATTCACTGGAAATAAAATAATCTGAATTATTCCAGACAATCCTGCTCAACTTCAACCACTCCAGATTTCCAAACTTGTGCATACACATGATTTTATATGCAGAAAGTAAATACTTTATTTTTATGTGCATAACTTTGGCTGACAGAGCAAATCCCACGGATAGTATACAACTCCAAATACTCAGGTTACAAAAAATAATAGAATTCATAAGCTTTTAAGGCTGTATTATCTCTGTATTAGTTTTCTATGCACTATCACAGCTCCAGATGTAGAAGAACAGGAACCACTCCAGAAGCAGTTCCTGTCCTACCTGTCAGTAATAAGCACTGTGAGCTGCAGCCACGAACAGCACTCCACAGGTGAAAGACCGATAAGCTGTGACCTCAATTTGTGGGTACTGGGTAAAAGAAAATTTGGTTTTGGGCTAGACTATGTCAACATATTCTGCAGTATACATTTCTGCTAAGTTTCATCAAAACTCAAGAAATAAAAATTGAGCTAGATAAAGCCCAATGTGGTAGACGAACACAATGAGAAGAGATGCAACTGTCAGCTGCTTAATGGAATTGTTCCATGTACAAGAATATGAAGAGGGATAAAACAATATGCAAGCAAAACAGCCGAATGCGGTGCATACCCAAGACTTGGCTGGGTAATCAGGTATCTTGGTAGTGTAATGGCCAGAAGGAGTTAAGTCTCAAAAGGAGACACAAGCATAAGTTCACTAACAGATCACTAACATTCATGCATCAAATGATGGAAACAGACAACTGATTTGAAACGCACTTTGCCTGAAGACTGAAGACCACAGCTTTGTTTGCAAACCATTGAAGAATGGCAGGCTATATCTGCAGCTGTTCTGCGGGTTTCTAAAGATCTCTCACAGTTAAGAGAAGTGTTTAAATGTTTCAGTTTCTCCAAGTATACTGCTATTTGTGCTGTACAATGTGATAAATGGTTGTTCATTTCTAAGACTGGGAATAGAACCTTCTTTCCAAATTCCAAAAATACCAAGCAGATTTCTGGGAAATTATTTCCCTGACAACCATCCACCTGCCCATCCCAAACTGAGATTTCCAAAGTTTTTGTGCTCTGCCCAGCAGTGAAATAAACAGACTTTTCAAATCTTTTCTTAACAAAATGAACAAGAGCAGCCCACATCCCAGTATTTATAGCAATCAGGTGGCCTTTAGGACACTCCCACTCAAGTTTGGCCTTCCCATTCTCACACATGTTTTCTATCCTGGAGTGAGTTTCTTTTAATATCATCTTGTTAGAGGCATTTCACTTACTACAGACAGTCATTTAATTGAGGTGAGATTTGAAACTGAACCCTGTTTTTGAAGTAAGTACCTTTGCCTCTCTGTGTATTGTGATTTTAATATGAAATTACATCTGGAAGCCTGGACTTTCCTTCTGAAAGTTTAGTCACACCTGTTATAGTCCCATGGCAATGCATTTTGTCAAAAATACTCTTAACCAACTAGCACTGCAATTAAGCTGTGTCTCACAAAGGTGTCTAAGATGCGTGATGGGAACAAGACTTGACATGAAGTAAAAATACTAAAGGAAAAAGAGACTCTGACAGAAAAATCCAGCATGGTGTTCTCTGTTTCCTTTAAAGCAATTCCATCTTTTCTATTTTCCACTTAAAAGATGGGGTCAAAATGTGGAGATTTTTCTCCCTTCAGTGCCTTGCAAACATACTTAGTTATTCCTGATTGCTGCTTCTTAGAGACCTAAAGAAATATGGAAGAGACCTCTGGGAAAGAGTCCCTCTATTCCCTTACCAAAGATAACTATGTGGAGCTTTTCACTTAGAGAGAAACTTACATAAGGTATTTCACACTGATTTTGGAAAGTCATGCTAAGAAATAACAATCCATGTGATATTAGACCCCCACAGCCCAAGAGCAGAAGCAAAAAGGGATTCCTACAATTCTTTTCCTGATTAGGAGCAAAACGTTAGAAACAAGTTAATTATCTAAACGTCTTACACATACTGCTGAAGTGCTGATGATATCCTTACAAATGGTCCATGCTTGTTCCCTCAAGTGTTCTTCAGGCTCTAAATTTAGCATCTTTTTCAAGTATGAATCCACCTTTGAATAAAACTAGAAGCTTCTAAAAAAAAAAATGAAAGGCAGGGGAGGGAGCTTTAGCAGGTGTCAAACAGCCCAAAACAGACACAAAAGGAAACGTGATTATACTAGAATTTGCACTATGAATACAAGTATAAGCCAAGTCTATGAACACCAAAATGTTCCCAAAATGAAGAAAATGCTTTCAAATGACTGTGAAAAATGTTGTCATAAAAAGGCAGAAAGAAGTTCTTTGTTCATTAGGTGTTCCTGTGATTTTGTACTTTCCAGTAAGACTGTGAAGTCCAGTTGACCAATATTTTTGCCAGAAAGAACACAGAAAAAATTAGTTCATAGAAAAGACTCCCCTGTTTCTTCCTCATAAGGATCAGATTCAAATTCCTGCATTTAAGTTTTCCGGTTTTAGTATCTTTTAAGAAGGCTGTTTCAAGTCAGTTTTTAGAAAGGCTGTTTCAGCTGAGACATCAGTTTACATATCTCATGGATGATCTGGCCACAAAAAGGAAAGAGGCTGAGGCAAGAAAAAAACTTTTCATTCTTAAATGCATGATTGTTGTGGTCTTATCAAAACCCAGTTTCAGGATATCAGGTTAAAAATCTTCCACAAAGGTGATGTGAAAACCATTAGCACCAATGGTATTTCCAAATAAAGGGAAGTATGCTACAATAATGTGCCTAAGGAAATTCCCAACAGAAAAAAAAAAGAACCAAACCTGTGTATTCCCTTATGACTAAAGTCAAAACACTAATTACAAGTGACCCAGATTTTCTAACTAGTAATTAATAGAGGTGTTAAGAATTAAGGCTGATCTCTTATTTTTCTTATTTTTCTTTCTGATGACAGAAAAATGCTGACCGCTTTCCTTAACCTCTTCCTTACCTGCCAGAACTGGAATTCACAGAAAGGATTCATCCACACATTACAGACAACAGAGCAGGCTCTGCCCACAGACAAAGTCAATACCTGCTTGGAGCAGGTCTCTCCAGAGAGCTAAATGCTCACAGCCTCCCTGTTTTGGAAAGGCGGTCTGGCTGCCACTGTGGCCCTGGAGGGCAAAGCTGGAATGCAGCTGGGGAAGCTGGCTACTTACAGCCAGTGAAGAAAACATTTAGTCTCCCAGTCTTTAGTTGCTTTAGTTTAGGGAGTAGCTACACCAAGCCCAAAATACAAGGTTTTTCTTAATTGCTTCCCAAACCACCTCCAATTCCTTTCCAAAGTCATGACCCTCCAGAAAGGGCACACTAATCAAAATTCACTTCTGGCTTCAATTGCTACAAAACCAGGATTCTCATCCTCTGAACAAATAAGAAAATCTTCTAAATTTGTGCATGTTCTCAGAAAAAGAAAAATAGCATCAAACTTACTCAAAGCAGAATAGGAAAACACAGCAGTTTTGATGTTTCTCACAGCTACAGTAAAATCTTATTCCTGTAGAAATCAGACACAAAATGATCAATACAAAAGACACTCTGCAGTCTGGGAAAGACTGTGCAGATTGATGGTTTGGTGTGAGATTTATTCACGGGTGTATTCTCTCTTGTTCAAGAATAAAACAGGCAGTAAAGAAGTGTAGTTGATACTCTTGCAAATTATTATGTATGGTGCCTTGGTCACTTTGGAAGACAGTCTGTTTGGACCTGGAAAGATCTCAAAAATCCCAATGTCATTCTTACTGTCAGTAAAAATAACATTTTCTCTAGTACACACAGGAAACAAGAGTGATTTTCTCTGCTTTGTATCATTGTGCAGTTGAGTTAATATCATACAAATAAAAGCTTATAGAAAAATTCCAATTTATAAACCAGATGGAGAAAATATTTTGTATGCATTTAGGTGGCTAGTTATTTTATGATTTTATGAAAACATACTCCTCAAAAATAATAACTATGATAAATTCAGTTTTATTATTAGAAATGTGAGAAAATTTCCTTCTTTCTTTCCTGTAGATTATTGATCACAACTTCTAGAAGTGCAATTCTGAATTCAACAGAAAATCTTTCTTCACTGAAAGATATTTTTTCCTACCTAAAAGAGACAATTATTAGGAACAAAGGGACTTGCTATTCTCTGTATTTTGCCTTAAAAATTTACATCACAATGACCAAATTCATCCCTGATTTCACTGAAATCTCATGAGGAATGAATGCACTGACTGTGGCAGTTTTTTAAGCTATCTTCCTCCTATAGAAATGTCAAAAAAAATAGTGCATCATAGATAAAGAATTAATTTTCCCTCTAACTACCAAAAATACCTAAGATGAGATCAAACCCAAAACAATTACTACTCTTACAATGCAAAATCAGAGAATTAATATTCATAGTTATAATAAAAACCAAAATGCATCAATATGTACAAAGCTATTTACTATTTCATTTCAAGATTAATTCCACCTTGCTTTCGTTCTAGTACATCTCTTGCTCTAGAAGGAACGATATAAAACTTTCATCTGGAACAGTTAGAGATGTACACTGACAGACAAGAGTCCTAAAATATTCATACTTTCACTCGAGTTAATGACTCTGAGAGCTTAAGAGTTCAATAAAGCATTGTTTGCACAAAATTTACATTTAAGTAGGTAATTAGGCAAATAGATGTGACCTCTTGCATTTGATTTCAACTGTGAATGCATGCCTGCATTTTTCCAGGCACAGTAGAGATCCAGCTTTCAAAAACAGGTCATGAAGAGTACCAGGTATTTTGTAAGCACCAATTTCACATGTCCCAGTGTTTCCCAATTACAGACTTAATTGGGTTTATTAAAAGTACAGAATATCTCCCCAGCTGCACCCAAATAAATCAATGCTGCCTTCACCATTGACCTCCACAGAAAGAGTATTAATTTAAAATTAGTGCTTCTGAAAATCAGATTTCCACAAGTAATAACCCCTAAATAATTACAGGAAATCCTTGGCAAACTAATAGCAGAAAGAAAATACAAAACAAACACAAAACCCACCTTTCTTACAAGTAACAACAATGGACTGTTTTCAGTCATAAATTAAATTACTTTTGATCACTTCAATAAATTCAGCAAATAAAATTTAAGCAGTAATAGATATGCAAGCAATTAAAAAATCTGAAACAAATAAAGCCCTCCAAAGTCAACATTTCCAGAAGGAGATAAAGGGTGGTTTGTCCTCCTTATCATTACAATGTAGAGGTGTATTTTTACCCTACCTATGTGAAAAACTTTTGAGATCTCTCCCCATTCCTTGTTCTTTCAGAATTTTCCTTCAGAGCTGTCAAGAAGCCCAGATCTTCAGATTTTTCTTGTCACAGTGGAAAAGCTATGAATAAACTGATGTTTTATTAACTAAGGCTTTGTGTTATACAAGTATATTGGCCCCTAAAATTGGATGGCTTTGTCACAGAATCCAACCCATGGACCACATGTCAATCAGTGCAAAGGATCTTATGGATTCAGCAATATTCTACCCTTGGGGGACGTCACAGAGGGAAAATTCCTCCACTTAGATGCTGCCATGGTTTCTCACATAGGACCCATCAGTTAAGCTGAAAAGTTACCTAGGAGAAAA
Organism: Nycticorax nycticorax; assembly: GCA_023375905.1. Taxonomy (NCBI): domain Eukaryota; kingdom Metazoa; phylum Chordata; class Aves; order Pelecaniformes; family Ardeidae; genus Nycticorax; species Nycticorax nycticorax. Next base: position 1,673,116 of record JAKFQP010000138.1, read on the forward strand.
TATGTTGCTTGGTGCTAATACTGCTCCCTACACACTAGGTCAACACAGTTTGAAGAAAGCTTATTCCTGCACACTACAGGTCTGTGCTCATTCCTTCATCATAACTCAGAGGTGACAATAGCAAAGGTGCTGAAAATCCTGACCCTTACATTTAATAATTAAATAAGTTCTCTGGGGTTCATATGGTTTGCGCTCTAAACTCTTAATCTGCTGACACAGACTATCTAATTAAGCTGCAAAAAAATGATTACTCAGCTCAGTAAAATACATCCTGGCCCTACACAGCCCAGATTATAGGGTCTTTTCTTTATTCTGTATATCACACTATGTGGAAATGTATTTTTGAAAGTGTAATCAATATGACCCCTTTAAAATTTAGCACTAAATAGGCAGTATTACAGAAAAAAATTCAGAAGATAATGGCATACTAAATCTTATCTCCAAGGAGTGGAGTAGGAGTTTTATTCATGAGAAATTTCAGAATAGAAGGGCAGAAGGAACTACCGAAAAGGTACTAATGCCTTCTACATCACAAGTTCTTGCTTGAATTAAAGAGCATCAAAACCCCTAAATCTCAAACAAACTGAACAGAAAATTCACTGTACCATCTACTATGTTGTTCCAGTACTTTATTGCCATTGGTGACATTCTTAATTTCAAATATGAATTCATCTAGTTTCAACTTCCAAACTTTGGGTCTTCTTATATAAGTGCAGTCTCTGCTCTTCATATATTTATTAGCAGATGTCTTTCCCTGCTCAAATACCTGTAAATCATAATTTCTTCCCTTTCTCTTTGATAAGCCAAATCTTTCCTGGAGTCTTTCAACTTAGAGCAAACTTCTCACTCTCTTGACTCTTCTCTGAATCTTATCAGACTTATCAACCTATATCTTGAATTTTGGAGGTTAAAAACAATCCAAGATTCTGAGACAAGCTGCCCTAGAGCCAAATACAAAAGTAACCTATATGCCAGTTTTCTACTCATAAACTCCTTATGTACTCTATACTTCAGTTCAAATATTAGGGAAATACAATCTAAGGTGTCAGTACTAATTTGATGCAGAATCAGGATTAACTGTACTTCACAGGTAGTATTAAAGTGATGGTTTACGCTCTAATTATCTAATAACTTGTTCATTTTCAAGTCTCACAGATAATAGTGAAAAGATAATAGGCAAAAAAACATGTTAAAAATAGGCCTGGTACTTCAGAGACTTGGGGTTTGTGGAAATATTCTTACCAAAAAAAGAAAGAATCAGCTATTCTCAGAACACCTCTATCATTAACATGATATGACTCTTGCCCTTTACAGAATAATCTGGTGCATTGTATAGAGTAATAAAAAACTGTCATACTGCACAGAGTGCTTAGCTGCAAGTGAGAAACAAAGCATTCCTTAGAAATGCACAAGCATGAAGGAAGTATTATGTCATTTGAGATGGTGAACATTTCAAAAATAAATAAAATAGAAACTAGGTAGTCATATCTGAAGACATAATTTAAAAATTCCAGTAATTCCAGTAATTAATTCCAGTACTGGCTGGTAAGTTTCCTACCTCAAGCCAAGAAAATTACACTTTCCAATTCCCAAATTTTCACATTTAAAACAGAAAGAACAAGAAGAAAAATCTTATCTCTTCACCAGGTACAGCAAACTGTTTAACTGCAGAGGAGATGCAAAGGAAGATTTTATGTTACTAAAATCTGCACAGAAAGTGATCAGGTGCAGTCAAGCAGAGTATAGAAATTACAAGACCATCTGAACAAATTATATTTCACAGAAATGACAACCACGACATCATTTTGTACATTTGAACCAGTTTGTTTACATAACCTCTGCCTACTATTGAGGTCTGTGTCTCAATAAAGCAAATGTGCAAATGGCATGGTTCCTGTTAGAAAAGAGTCTTCCATCAAGTTATATAGCTGCACAACACATTAAAATCCAGCAAGCTAGCGTTCAACATAATTTTTGCATCTGTTTAAATTCTTGTTGCAGTAAGCAAGACAAAAAGGGTTGGAGGTATACACCCAAATGAACTGCCTTTTTTGTTTTTATTCTACCATTTGCTGGCTCTTCCAAGACAAATCTTACAATGAACTGCATAATAATAATAATAAACCCAGTTAATAAAGAAAACTGACTGAATCCAAAAATATTGTGGAAATAGAACCAGACTGATAGTGTGGGTTCCTTTGAGAATGGCAGCTACAGAGGACATCTTCTCTCTGCAGTTTTGATAATTTTTGGATAAACAATTCTTCACAGCTTCTTGGAGAAATTAAAAAGATCTCCATCCTTGCTTTCATCCTTTTTTTTTTAAGAAATCCTGAGGGACATCCACAGAAGAGCAGTACAGTTGGTGTCAAAACAGTAATAGACAATTATTACAAATAAATGTAATAGTAATCAACATTTTATCATCATAATTCCACCTATTTAGTTGTGCCTATTGGTCCAGTTCTCTGCCAAAACTGAACATGTCATCTCTGCTATCTCTGGCAAACACTTCATTCTTTCAGTAACCCATCAAAACAAAGTTTATTAATAACCTCTGTCTTGATTAGCTCCAGTGTCAGCATTTCAGAAGAAGCACAGAAATGCAACGTACTAATCTACAGTGAGTTATTTTCTTTGCAGCTGCAGTGATCTGAAGACAAGCCAATTAAAAGGCATGTGTTAGAATATAGGTCACAAAGGATTAATAGATTTGCCATTTCCTGATGATATAAAACACCTCTAGCCTATAGTACCAATTTTTGCCTAATGCATCACTTTAAGAGTGCAAGGTGTTGTTTAGGTGACCTGTTTGTGGCCTGTTCCATAAGAGCAGGCTTTTTTTTTAACTTAAAAACACCTGGAGGATGTGTTTTTAAGTGTTGCTACAGTTAGAGATCATTCATATAGATCTTCTTAAATACGGTCAGAAAAAAATGTAAGACAAATCCCAGCATCTGAGAAATTGAGAGGATTTTTCTCTCAGGTATCCTGATGTCAGAATAATCTTTGTAATGATTATAAATTAAGACCATTTTTAATATTACAAATAGAATTATATTTCATTAGCAAGCAAGCTTTTCTATCACTGCACTAAGAAGCATCCCTCCTTAATGAAAGCTTATGGAGGAAAACAAGGGTAGTTTTCGCATGACTTGAACTCCAGCTTGCTCCCTTTGTTTAACAGTGAACACCATCTGAAAATTTATCCAGCACAGAAAGACATCTACTGACTAAACAGTTTCCTGAAGTAAACATTTCATTAACCTTTCTAAAGTGAACAGTTTCTCCCAAGAGAGAAAGCATGTTTCAGATAAAAGATAAAAGAACAGCAAAGCAGGGTACATGATCAAAAGAGCTTTCTTACTAAAGACTAGCTGGCAGATATCAATAGTGCGAAAACCTAAGAGATACAGAAGTAGGTAATTACATACCAAAAACTCCACCTTTTTGTTAGCATCCCGATCATAGCCAAACTCCACTAGGCAAAAAGCTGGTTAGAAGCCACTTTTTATTTTTAGATAAAAGCATGCTACATCTAAGCTACAGTTGTGCTGCTCACATTCACTCCAAAGATAGCAATTTTGCAAAAGCAGGGGATTCTTGATGTGTAGAGGAGCCCTTTAATAGCCAACTTCAGCCACTGTGGCCCAGATCTTCCTTCACATTTACAAGGTGCTCAGCCACCATCTTGGACCATAAAAGAATCTGACCGGCTTTCTATGCTGAATCTATTCCAAGCTGAAGCTGACTTCAGGATATCCCCCCTCACTACATCTGCCTTGTAAAAGCCTCTGTTTAAATTATTTACAGTCACATTTTCTTCTTTTCCTTGCAATGGTTTTCTCTCCACCAGGGCTTGTTCTGAAGGGACCAAATGAAAGAATTGTTTATAGACAGAAAAGTGAACACTGAGAATTGAGTGTACACAAGCCTATTTGCTAAGTGAAAAATGGGAATCAACCTGTTTCCAAAAATCTTACAGGTGTAAGAATCTCAAAACGGTTAATGTAATAACTGCAGATAAAACATTTTCAGTCACGAGCGTGATTTCTTTTCCAGAATCCCTTTAGAATTAAAAGCAAGGTTTTATCCCACCTTCTCATCCCTCACACTGGTCTTTTCCAGGATAAAACATATGATTTCACAGTACAAAATACTGCAAGCAATTTTTTAAACTCATTTGTCTCAGTGTTTCATTCTTTCACATTTTTCTTCATATCAAGGAATAATAGACTCTGACCACTGAGTTTCATACAAGCATGAGCTTCCACCTACTTGCAAGTAAGACACCTGGTAGCAATAAAAGAGTACAGTGAATAATGGCAGTTGGAGTATCTGGTGCATGAGGATAGAAACATAGTCAGCTTGTGCTGCCATTGGTACCCATCCTTATCGCCCTGAACTTTGGAGTAGCTCCCATTGTTTGCCTCCATTGATTAGAAGTTGAAGAAGACATGAAAAGATGCCATGGGAAACAAAAAAAATGGATATTCAGGAAGGGATACAGTTTTAAGACACTTGAAGGTGAGGGGAAGATATTTGAAATAAGTGCAATGGACACCTACACTGGAGTTTTAAAGAACTATGGGCAGATGAATTCATTATGTAGTCTGCATTTTCAACACACTGGATGGTTTAAGGTAAGTAAAAGGCATTTAAAATCAGAGTTAAAACTAAACACACAGAACTGGAGAAACAAAAGGAATCCTATGAGCAAAGGTTATTACTTCAGAAACTATTTCTGTCCACTGTCCTTCCTATTTTCTTGCTAATCTACACCAGAGCCTTAGCGGTGAAATATTCAGAAGTGCTCACCCCCACTGAAATCCAATTTCTTTTTCTATTTTTAAAATTAAAGGTCTTGAGTCAGACCATGATATATTACGCAATGAATCTGCAACAGGAAGAGCTGTATAACATTGCCAGCTAGTGGTCACTTGACTTCAGAGCACAATAACTCAATCCTAGCACAGTTTTAATGTTTTTGAAATGCAGTAAAACCTTTTATAGTTGTAGTTTAAGAAGATGACAAATAAATCGCAAACATATTTCAGTAGCTAAGCTATCAGAACCTGACAATCTGCATGAAGGTAACATTTAGTTCATGAATGTTAGTCCTGCATTTATGTTTAGTTTTCCAATTCAAGAGCCATGGATATTTTAAGATCATAACAGCAGTGATTCCCACAGTGCAGGAAACTATATTATAGCTTAATTAATGTTGTTTAATTTTACTGTCTGTGCCATCTTGGAGCTACATATTTGCACCATGATTTTTTTTATTATGATTATTGCTGATAAATACTATTTATCAGTTAGAAGTGAACTAACTCTTACAAAGGCACAGACATCAGCAAAACAAACATGAAAGGGATACTAAAGGGGTGAGGAAAATGCAGCAGCATGCATTTATAATAAGAAAAGCATTTATAATAATTGCACTTACAATATTAATGATGGATCTTTCCAAATTCTTTCTATAATCTAAGGTCTAGCTTCAAACAGGCTGTTTTGTGAAGTAGGATATAAAGGAACATGAACAGCAAGTAGTGCGAAATACATGGTAAAAGAGAGTAAAGGAACGGAAAGAATGGATCCTAAGGTAAACATCATGTCCTGCAAAAACATATAAGCTGTTTCTATAGATACCTTCACTGCCTAAGCTGCCTTTGTAAAATTTAAGTCACTCAGCATTTGCATGTCAGGATGTAAAGGTCATAGAGCAGAATATACATTTTGGAAGCAGACATTTCCTACAGATTAACATAAGAAAAAGAGAATTTTTAGGAAATTGTATAAGAAACTACAACTCAGGTAACATTTTAAAGGCAAGCCTATGGCACTATAAATAGTTATCACCAAACAGTTCTTATTAAGGCATTGTCGGGGTTAATACTGCCTTAGTACGCTGAAGGGTATATCTACACCACCATTTGCAAGCAGTTTTAAACTTGCTCTGTTCACACTCGGATCAACCAGGATTGGGAGCTACCATCACCTTGCAACAAATCTGTGTTAATTCACCTCACCTTGCAGTCAGATATATTGTGTGGGCTTAATTCCTGAACGAGCTGAGGTTATGGGCCCTGGCTGGCTCAGTGTGGGAACACTCTGAGCTCATATTGGCAGGGAGCACTAGCAGGTTCAATCTGGTTTGGGGCAAACATATCCTAAAACCCAACCTGTTTCAGGTCATTCCAGCCTCAGGATGTCATTCTACAAAGATTTATGTACCCATTTAATTTTGTTCTGGCTTCAGCAGGACTACTCAGCATAGATAGATAAATAAAAGCATAGCAGGCATCTTTGCAAATGGTTCTGGTAGCCGGGATAAGTAGAATGTACCAACTGAGATACTGAGTCTAAGGGCCAAGTCCACAGTTGTGCAGAAAATTGTGCTGCCATTAAAATTCACATGAGTATCCCTAGAGGAATAGATCTGTCAATATGGGCACAGAGCTACTGCTGAGGACAGAATATCTGTCCTAAGCTCAAAACTCTTTAAAATTATCCACTACCTGTGATGGTAGTCCTAATTTGGGAGGTGTCTTTCAAAAGAGGAGAGAAGGCAGATTTCACCTTTCACCCTGCAGGAGCAGGCAAAGGAAAATTTGTTCCCTTCAGGCTGCATCTCCACTAGTGACTTGGTTCAGAGCAGTTTTCCTGTACACTGAACAGATTTCTTGGGCCTTGTACCCGGTCTCTCTGTCACAAGAACATCCAGTCAGCCCTTAAACCATTTGCCTTTAGCTATCTCCAAACCACACGTGGTTTTGGCCCAGAGGACCAAGCTAGATGAAATTCAGGGTAAATCCCCTGAATCACCACTGTAAACAGAAACAGAAGTCCAGGACCTGCCTTCAGCTACTGATCCCCTTCTATTGTGCCAAATGATCTCCTAATGTAGGTAGAACAAAAGGTATTGTGTGAACAACACAAAGCCAAGCTCCTGCTCATTGCTAGTCACCACTAAGAGAACTAGATCCTCAAACACAAACACTGTTCATTAGCAGATTATTTAATTAGCCCCAGCAGTGTCAGGTACTGTGAAGTGCATCTGTAAGTGTCCCAAGGCACAAGCAGACTTGCTATATCAAGCAGTGAAGTTAATAACCCTAGATGGGCCATTGCCTTCCCCGCAAGTGCCCAGGGATGACTTAGATTTTGCTAACCATCACAGTGTACCATGGAGCTCTTCTCACTCAAGTTTTAAGATTCTCTTTAATTATTTGCAAAAGTACCCAGCTTCTGGGAAATGCCTATTTTTAAGTTATGTTTTCAAGCACCTCGGTGCCCCACATACATTCTCTTCCAGCCCAACGATGCCCTGTAGCTCCAGCTTCCCTCTTGGGTCAGACATGGTGGCCTCAGTCTTGCTGTGATCTAGCTGTAGGCCTCATGTTTTCTTCACCCATTTTCAATTACAGGAAGTTTATGGTTTTATTTGCTTGCTAACAGATGCTGGCAACACTTTTCTAACTAACTTGGTAGTTACTAACTTGATATTTACTAACTTGTGCAGCTATAAGCAGCTTGCAGAGGAGTGCTTTCAGGCTGACGGTCACACTGCTCCAGTGCTATCCATGACTTACGAAGACTGGCACTTTTGTCACCTCTCGAATCACTGTGCTGTGCCAGCACTGGCCAATTTTGACAAAGTTTCATCTAATCCACTCCACAGCCTTCACTCTCTACAACATAAAAACTTCCAAGTGCCAAAGGCTCATTGATATCAACTTCCAGTTTTCACTCTCAGTTCCACACAATCCAATACCTGACCAGGGACTCATTTTCCTCCTTCCAAAAACAAGCACCAGCAATAAGTGCCAACAATACACATATATATGCTTTCTTTCTTTTTATGTACTTAAGGTTTTTCTTGATGTAGGGTTCATTTCTGCAGAGAGAGCAGCATTCCTACATTTTCTGTAATGCAGTTGCACAGTTAGCTCATCTGCCTGAGATAATGGACGCTAAAACCAAACTGTTTCAGACCTAGCATTGCCACCAAAGAAATTATCCTCTGGCAGTCTTCCTGCTTGGTGGCACCACTCGCTTTTGCAGGCACAGAACAAAGCACTCTCCAGCTACCACCCGCTCTACTACAATGCTGTCAGTCACGACAGGGCTTTTAACTCACTCCTCCATTTGTGGGAAGTTAGTGTAGCAAATTTCAGTGCAAGGCATTACAGAAGAGGAAGGTGATTTCATTTAACAGAATAATCTCAGATACACTGTGTGTGCAATTGCATACTAACAAGCACCAAGGCATGCGACTAAGCAGTCTGACCAGGATCACTTGGGCACGAAATGGAGGACAAGCAACCCTATCTGCTCAACTCTCACACATCTTGATTTCTTTGTGGTTGACCATGGCACCCTGACTGGGGGATGTGTTTCTTACAATCCTTCACCATGGACACTGCTTGGGATCTTTTACCTCTGTAACTCCTCTCACGCCTTTAACATCTAGAGCAAGATGCCCGAGGCTTGTAGTTCTTTTGTTTTCCTAGATGGGTATTTTATGGCTCCAGAACTCTCACCTTGACTGCATTAATATTTCAAGGGTTTTTTTCTTGCTATCAAGACATATGAATAATATAATAAAACTAGGTACAGTGTTTGGTAGCAATTAACACATACTGTACCCTTGTTTGGCTGTTTCTAAGGCTTCAGCATGCTCTTCTGTTCACATTTCAGTCATATCTGTCTTAATATTTTTTGGTACAAATCTCTATACATTATTTTAGATTAATTATCTTAGTTTGTTTCCATTTGTTTTTCAGTAATCTAGCCATCTAACCCAACAGAGGCACGGCTCCTCCTGTGTCTGACTGCTTTCAATCACAAGTTCATTTAACAGAAGAGCTGACTCTTGCCAAAAGTATCCTGCTATTTGCCACGTTTAATTATAAAACAGGAACGTGTTCTACTTTCCATCATCCGCTTTGGCAAATACATTTCTACTGCACAGAGGGCGATTATTTTTGAAAAATTTAAATATTTTTTCAGTTTAGTGAAATCCAGACTAATCTGTACACAGACAGATGACAACTATTCAACCTTACTAAAACCTCCACGAGATAGGAACAACAGAGACTATACTGCATTGTGCATGAGTAGGTGAGGATTTTTAGTCCATCCACAGAATGCATTAATGAAACTGATCTCAGATTTCACACTTGCGCTTTCAAAGAGAGTAACACACCAAGCACTCTTCACTCCCTCAGACTGTCCTTTACTGGGAGCTGTCTTACACAGCATTAGAAGCAAAGTTTGCATCCAGTTGGTGAAGCTCTTCGTGGTCCTATGAGTTGAAGGTTGATGCCAGATACAATTTTTTTAGATAATTCAATAGCTTTTTGCCATAATGCAGGCATTGTATTTTCTAAAAGAGCTGACAAGAAGGTCTCAGACTAACATCCAAGAAACATGTGTGATGTTTTACCCAAGCATGTGAAGCTCGGTGCCTTAACGCACTTTTAAACAACAAGCTGGGTTTTGTGGATGGATATAGCTAAGACTTTCTCCTATGACTAATTCTACTTGGGAGTAAAGTGGTACAATCTTTTTACAAAGACAGCTTACACTGTAAAGTACTCCTGAGACCATGATATGAAGGCTAACGCTGTGACAACAAAAGTCAAGATTTCCTGATATTTGTACTACTAAAATGAGGCTTTCTAGACAGCTGCAACCTGCAGTGTTGGGCACTTCAGTTCCTGCTGTCAATGGGGTTAATCATCTGAACCTTGGCTAGTAAAGAAATGCAATCAAGGCTTAAGTGACCAGCACATACAATGCTCTAAATTGCACTGCTGTGTGACCCTTTCCTTAGACTTCTAGTTTTTTTTATGCAGGACGCAAAAAGGACACAAGAAAGCATTAAATTAGCATTCCTATGACAACAAGCATCTGAATACTCTGATTCAAGCATGGGTATTTGCTGCTGAACACTGTCACTTATCAACTACTGGAAATGTTCTCAAAAGTTGCATGGCCGGCAAAGAATTGTCATCTCAGTAGAAAAATAAATTGGAGCATGAAAGATAAACAAAAGACATTTTTGCAGCACTGGAGTTAAGGAAGCATATCCTACTGGAATCAGCTGCAAAATGGACACTGAGACTGCAGCAGCTGGATACTCACAGCTTTAAAGAACAAAGTACCTGAAGCTGTAAGGTTTCCTCTGAGGGGATGAATGATTACTGGAAAAGCTAGTGGCACCCAGGATATCACAGGAAAATGGCTCTGCAAGATAGGTTTGAATTCTTTTCTTTGAAGGCCAAGTTTTTCAGTTTTCAGAGATCCAATTTCTGTGTGCGGGTTTTCTTACTAGCTTTTGATTAGTTTTAAAAAATCTAGATGTATTTAAGATATAGCCTTGGCCAAAGTCATTGATCAATGGGATGTCAAAAATATTTCATTTCAAAGCTATGTTTTACTACAAGTAAAGCACTTTATAGCTAAATTATTTTAACAAAACCTTCTTGCAACCAGTACTAATCTTTATTGTATCAACTTCCAGATAAAGCTTGCTCACTTCATGAGATTTTTATCGGCTTTCAAAACTCAGTTGGTTAAGGAAGTCAAACTGCTTGCTTTCCTTCTCTCTCTTCAGTAACACCATGCTATCTCAAACGCACCTTTATTACACTTAGCGTACACTTAGGTGGGTCAGCATTTCTCGTAATTGTGTTAGAAATATAACAGCACAAGCTGAGAATCTCAGGTTGAGTTTGGAGTCTTTGCAATTAAGGAAAAATAAACATCCTATTAAAGTAAATTTTTAAAAATTTACCTCAAAAGGCACATGTGGAATCTTTCCTGTTCCATTTTATAGTCCCTTTTCCAAATATAACTACATTCAACACAGGATAGAAGCAAATAAACTCAAAGATATTTGCCCTAGGCTCCTTCCACAAACTTAGAGATAAGCTTTTACCTTTGTGTATTTGCTAATAAAATAAAAGACCAATACCTCAACCAGCTGCTTGAGGCACCTGTGCTGAACTTTTTAATATTATTGCTACATGGTAGCTTGATGTTCTCCCCTGCCCCCACCCCACCCCCTGAGATGGGAGAAAAAGGGCAAATGGGTTGTTTTTACTACCTTCAGTTATTGCCTAGAGTCATGAGTTGTTTTTTCCTTTTGACAGATGCTGTAATGTCAAGGTGGCACCAGCCCATTCTTGGTGAGGCTCGACCCTAGGAAAGTGTTTTGCTCATAATATGCTGCTTGACAGTCTGACCTTTATCACATTTTTCTTTTCTTTCACCTTCATGAAGGGCAGCTGTGGTGCTGCTGGTGTATTTCATATACAGATAAATAATTTCAGAATTATTATGAAACACTAAAAATTGAACTCTTCTCTTGATCTTGCCACATCTTCTGTTTTCATGTGGTTTGTATTAAAAATTAAAAAACCTGAATTTATTTTGGATTACTTGCTTCCATAATCATTAGGAGTTTTCAGTGCTCTGTATTTCCCAAGGTAATTTGCCCCAACATGTCTTCATGTTTGAAAAATGAAAGCTAACTTGTTGTCAGGGAAAGCTTGCTTCTTGAGTAAAAATGGAAACCCATTGTCCAGGCACATTAAATCCTTAACTACTCAGTTAAGATAGCAAATTAGCTGCTCTGCAAACACCTTTTTCCTCTAAGGCCTGCAACCTCTCTCAGTAGTCAAAATGTGTGCCTGACAAGGATCTGCAGAATGCAGTTGGCTTTAGGTGGCATAGTCTACTGAACATTTATATTCCTCAATCTTCATTTTATTTCTCTCTCAATGTTAACCAAAATACAAAATGTACACCTTTTGTACTCTTATTTAAATATTGTATTTAAAGTGTTCTACTAGCACTTAGATGCATGTTTTAAACTTTCTGGTACCACTAGCTGCATTGAATTAAAACTCTCAATGCATTTAAGCATGAGCGCAGTGTACAGGCTAGAGGCCTAGCAGGGCAAGCCTCCAGAAGTTGAAGCTACTTATAAGCCAGTTACAGATGCAGCCAAAGACTGCAAAATACATTTTAGTTATCATGCAGGCATAAAGAAGTAAGACAGCAAGAAAAAACTTCTTTGGAGCTTTAAGCAACATGGAAGCATGCTTAAACTTGTAAGTTTCATTTTTTCTTCAGTGCTTAACACTTCAGTTACTAGAAGAATTTTGTCATTTTTTTTTCCTTCACTATTTTTCACAGGGATGTTTGAATCACTGCTCTGAGAAAAGGCATCAAGTTGTCAAAAGTGATATCTGCATGCCATACAGCAGACTTATGATTATGTATCTTTCTTATGTATCATATGATTACGATACTTATGATTAAGTATCTCTAACAAAAAAGAACTCATCACTTTCAGAAAAGATAGCAGTATTTTGCTGCAAAGCGTAAAAATATACTTAAGAATACTCTTTATCAAAACTGGGAGAAGGGGAAGAAAAATGGTTGCCTGAAAGACAAATCTCTGCCTGTAAGAGATTTTCTGGAGAAAACAATACAACCACAGAGAAGTTTTCAAGAACATCAACACTTTCATATGTGCAGAAAAGTAATTTGACATGGGTGATGTTGCTTGCGTGTTGTTCACTGGCAGTTTTTGTTGCATCATTACTAAGTAAGGTCCTTCTGAGCAGATTTTTGCCTTCATTCAGGTGTAGCAGAGCTAGCAGCATAGTTTCCTTTACAGCCTGTTTCCTACACAGTTATGTTGACACATAAGCATTAAGGGATACATAAGGCAGCAATTAAGGGACAACCCATATACAAGCAACTTTCTGAAATCCGTAGGCCTAAATTCTCATTTGGATATGCAATCAGAAGTGGCCATTGTTTCCTGCCAACAAAACCAAGGGTTGTAAAAAATATTCTGACTTCAAAATTGTTGGCACCTAATTCAGTTGATTGTATTTGTACTACCCAGTTCTATACCTCTCAGGGAGTCAGCAACTGATCCAGCAATTTCTTACTTACAAAATCCTTACTTTCAAATTAAGGAAGGATTTTAACACTCTCGCTTTAAGGTGCTGATGCTGAATATGCAATATGTAAGATAAAGGCACCTTTATACCAACACAAAATAGACAGGATGCAAGGGCCAAGGAGTAGCAATGCCAGGCCTGGTAGTGTACCTTGAACTTTGCCCAACATCTTCCATCCTCTTATTGCAAAGTGTTCTTTTAGAGAATGGAGGTAATGAGAGAAGACAAACAGTACCTTATTTTCTGCAGCACTTACTCAAGGTAAATTGTCTACAAAATAAAAAACTGGTTTAATATAGTTATTTAAACACATGGGATTCAAGCCTTTACTTCTATTCTTAGATCACTATCTCCTCACCGCCAACCTCCCAAAACACAACGCATGAGACAGCAGGCAAATAAACAGAGGAGTAGAAATCATGCTCATTTTCCTCAGTCATATAAAAAATAGGCTATTCTGCTTGTCCTCTCATCCTGGTTCTGAAATATTTTCATAGGGAAGTGTCTGAGCTTAACCAATTAAGCTTGGAAGATCCTGTAAGTGGAGGCTTTCAGGCCACACAACAGGAAAGGCTGGGCAGGAGACTTTTTGAACTTTTAAAATCAAGTTTTTTTCTCATTAAGATACATTCTCATGCCAGTATATATAAGAGCTTGGTTAATACACTTGCTTAAACAATCTAAATCATAGATCAATGTTTTATTATAATCTCCGAGTATGTTATAATCAAAATACAGCAGCATCATATTTTTGTGATAAATGCATGTACACAGCAGCACAAAATCTCTGCACAGAGGAAAAGGAAACAAGTATTGTCAGCATAGTTTTCAAGATCTTTCATGTCTTTGCCCTCCTCCCCTCCCCTACTTCCGTGGGGCAAGACTATGTTTGATTTCTCCTGAAAAGGAAGAAAGATACATTGCACCAGAACAACTAGAACTTTGTTTCTCTGGATCACGGAAGCACAGCTCACCACAAATGAAGACCAGCAGCTGCCTTAAGAAGCACGCTGATTACCCCCAACTCCGAGGAAGTGGGGCACCGCCTTACTGTTACTGCATGTAATACTACATGCAATAAAATATGTTCTGGAGTACCAGCCCCCCAACTAGGGAGTGAACACCCTGGGGGTATGCAAGGCAATCCACTGGGGTGCAGGAAGAAAGTATTAGAAATTGGGTCTATTTCTTATCCTAAAAAGTAAGAAAGAAATCAAGCTTTACTAATATTTAACATGTTTTGACACTGGCACACTCATTTTGTCTGTATGTCAGGTGGTCATGAATCACGTAGACAGTACACGAGGTATCCTTGGGGAAGAGTGGGTGCTTCACAATGCAGAGAGGGGTTGACAGTGGCACCCTCAGTCATTTGTTTGCTTTCAGTGTAGTGTGACATACTGCAGTTTACGTGTGCCCAGTTAAGTGGAACTATGGGTTATATTATCTAGCTGTAACTAAACTAACCTTCACAAAACAACCAAGTGGCTTAAAAAGATTCTCGAAACAACCCCTGACAGTTAAAGGTAATACCAATAACACGAGCACAAACAACCAAGAAATTTACAGACCTGACACTTCTGCTTCTAGTACAAGCTCTTTGTCAACCACAGTGCATGGTAGTATCCATGACAATCTGATCAGATTTAACAAAGTTTGCCAAAAAAATTCAAAACTATCAAGACAACTATTTGAAATACAAATTTACATTCACTATCACTAACAATGAACCTCAGTTTAAGCATATATTGTGCCTTTAGGCATTAGCTAATAGCATGAAGCCATCAGTATTAGCAGGGAATTTGAAAACTAACTGGGACATGAAGACAAACCTTTACAAGTTTTTTCAGCGGTGTTTGAAGTCATGTGACACTCAATCCAGTACTTTACAAAATGTCATGGAGGTTTGAAGAAACACATAGTAGAGCAAGGTAGTTATGGGGTATGGGAGGTTTCTTATACAGCTGGATGAAAGAACAGGTGTTTATAATCTCTCTCAGTTTATGGTATTTGCTAGATATTTTAAATGACAAAATAAATGAAGACCAACATTTTTTGTGAGTCACTAATAGAAAAATGTACTGGAGACGGTGTATTCTCAACTGTAAACACTTTGCTTAATAAAAATGAACTTTTACAGAAAAACTGTGCAAGTGTAACCACTGATGGAGCGGCTGCTTTCCTTGGAATAAAAGGCTCCTGCAATAAGGTTACAGCGACAGTGAAATTCATTCACTGGATCACTCGTGGGCAGGCTAGTGCAGCCAGGAAGTTGGAGCCAGAAGTACACCAATGACATCTTGTAGCACCGTATGTGATTAAGTTTTCTAAATCCAAGACATTTCAGTACTGGAATCTTTACAAAACTTTGGAAAGAGATGGGGAGTGACCATGAAAGTCTTTTGTACCACAGAGTTTCACTAGGTATCTCGTGGCAAAGTGCTTAAAAGAGCTGTCAAACTTAGAGATGAGGACACATTTTTCTTTCCAAGAAAGACAAGCAAGCATTCCAAATCTGCTGACCTTTTCTGTGATGAAAAGGGCCTGTCAATACCATGCTACCTAGGCTGATATTTTAGAAAAATAAAAACATCTAATCTGTCTCTTCAAGGTAAATATGATGTTCTAACACTGAGAAAGTAACTGCTGTTTAAAAGAAACTCTTCATATGGAGAGAGCATTTTGGAAACAGAAGTTTGGGAATGTTTCCATCACCGTGCAATTTTGTGCGAAAAGCAGTGCAAAGGTATCACCTATAAAAACTCTTAAGCCTGTGTATTTGAACTTGGAAACGCTTTTCTAACCTGTTTAAAAATCCTCTAAATGAAAAGTGTTAGTGTGTTTTCAATCCATTTGTTAAAAACCACAACAATTCAGGACCTTCTGGTTAGCTTGCAAGAACAACTGGTTGACATCAGGGAACATGGAAACTTACTAGCTGAATTTTAACAAACACCTTCACATAATTGGTGGATGGGACTGAAAAATGAACATCGTAATTTAGTAAGCACAGCCAGCGACACATTTCTTCCATTTGGATCTATGTATCTTTGTGAGGTAGCTTTTTCAGCCATTAAAACCAAGTATCAAAATACATTGAACTTTGAACCAGACCTTTGAATTTCTATACCACAGTGTCAAACCAAGATTTTAAAAAATAATGAAGCATATTCCACAGCATCACTTACCAGGAGTTATTAATTTTCTAGCGAGACCAAAAAGGCTATTTTGTACCACTAATAGATTAAGAAACCAATTTAAAAATATTTCTGTGTCTCACCTTTTTTCATTTATATTTTACTATGTACTTTATTAGTACAGCAGTACATGTATAAAACTTATATACAGTATGGGTGCAGGCTCAAAATATTTTTTTGCATCCAGATCTGGGTTCCCCAGTGCAAAAAAGAGACCTGTTGGAGTGGGTCCAGAGGAGGGCCACGAAAGTGACCAGAAGGCTGGAGCACCTCTCCTATGAGAACAGGCTGAGAGAGTTGGGGTTGTTCAGCCTGGAGAAGAGAAGGCTCCGGGAGACCTTATTGCAGCCTTTCAGGAGTTAAAGGGAGCCTATAGGAAAGACAGAGACACATTTTACCAGAGCGAGTAGTGACCAGACAAGGGGCAACAGTTTTAAACTGAGAAGTGTAAGCTTAGATTAGATATAAGGAAGAAATTCTTCACAATGAGGGTGGTGAGGCACTGGAACGAGTTGCCCAGAGAAGCTGTGGATGTTACCTTCCATGGAAGCATTCAAGGTCAGGTCGGATGGGGCTTTGAGCAGTCTGATCTAGTGAAAGATGTCCCTGCCCTATGACCTTTAAAGGCCCCTTCCAACCCCATCCACTCTGTGATTCTGAGATTCTACTTCAAAAATTCAATTTTGATTCATTGCTGGAACACTATTAGCAGTAACAAATGTGAGACCTGCTACTTTACTGTATAATCTCTGAAGTTCTACACCAAGTTTAAGACATTCTACACAAGGATCATGAAAAACCTACTTAAATGAAGTCTGGCCTGCAGCAAAAATAAAATATCCATCACAAAAGCCCAGGCTTGAATTCCAAGTAATTAAAAGTAAAAGAAGCACCTAAGACTCATCAGAAAAAGCATCTTAATTTTGTGGTACTGTTCAGATCAGCAATGGCTGTTTTGTTTTGGTTTTTTAAACTGACTCCATTCCACTTTTTCCACTTCTCTACCCCAGTGGACGCCATGTCAGACACCAAATGGACTTCTGAGCAAAGCATGCTTTTCACCATGCTTGATAACACAGACACGTCACAACAGTACAACAGGAATTCAATACTGTGGTCCAGCACCAGGATTAAACCACTTCTGTTCCAAAGCAGGGAAGGCACAACAGTGAACTTGGAAGAACGCACACTTACACGTGAAACCTAAAAAGCTTAAGATTCAGATTTATTATGCATTAGGAAGCTTATTAACTTAAAAAACAAATCACATAGTAAAAAAGGTCCTCTGCTCAATGTGGAACAAGTTTCAAAATATATATTTTTAAAATTTGTTCAGTCAATACACAATCCTTTTAAAAAACTGTTTATCTGACAGTACCCTCATTACATTTATAAATACATGATTTACAGAGTACCCCATCTGGAAAATTAAAACTCCTTACAAATATCTACATATATTGCATACATATAAAACATTCATAGAAGTACTTCATTAAAGTTGGGTTTAATGGTCCATTTACACTGCAGCAAAATACATATAAATCTGTGCATTTTTCATAAAATGTCTCTAAAAATTAGCATATTTGTAGCCATTCATAACTCCTTTAAAGCATCTTTTAGAAAGGAAATTTGATATGAATATATCCATGAGATTCAGCAGATAAGACAGTGATATGAAGGCTAAATATGATTAATAACTGAACACTAAGTAGCAGTTAAGGCAGGGGTGAAAAGAATTAATAGGAAAGACTATTTTATGTGGCAGATAAAGTGACAAAATGCAATAAATATACATATTTCTTGATGTAAACTACTCTGGCACCCACTGTTTTTCCTGCCTCAGAAGTCAGGAGTGTCCACATTTCTGACACTGCTCATTTCATAATTAGAATTCTATTTTTTTCATCAGCAAAACATTAATGTGACCGGTGCTCTCAAGTGCCATATGGATTTGCTTTAACTGCTCTGAACTGACTGTTCTGGACTGTAGGATTAAGACTTCAATATGACCTTCATTTATGGGTAACTACTGTCATGTGCGATCATACACCTTCAGACTCTTCTCAGTTTCATCATTGCTTTCTGGTAACTACTGGACTCCTTGTTACTAAATAATATTTGAGAATGTGTCTTCAGGAAATTTAATTACTTTTATCAATAACCACTATTTCAGATACCAGAACTATACAGATCAGTCCCTCTCACATCATGAGAACTACATATGGCATACATGCAGACAAAAAAAACTTTTAACAGTGGTGGCAGAATCTGTTCTGCCTCAAACCTGATTATTTTGTATATAACTTTGGGAATTGAACAAACTTTAAAACAAAAATACATTATGTCTGTATATTCACATTTCTACCCGTTACCAGGATTTGACATAGCATGATTTGCAGTCCAATATTGGGTAGAATCACACCTAGCTGTGACCTGCCATGCTAAACAAACCCTCCTGCAAGTATGGTATCGACCTCAAGTATCACACAGAACATGACCTTCCCTTGTACAGAGCTGCCTTCCTTTGAGAGGCCAGATACTTTGTACATCCCACCATGCTTCCAGAGACACAAATCAGTGCGCGAATTTGTTCCATAGCCTCCTTGGAAGTTCACCTTCACACGCTGCTATCTTGCAGCAATGGTTCAATGTCCTCCTCACTACTTCGGTCTAGGTTGTTACTTAGGGTACCACTGATGCTATTGCTGTGTTTTCTGGTACTGCTGGCTTTGCTGTGCTCAGGAATGAGTAAGGCAACTAGAAAAGCCAGAAGAACAATACACGCTCCAACCAGGAAGGGTGGACCGGGAATGATTGCTCTCTGTGGGGAAACAAGCATATCAAAGAATTAATGACCTTTTAGACATTGACTTTTGCATTAAAGAACTATACCATTAAGGCAGGAGATAATGGGAGATGTATTTACAGTGACTATAAAGTTTATGCAAATGAAGTTTCTGCATCTATGATCCCTAAGAATTCCTCACTGGATCTGTAAACTGATCTAAAAAACAGAAACATGCACAAAACTACCAATTGACAATAGGATAGCCTAGCAGACATTGACCAATGCTTCTTTGTAATTTCTTTTTTCTTTGGGCAACATGCCTGTTAAATCAGCAAGACACTTCTGAAGATTAACAGAATAAGGTTTCAATATCCAGAAGTAGAAATGCTCAATACATCTTTAACTTAACTTCACTTTTTCCACTTGTTTCCATGGCTGACATACTTTAGAATCAAGTTAGCCGAATAAACATCTCCAGGAACTAATACCTGAGTAAGGAAAGTAGCAGCAGGCTATGCAATACATACTGTTCTCATTGCAGAAACAGGTTGACAGCATGTGTGATACCTTGGTACTTGCAGTTATTCTCTCTTGCTTCTAAGCAGTTTATTTTAAAATACAGCTTATTCAGATTTCATAACCACACTAAAAACAAGCACCAGAAAGGTTCTAAGACTAATTTTAAACCAGCTAAGTTTGATGACAAAACTCTACAAAAAGGAAGTGACAGCAATCCAGTGATTTTTTTTTTGATCTTAAACAACTGATATATTTTTGTCAACTAAAACTAAATAAAAATCAGAAGATTAAATTTGTAAATCCAGTGCACTTTTTCCCTACCAAATGAAATGCAGAAGGTTATTCTAATATGAAATAGTAAAGTAGCTGAAATTAAGCATACAGTAACAGGATATTTCCCTTGCTTCAACTCTTGTTACAAGCAGAGACCTAAATTTTCAGCTGATGGTCTCTAAATTTAAAGTATATAATCTTATTAGCAGATGTTAACAATATTACTTAAATCTTCAAGTGGTGTGTATTGGGTTTGTGTTGCAAACACAATAGTGGGGGGCCTACAGGGGTGGCTCTGCGAGAAGCTGCTAGAAGTTTTCCCTGTGTCCGCTGCTGGCCAAGGCCAAGCCAATCAGTGACGGCAGAAGTGCCTCTGTGATAACATATTTAAGAAGGAAAAAAACCGGCTGCAACTTGGTAGTGGGAGAGAGAAGAGAAGTGAGAGGATGTGAGAGAAAACAGCCCTGCAAACACCAAGGTCAGTGAAGAAGGAGGGGGAGGAGATGCTCCAGGCGCCCGAGCAGAGATTCCCCTGCAGCCCATGGTGAAGACCATGGTGAGGCAGGCTGTCCCCCTGCAGTCCATGGAGGTCCATGGTGGAGCAGATCTCCACCTGTAGCCCATGGAGGACCCCCACACCAGAGCGGGTGGATGCCCAGAGGAAGGAGGCTGTGACCCCATGGGAAGCCTGTGCCAGATCAGGTTCCTGGCAAGCCATTGCGGACCCATGGGGGGAGGAGCCCATGCCGAAGCAGGTTTGCTGGCAGAACTTGTGACCCCGTGGGGGACCCATGCTGGAGCAGTCTGCTCCTGAGGGACTGCACCCCATGGAAATTATGGACCTATGCTGGAGCAGTTCATGAAGAACTGTAGCCCGTGGGAAGGACTCATGCTGGAGAAGTTCATGGAAGATTGTCTCCCGTGAGAGGGACCCCACGCATGAGCAGGGGAAGAGTCCTCTCCCTAGGAAGTAGAAGTGGCAGAGACAACATATGATGAACTTGACCCCAACCCCCATTCCCATCCCCTTGCGCCACTGTGGGGGAAGTAGGTGGAGAAACTGGGAGTGAAGTTGAGCCCAGGAAGAAAGGAGGGGTGGGGGGAAGGTGTTTTAAAAATCAGCAGTTTTATCCTCTCCTTCTCTGTTTTGATTGATAATAAATTAAATTAATTTTATCAAGTTGAGTCTGTTTTGCCTGTGATGGTAACTGACAAATGATCTCTCCCTGTCCTTATCTTGACCCACAAGCCCTTTGATTTACTTTTTCTCTCCTGTCCGGTTAAAGAGGGGAGTGATAAAGCAGCTTTGGTGGGCCCCTGGCGTCCAGCCAGGGTCAAACCACGTCATGGTGCTAAGCCCACAAGTACTTAGAAGAATGTCATAAACTTCCATAAATTAATATCCTCATTTGTAGTATAGCAGCTGATTTATCTGAGCAGCTTTTGAATATTCCACTATTGCAGTTTCACTGAAGAGAATAGTAAGTTTTGAAAAGCAGTCCTTACTCATTGCATTGCCAAGTGTTAGTATTACTCTCCAAACACAGCCTATGACTGCACTGTTTGCTGTAAGGACTCTCTGTGGATAACTATAATGATGCAACCTCACTCTCCTCTTTAGGCTCTCCAGTTTTGAAAACAATTATTTAAATGGGAATTAAGACAGATATGCTGAACTTTTACTATTTATGCTCTGTAGAGCAGACACACAATCTTTCTTGAATAGCTGGCATCAGATCTTTTCTTTGACAGAAGGGAATTGCAAGTGTGACCTGTGATAACACTGCAGGTCTCCCACTTCCACAAGGAAAAAAAACAAGTAATATTCAGTAAAATCCTATTCCTAAGTCCTGTAGAGTTACAGAAATCAATACCTAAAGGTAAGTCAAAAAAAGAAAAAAAATAAGTTTGAGCTGTTTAAAAACACACCTTAAATGATCACTAGGATGTATTCTCCTCCATTTACTCTACACGTTAAATAACTAAAATTTGCATCCAGGCTTTCCTGTTGCCGCTGTTTCAATAGAAAGGTTTACAGAACTATTATATCTAACAATATTTTTTAGCACTCTGTCCATCAGTGAACACTGAAGACTTTGTATCTGAAAGGTACAATACTAAATTATGATGTCAGCTTTTACTAGTTAAACTTATTTTTTTATTTTTAATGGGAAGAGACACCTTTCTCTCAAAGTAAAATGTGTAACGCAAACAAATTTATTCTTCACATTAATAATTTTAACAATACCTGTATAAATAACCTATTTCTGATAACAACTTAAAAATCTATTTCCTGTAGTTGCAGTAACATCCAATATTAAAGTAGTGGAAACAAAGGAGGAAGAACTGTTTTTAATTCACCTCAACAGCACACTCAGATTGATCAAGGTTCAGCACAGTAACAGTGCATTCTCAGTTGAGCTCCTGTACACTCATTGTCTTTGACAAGCAGGGGTAGAATACAGGCTTAAGCATCCAAAAAAATAAAATTAACAATGCTTGTCACGGACTAAACCACATTGTATTAGTTAACTGCAGTTAATACAGATACAATGTCAGTTCACAGACAACATCCAGCAACTTTTTAAAGCAAGGTACTTCACCATTTAAATTTGTTATTAAAACATGTCTTAATTTTATTAAATGTTAACAAAAGTTCACTAAGAAAACATTTTTCAAACTACGTATATCTGTAAAGCAACTCATAGTTATCAATTTAAAACACTGAACAAATTCAAGAGACAGGCAAGCTTGCATTTGGGCCTTGCAAATCCAGGGTACAAGTACTAGTGTGGTAAGCTAGGCTTGTACATGTTTGCTCATTTCCTTGTCTAATCTTGGTACATTCCCTCGTTTTCACTTCCACTCATTTTACTTAGATCAATTTTTAAAGCTATATAATATTTAAATTGTGAAGTTCTTTCCCACTGCTGTATTAGATTTGAACATAAGAATTAGTAGGAAAAAAAATCATATTGCTATTTTCCTGAATGATAGTTTTATGTGTTAGGTGCCTGGTAACTATTAACAGGGAGAGATGTTAATTACAGGCATTTAACAAAGCTTATGAGTAGATACATAATTAAACGTAACAGCTGTCCCACAGAAATTAGAATAAAAAGCAATCTTAGTTATGTAAATACTTACTGATTTTGCTGTACTGCTAACTAAAAAATGTCTATTGATTTATTAGGTTGTCAAGAAAACAAGGACGTCAGAAGTGACGGTTTCACGTACATTTACAGCTTAGAAAAATCATCATTTTACAAGGAAGCTCGTACATTAAGCTTCAGCACAGGAATTTCTTCTACCACAAGCTTTAGAAAATTCCACAGCAGAAGTTTTGACTCATTTATAACTCATTTATAAGATGTATTACATCTGGGCTACTTCAGAAAAAACACGCACATGAATGTTCTTAAAGTAACAGAACATACTGAAATGACTTGTAACAGAAATGCTTATACAAGGTCAAAAAGCCAACAAGTCCCTGCCCCCAAGAAAAGCTTATGTGATTCAATGCTTTAAAAAACAGAGATCAAGAGTGGAGTTTTAATAGTGGAAGCATGACAAAGCTCTTGAAAACCTGAAATCATGATTATCAAGGTTCTCCCATACTTTCCTACAGTTTCCTTTTTGTACAAGAAGAGTGTCTTTGCTCCCTTACTCTAAAACGCTACTCAGTTTGCTTGGGCAAATTATAGAGCACCTCACCATAGCTACAGCAGTGACTACTATGTTCAAACACCTGTTCGAGTTAATAGCTGGAAGGATGCAGAGACTGGGGGATTATTTACATATTCAGCTAATCTGTTGTCTTTCTTAATCAGCTTAATGACAAGCTAAGAGATCATCAGCTCTCTGAAAAGTCCACTCTTTGTATTTTGGAAAAGCAATGAAATTGTAGCTGAAGAGGTCAGAGCAATAAGCTAAAAAGGGTCCATACGATTCTCGAAACTCTGGTAAGCATGTATTTGGTATTTTGGAAGCCAGATAGGAAAGAACAAAGCAGACAAAAGTGCAGACCTGCAATAAAGATGGAAGGGATACAAGAGAAGACTGAAGGGAGCTCCAAAGAAATGTCGCATAGGATTGACTTCTCCCTGCCCCATCAAGTTTCATACAGGTAAGGAAAGGTGATGAACAGCATTGTTACTGCCATTGAAGAAAAAAAAAAAAAAAAAGATCTCAACTGTATACTGAATTACTGTATATATGAATACTTAACCTATTGCTGTGAGGTTCAAAGATCAACTTGTTACAATTTACCTAGATACAAAAGACGACCTTCCTATTGTCAAAATTTCATGTTGCGCTGTAATTCAGGATTACGGCTGTGTTTTGAGTAGGTTTACATCAAAAGAAGTTAACTGGTTCCATTAGAATACTGAAACCAAAGCCGCTACTACTGTAAATCTAGACATTTACTATCAAATATGAACTACCTCAATATCTCAATAAAGCTGACAAGTGAGAATTAAGTAGTTCAAGAATTAGACATCAAGATTTAAAATAAACCAAAAATGACAGGTTTTTACCCTTATGAGTTCTACACTGCAAAGTTCACACCAAATTTTAAACTTACCTCATCACTGGGATCTTCCATTGCTTGTTTTCCAGAAGTCTGATCAGGTGGCAATTCATTGAGCTCCACATGAAAGAGAAAGAAAATAAAGCCATACAGTGCTGGTCCCAGGCCATTGCATAGACCTCTTATTCCAGTTATTATTCCTTGGACAACACCTAATGAAGGAAAAAAAATAAGAGCAGGATATTTATTTTTTTTTAAGTCAAGAATAAAACACTCAGAGACAACAGCTCTCAGTGTATTCTAATGGCTGTTCCAAAACAGCACATCTCAGAATTATTTCTACAAAGATCTTTACTTGTATGCTACTGGAAGTGCTATGAGTTTTGAATGAGTGACTAAATTTATGTCCAAGTCTAATTTTCTGTATTAAGAGTTCTTCCACCCTCATCCAAAGACTACAATGAAGAAAGCAGAGGTTAAATGTGGTACCTGCTCAATGTATTTTCAAGTGAAATCTGTGTATTAAGGGTTGTTATTGGCAAAATATGCACAAACTGTAACAGATTTCTTCCCTTCACCAGTCTAAAACCAGCATTTAAGTACCAAGTAACTTAATCAGGGCAGTAAATTCAGCAGTATGGCAGTAAATTCACAGTACTAGATTGGTTGCAGTTTTACCTTAGATTATTTTAAAAGCTTGATTAAACAGTTCTATGGTGTATTTCTGTTTCAACTTCATTAAGTGATTGTGACAATAGTGTAAAAGGTGTTCTGATGATCTGACAGATTAAGAACACTATTTTTACAGTATTAGTAGTCTGTGCATCCCCTTCCTTAAGGCCATAACTTGTAAAATGGAAGGAAATAAAACATGCCAAAAAGAAAGTTATCCAAGTTTTTTCTTCGTAGCTTGACACGTAAGCTTAAAATCTTAGTGCCACTAGGTGGCAAAACTTCACTCTAGAAACTATTGTATGGCTGAGCTATTAACAGTAGTTTCCTCTATGTAAAATTAAAGATCAATGACTTCTGTGACGTAGCTAAACTATTTGTTTCATGACAAATAGAAAACAAGTCTTTTAAAATGCTTTTAAAAGTTTATTAGAAACAAAAATGGGTGAGGAAGGGAACGATTAAAAAACCATGTAAAATACTGTCTTTTGCACCTTTCAAATTCCACAGAATTCTACCTCCTAGAACTGCACCTCCTTTGTACCTCCCACATTAACTGCACTTATCTAACTTCAAGTTGTACAACGTTAAAGCAAGACTGATACTTAGAATTTATATGTACAGGATTTTTTTAAAGAGAACACTAAATTCAGTTAATATACACCAGTGTTGTACCTCATGGTGACTCCTTCCCTCACTTCATTTTAAATGAAGAGTTCTTTCTGACTGATCACACCCCTTCACATCAAAATCATTGAATTTTTCCATCTTCTCAGATCAACTATTTACTTAAACTTTTTTATTCCTTGAAAATATGAAGTATTATAGCAAATAGGGCCAACTTTTCCACACAGAATAGACCTTCTTATATAGGCTTATTTTAACCTGGCAAGACGTGGTTTTAGTTTCCATTAAAAGGATGGTGTAGTGCTACAGTAATCCTCACTGTCTACTTAGAGAATATTACTTTTAATAAAAAAAAAAAAAGGAAGAAAAAACCATGAAAGTTACCAAATCTGTTTTTCTTGCTTTGGTAGTACTTTTACGGGAAGCTAAAGAGAAGTAGCTGGTCAGACAGAAACTATGTATTTTGCAACGCAAATTTGATAAATTTGGGTACCTCCTTCCAATCTACATACATTGGCAGACTTCCACAGCTACTACCAAGAAACTCATTACTCACCAACATATTTGAAAAGTACACCTAGGTAAGTATTCTGCTTTCTAGACAGAAGAGTCATGCAGGAAAGCAGTCTAATGCCGAAACATTAATTCAATCAATACTCACCTTGTTGATCTGACTCTGCATTTCGTGAAACCAAAGCACTGATTGCTGGGAATGTAATGCTTGACATTGCTGCTACAGCTCCTGCTGCCCACATCATCCTGTGTTATATATATTGTTTGAATTAAAAATGAGATTGCCCATATAATTACTCCCCACCCACCACCACCCCCAAAAAGGGCTACAAGGGTACCCTCACTTAACACTTAATGCCCTTTTAAAAGTACTCTTATTAAAATACCTAAAGACTGGAAATAATGTGGTCAGGGCCTCCTTCCTGCTCCTCTCCCACAAACTACCCTGAGCTTGCTGGAACAAAAGCACATTTGATTCTACACTAGCTGTTACAGCAGAGGAAAAGAAGGGAGCGGGAGCAAAGTGATGCACAGGCTTCCCCTCTCCAGGTGTCCCTATGAAGCAGTTCTCTTAACTTGCATAACTCACTAGGAAGTACTCTGATAAAGAACAAGCATTCATCACTGTCAGTAGGATAAACTTTGTAAAGAAAAAGCTGTTCCAGCTTAGGGTTCTAGTTCACTTTACTCACAGGCAGTTTTTCCAACAAAAGAAATTCTAGATGGTTTCCAAATATAGTTATAAGTAAGAGAATGACATGTTAGAAAAAAAGAAAAAGTAGAGGTCCAGTTAACTGACTGTTAGAACGGATCCAGTGGAATTACTGGAGAGAACATACTACTAACTAGCATGCAAGTTTAAGAAAAAGTTTTAACCACATTTGTAGACATAAAACTCAATGGACCAAAATGGTGCAAAGACTGTTTTCAAAAGACTTCTTAAGTCTGCAACTTACACAATGCACCTGGAATATTTTGTCATTCCTACTTGTGCAAAATACAGACCAAACTCTGGTAGCATAATGCAAGTGAGAATGCTTAATGCACAGAACGCTTAAATACTCATGACGACAGAACTAAATGGTAGAATTTCTTGGAAAAACATTTTCAGTTCCTTAACAGGTATGTATCTATGAAAATGCGTGCTTACCAAGACTGAGATCCAAAACCATACCAAGCCAACTGAAGGATTTGAAAGCCAAGGCCAAGGAGAACTGTATTTTTGTTCCCTATTGACTTCATCAAGATACTGAGAAACACAGTCTGCAAGAGAAATTGGTTCATTCAAAAGTTATTTTAAAATAAGCCAGATTGCTAAAGTAATTTCTCCTTCTACACAAAGTAATTCGTAAGACCTTTCAACTGCTGAGGAAATTCACAGTATTCATGCTCTTACTTCCCCTGTATTAAGTCCAAAACGCAGACTAGTCATATCAACATTTGATGTACAGACATTCTTAACTATTAAAGAGCTTCTGCTTCAGGACATCAAGAAGCATATATATTGCCTTCTTTATGGACATTATATCTCAGTGTCTGCTTCTACTGTAAACAGGCTTTTGTTTCCACCTCCACAGTTCTGTTTCATTATAGCCTACAGAGCTCCACAATAGATGCTGGTACCAAGTTAAGACAGTACAGGATGGATATGGATTGAATTTACCAGTATCTACAAATACTAGAGGAAAAAAAAAGACTGTCAGCTGAGAAAAAAGTAATCTCTAGGTCACATGAATTACTATCCCAATTTACAATTAAAACCCAACAAGTAAATCCTGCTGCTTTTCCAACTTCATCACATGCACTGAAATTTGTCCAAGGCCAATTCCTAGGCATCTTAAATGACATTTTCTGTTGACTCTTTACACCACTCATATGACCTTTCTATTTGCATGTGGAAACTAATCCTGAAGGAAAACCATTGTTTTTCATCTGTTAGAAGCATTACTGCTGAGGGGGAAGAAGGTCCTAATTCAGGTACAACAGTAATACACCCATGGCAAGAAAAAGATAGTTCCTAGTAAGGCGAAGTCCATATGGACAACTTCACTCGGTTAACAGTGCATGTGTTTTTCTTTAACATGAGAAACTCAGCAACACATGAGTAAAAAGCCAGAGAAAAGGAACTAGAAGGATTTCAGAGCACAGCAGACTTCCTTTCTCATGTACATCTTACTTAGTTTTCTTGTTTCTCATTCTTAAGCAAAGCTAGTGTGAAAGATAAACAGCAAAAATACAGTAATTCTATCTACATGCGATCAATTTTTTCTGGAGATTTTCAGCATGCCAACACAAACCAGTATTTATGAAGCAAAACTTATTTCAGTAAGCTGCACTCTTCAAAGAGTTCAAAAATCAATGCAGAGTTTCCTCATTTTAACACTGAAAATTATGAACCAGAAAGGCAGCCAATTTAGAGATTTTTAGCAAAAATAGTGGTCTGAATAAAGTATGATTGGCAAATGTGAGTGTACACAAAAGCATCAGAACAAACCACAGAGCAAGGATTAAAATAATGACTTGTACTGATAATGGAGGACACAACTGACACCAGTAAAACTGGTAAACACTGAGGAATGTGTTGTTTACATCAAAACAGTAAGACCTCTATGCTGCTATGGATGGCAGCAAGGCTACAGCACATTGTATGTGCTATTCTTCTTCCTGTTATCACAACAGGAAGACAAACTGTACCCATAAAGATCCCAAAGATCACATCATAAAAACTTTTCGATTTCTAAAAGGTATAAAGGACCTGTCCAAAAACTAGCTCACTGTTGCCAATGAAGAGGTATGAAAGCAATATACCAAGGCCCCACAGTTCCTCAGCCTCCACGCTGAGCCTAAGTTAACTCTGGACAGATCATTTCAATACCTGCATTGTTTGTACTCAAGTTTGCTAGCATGAGCCAATTGAGTAAGTGCAAGTAGCACAACTTTTGCTTGAAATAAATAACACATTTCCCTTTCAGCAGGCCTTGAATTAAGTAACCAATTTCCAATATAATTTTAGTAATTTAAAGCCAGAGTTCCAGTAAATTTACTGATCCGAGCTTAGCAAGTTTTAGTTTCATTTCCTGATGCCCAGGTCCAGTATTTCTAAAGAAAGCGGATTTAAGCAAGAAGCAAGACACACCGGCATTTTAGAGCACACAAGAAGTTTATAGAGAAGCTTAATAGTCAAAGGAGTGAGCATCGGCATTCAGTTAGTACTGTTTAATAAAACACTAAAAATAATAAAGCTTACCTGAGCTATTATTGACAGAATGCCTACCACAGCTATAAATGCCGCAATGCTAGCAGATCCAAAACCTATAATCTGAAGAGAAGCAGAAAATGCATAAATCAAGTGCCAAACACAATCCAGGACAATCACTGGCAAAGGGATATCTTCTTCAAAGAAAACACCAATCCCCACTTATAATCTAAATCCATACAGGAAGTGTAATTTTTGAGAATAATCCTTAACTTGACTGCTTGCCAAGAAATCCACACAAGAAAAAAAAAACTGCCTTAAAAAAAGGAGGCAGAGGAAGTAATTTATCTGGAAACTGAAGTTCTCTGTCCCCTCTCACAGGCACAATAGCTCTTCAGCAGGCAAGATCCCACCTCAAGACATACAAACTGCTGCAGTGAATGGGAACAAAGGTCTGCTTAACTTCATAAACACATGCTTAAGCTATGGCAAGGTTTGTCTATCAAGAGTCAAGGGTTACTCAGTTCTTGGCTTAACAAAGTATCCTGCCTTTATTTTTTAAAGCTGTATTTTGCCATAAAGCAGGTTTCTGAGCAAAGTCTTCAACAAGAAACGGGTCTTAGGGAACACTTATTTAAACATCCTTAGTAGGATGTGAAGACACAAACATTTACCTGTCGCAAGTACAGAAAAAAGCTAGAATACTGGCCAGCCTCAGGCAGATAGGAGAGAAACACTGTAATGCAGATGGGGAGAACCATAGAATCTTTTCTAACCTTCTTCAGAGACTGTAAAAGAAAGAAAACAAGTATTGGGATATTTATATAAAGTCTAATGAAAGCATAAAGAAAGCAGAAGGTGGATTCACTTTTCAAAAATCCATTTTTACCCATACATATGAGTCAAAAAACATCACACATGGAAAGAGTTAATCTGAACATTAAGTTAAAAAGGTTTGTGGTATTTGATTCTGCTGCAAAGTTTCCATTTCATTTTTGAAGCTACTGTTCAGTGCCAAATTACAAGTATTCACTGAAAACAGTATCATATGATATGTAGGGAAATGTGTAATATCTTCCAATTGATCTTTATAATAATCTGTTCTGAAAAATGCTAGCAAATAATATAGCCTCATTACCACTGTTTCTCTTCCCAAATTATGAGAATATTTTTCCTTGTACATTTATTATAGTGGTTCACCCATGATATGAATCAGTTTGCATAACAAATAAATTGTGGAAAACAAATTCTTTAACCGCAGTCTTTCAAGCATGTCACTCATCTCTCAACATTCACAACCAGTTCCCAGCAGGGTGGATCTCATAAAGAACAATCACTCTGTCCTCTCTTAAGATATCAAGGTGTAACATAAACACCAGTTAGCTAAGTAAGCATGAATAAGTGAGTAAGTGACTAGAAAGACTGCATGATATGTTTTAACCCTTCCTATATATGCCTGTAGAAAAATCAGGCTTTATAGATCTATTCTATATTAAAATGACATCACATATAACCAAAAAAGGAATTCAAGAGTGGGGAGAGATATTGCCAACCGGAAGTACAAAGCATAAAATGAATACGCAACATCTTACAGTAGCAGATTTCAGGGTCTGTAGCAGTACAAGAATTCAGCACTTCTCTTACAATAAAATAAAGTAGAAGAGTTAAGCATTTTCCCTTTGAATTTCACGCCAAATATTGTTTGCAATTCAAAAACTCATTTAATCCACTTTGTGTTGTATCTTTTTGTGCAAGAGCAGAGAACAGAGATTGCGGTGCACTGAATAGTCAAGCTACCAGTAAGATTAAGGATTTCTCAAGCTTACAAAATGCAATTAATTATTATTATTATTCAACCATAAATTATTTATTAATTACTTATTGAAGTGCATCTTACTGCAAAAGGGTCTGCTTGTTCCCATGATATAGAAGATCCCCATGATGCAGGTCTCATTTTTTCTGGCAGAGATTCTGGTACAGCTAGCAGGATGAAGCAGATGTCCACAACCGCCACCAATGTGGCCACTAGTACGACAAGGTTATCTCCGTAGCTGGCAGACAGGTATGCTCCAATGGCAGGACTAGTTACCAAACTTGCTGCAAAGGTGGCAGATACCTACACACAAGAACAGTTTACAAACTTGTCAAAGTGGTTAATCTGCCACTGCAGAAAAATGAAGCAACTTGCTCAACACTACTACCCCTCCCCACAAGTGTGGCTTTAAAACAAAAGTCAGTCAAAATTTAAGTTTTAAAAAAAAAGAATAAAATCACTTATGACAGTAAATATGGGTCCAAACAAAGTTTCTTCAACCTCCTCAACTGCCCACCATATGAGACAGGATTTGCAGTGAAAGTGCAAGTTTGGCTCAAAGGAAAACAGCTCTGACATTCAAATAGATTAAAATATTTTTTGTTTTCCAATTATGAATTTGATGAGATTTCACTGAAAAAGTTGCCAGCATATTTATGAACCTGAGCCTCAGAAAGAGATACAGACCTCATCAAAACAACTGCACTTTGGTCTATCACTTTATCGAATTTTAGATCAAGCTGTTTCTGTTAAAAAACTGTTTGAAGGCAGGCAAATATATGCTCCAAATATACTTACGGCCCTCTTTATAGGCAGGAGAAATAAAATAAGAATTCCAGAACTTTTAGTCTGTTTTGTGCTCTGCTACAACAATACACACAGAACCAAGTCCTTTAGTTTCTTAACTGTTAGGTCAACATCTGAGGAATCATACATCCCTAAGGCTAAAAATAAAGAGAAGCCTTAACAGCTCAAAGTACATTACAGTCAGGCAAAAATCAAGTCCATTAATATCATAGTGAAAACAGATGCACAGAGGACGAAGGGATAAATGATATTGAAAGGCAAACGGCATCTACCAATGGGCCTCCAAAATCTAAACCAATACAGATATTCAGGAAAGCCAGCTAAGCAGGAATTACATTATTACTGGAAAGGCTAGTTTGTGATAACTGCACTATTTTCCTCTTGTCTTGCGAAAGGTCATGACTAAGTTCCTAAAAATACTGCGTTATGCATTTTTGCCCTTCCTGACTGCTTTGACTATAGAAAAAGCCATTCTATATTAAAAGAAAATTACATGAACTAAAAGTGCAATTTACTCGTGCTGGAAAGACATTGCCAGATCAAGTATTAAATAACTTGCACTGCCTTTAACAACATTTCTTGTTCTGCCTATGAAACTTAAAAAAATGTACTGTTACACATGTCTGCTATGCAGGTAAAGTTGTCAAATCCTTATTCTGTTCCTATGAGCACAGAGATGTCTGTGCAGCAGTAGAAAGTCTAAACTAGATTTCCCAAATTCTAATGCAGTGCCTTGATGCATGGTTCATTTCTTTCTCTATCAACCTCATCACATTGATCAGGAAATAATCTGTACATCAAAACACAAATTCAATCCAAAGTCATAACCTGACCTTTTTTCAAGTTTAGCATATCTTACCAGTCCATAGGCTGTAATTCTTTCATGTTCTTGTGTTACATCAGCTACATAGGCAAATATTACAGAAAAGGTAACAGAAAATATTCCAGATACCGAAATCATAGCGAAGTACCACCTAATGATTTAAAAGCAACAATTAGAAAGTTTAAGCTAAGACCTCTTGCTTTTCTCTTACTAATCAAGCAAGTCTGCATTTAAGCTATGAGAACCATTCCTCAAGAACTAAAATAGAGCTTTACTGGAGATTAATAATGGTGCAGTCTCACTTAAATATTGAAAAACAGCATTTTAATTTCTAATATTCTACTGTTTACTTTACATGAGCCTAAAAGAAAAAGTGGGCCCTTCAGGACACGGTACCTATACATTTTCACACTCTCAAAGCTGAAGCAAGTTTAAGTTATGAAAAAGGAACTATATTAGAACTCAACTGGTTAAGGAATAAACTATACCACATTAATGCTTCAGAAGCTGGACTCTGATGCACTCAGTGTACACAAAGTTCTTTTGTAATCCTCCTAAGTTTCACATGAATGTAAATGAAACTGAAGCCAAGTCAATTCCACTCAGTTAAGACTTCAAAACCGCCCAGTCAAAGAGTTAAAAGTTCTCGTTTGCAGCAATTACACTTTTCTGTGGTCAATAAATTCTAAGGTTCATTTAGCTTTAAAAATACATTTATTACAGCATTGTCAGTCCTCAGGGGAAAAAAATTAACAGCTGATCTTAAAACTGAGTTAGACGGCGCTTTCAAAACATTTCAGTTACTGTTACGCTTCTGTAAATACAGTAAGTAAATCACAACCCATAATTTCTACTTTTAAGATACACAATTGAAACACCTCAAACAGAAAAGCTCCAGAATAACGCAATCATGTCTTGAAAGAAAAGTGGCTTTCCTCTTGTCTAACTGTCCCTCTCCCACTTCCCCAAACTACTACTCTGATTGAATTTCTGCTGTACTGACAAGCTCACTACTGCAGTCTGTGTCACTTACCATGGACTTATTCTCATCAATGGAATTGGGGCACAGGTGAAAAAAACTGTAATAAGAAGAAAGTATTTTCTTCCCCATGCATCTGACAGAGCACCTATTAGTGGAGCACTGAGAAAGGACAAAAAACCCTGTGACAGAAGAAAAACAGTATGTCTATATTCACATTTCCAGTTTCACTTTAAACACAATATAAAAAAGGACTAAAATTGCAATTTGATTTGAAATTAAACACAAAATTGTAGATAACTAAGATTGTACACAATTTATTCTACAGTCCACTTTTCTGTGATTCTGATGTTTTATGTTTCAAGTCTATTAAACCTGAGTGCACTAAAAAAAAAGCATACATTTTTTTCAAGATCAATTTGATTCAATATAGAAGTACCACAGACTGCAAAAGCTGCTTAAAAATCTACAAAATCTATAGTCTAGTTTCACAAAGGACATCTCCTTAGCCTCTATCACAAGACTTAGTGCTAGATCCCAAACCCAAATTCCCCTCTAATTTGGACTGCTCCTAACAGAGAGTTTTGGGTAACCTAACTGTTCTCTGAAAGAAATTAAACAGAACACTTATTGCTTTATACTACATATTTATTATGTACAGTATATTTGTACATTGCTAGGACTATGAGGACCATTTGAGCAAGCTTGACAACTTGAGACAATGGAACACCATAAAGATATTCCAGTGGCAAAAATCAGACTTACAGGTACAGTTGTCACAGAAAAAATAATTACTAAAGATCAAATACCAGATTTTTCAGCATTTAATTAAGTCCTGGAATCTGGGCCTCAAATATTTTCTGTATTACATAGAAGATTTAAAATAAGCAAAGCCTTTCACAGGTTTATTAACTGCAAAACCTCTAGAACAGATGCATCTTCCTCCTAATTAGTATACTGTTCTCTCATCAATCCAACTCTGCCATAAATCCAAACGTTAGTAAACACATGAGTAAGCACTTCAATACACTGGAAGTCTACTCCAGCTAACTTGAGCTAACCTCTGGCATTCGAATATGTTCACCTTCAAGTTTAACGTATGTGTACAGACTGTTGTACTAAATCACTCTTCTGCCAAATCCCAATAAACAACTCTGATTCCAATAATTTCAGTAAGTAAACTGAGAGCAAAAGCTATAAAGCCAGACCACCCAATCCTATGAAAGTTAGATGCCTTACTCAGTTGAAATTGATGTTTTAGCTCAAGAGTAAGATTTCAGTAGAATATGAACTAACATGTTTTGCGGTCACCCAAAACACTTTTGATGTTTCATAAACAGCATTTTAAAGAAAATACTGGAAACTGAAGTCTGAGCCCACTCTGGTCTATGCTCCCCTGTTTATTAAACCTGTTAGAGCAATAACATACATTTAGACCATGATATTAATGCACTTTTCAACAGATATGGTCTGTAGAAAATATATGGGGAACCCTCCATTCACTACTTTTAAGTGATATTCTCATTTACACTGCTCTGTGAACAAAGAGAGTTGAAAGTAAGCACCAAAGAGGAACATTAACTTAATTTTTTTCTAAGAGAACAATCCAAAGGTAACTTCCTCTTTCAGTTTGAGATATCCCAACATCCCTAGTGCATGGTGTTCTGCCGATCTGCCATGAAAGACATCAAGACAGCAAACGCAACCTAAGATGCAATGTTCTCACAGCTAAAAAAAAGGCTTTAGATTTGTTAGAGAATACAAAGCGAAATAATTTCTGGGTGCTATAAATTAACTTAGTCAGAAATTGCACTAAGCACTTTGAAGCCTCCCAGCAAGACAATAAGCAAAGAAAAGATTTTCAAGTTTTAGTTATGCTAGAGAAAATTTCCAAGTTTTTATTGTGGCAACAATCCAGTATGACCACTGTGTGAATGCAGTGGCATAAGTAAACTATAAGATGCCCTGAGTATCTTGACCATCACAAAAAGCTCAAATACTGAATAGGAAAAAAAAGATCAGGGAAAAAAAAAATAAACAGCCCTGCTGAAAATTAGCTTTTATACCACATCTCGGACAAAATTACAGTGTTTAAGTGCTTCATTTTTTTATCTGAATGGTACCATCATAGCTGCGTTAATCTGCTTTTGATATAAATCATCTAGCATTAGGAAGCAGACATTAAAAACCTAGCTCCATTCTCAGAAGGATCTTTATAAAGATAACAATAGCTACAACTGGTACCTATTCAAATGAGAGGAATTTAAACTTCTGAGAAATACTCCACTTGTTTCCAGATGTTACTTGTTACTTGTTACCATTTAGCCATAAAACTTGAACTGATCCCAACACCACAACAATTACAATGAAAAAATGGTTTAAGAATTAATTATACTCTCAGTGTTTTAGATGTTCTTATAGAAAATGCAAGAGAGACAAATTACAAGACAGGAACACACAGAATATTTAGGTCAGAGTTTTAAAAAAAAAAATATATCTTACCTTAACACCTTGAATAAGACCATTCATCAAAAATGTATGATGAGTAAATGTTTCATGTAAGACCTGACGGGGAAAAAAAGCATTATTTTAATCAGGCAAGACAGGAGAAAGTTGATTCAAAGTTTAAATTTGATTTGTGAAACAGGATAGCTCTATTGGGACTCAGTAAAAAAGAATCTTATCCCAGAATTGTACTCTTGCTTGTTTTCATGACAAAATATTGACAAAGTTTAATAGCAATTTATTGACATAAATTCCTCTGTTGGCACAGGCCAAACTGTATTGCAGAGGCAGTTTGGTTTGGGGTACTTTGCTCAGAAAGGGGATCAGTGTAAGCAAAGAGCATCTCCACGTGATACAAATCACAGAAATTTTGAGGTAGATAATTCCTTCAAATGGGTGACTAAATCATTGTTACTAATTAGGAGTGAAAATGAGATTCAGCTAACTTACTCTGTCAAGAAAAAAAAAAAAAACAGTGCTGTATTAGCTGCCCAAAAAGGCACTGCGCAAACTGTTTCTGAACAAACTGCAGATATTCAATAGTCATACAGTTAGAAACACTTCTGATGAACAAGTAGATGCTTATAAATACTAAAAACAGTTCTGGGTGTTTCATGTATCCTTTAAGTATAGCTACGAATTCATTTAAGGTGCTTTAACAGCAGTCTTAATTCAAGGGCAAGCATGTTAATCTACACTAAACAGATTTACCATAAATATGCAAGAGAGTTAAAAGGCCTCACGGGTGCTGTGTCAATTAAAAAAGTTATTGCAATGATCAAAGCATGTATGCACACACACTTCAAATTCATGTGCTGTTTTTATCTATAGATAAGTGCCAACAACTACAAAAATTATTTATATGCATATTGAGAAAGCCACTAGCCTGAAGAAACACAATTATTTTAGTCTCACTGAAAAATATCAGCATCATTAAGATGCCTGAGATTCTCAAATCATAGGTTTAATAAAGGTAGCTGTTCCCATATGAACTACTGGTCAGATAATTCTGCTTATTTACATCCCTTTTTCCTTCTGGTCTCATCTTCTATTTAGATATTTAAAACAATTTTGCACCTGTTTGACCACTGATCCTATGATATGAATGGAGGAAAAAAAAGTCAGGGTTCAAATTAGAGATCGAGAAAGCATACATCTTCCAAGCCAAAAAAAAAAGCAAGCAGGAAGCTCAGAGAGTCAAATCTATCTTTCTGTAAATTCTTTTCCACTATTTTTCCTGGGAGGCAACCACTGCTGATACTGGTTAAAGCTTTTGAGATTAATTTCTCTTACTTTATAGGCAAGAGAAATATAAGTTGACAAACTGGTAGAGGGAACTGCCTTGCTCAAGTTCTGCTGATAGAAACATCTACATATTCAAAAAAGGAGGATATTGAAGACAGAACATGCCATTAAGTGATTAATATTGCTAATGGCTTCCAAGTCCATAAATAAAAGTAATAAGCATAAGCTTTGTGCAGTCTGTGAGCAAAAAAGCCTTTGTGTGCTTTATAAACACTTTAAATCTTGAAGTATAGTGTGATGTAATAAACCTTACAGCTTTGCTGACTGATGTCAAAGGTAAAAACATAATCTAAAAATGAACTTTGAATCATCTCAGCTATCACAGAATACATACAATTTATTTTGATAATACACAACATTTTAATCTGATTGAATGTTGACAGTGAACTGGAAAATCATGACACAACCACAAAAAATTTGAGTGAACATGAGCTTTAGTCTACAGGTCAGACATTTCCACTTCTGTCCTTCCTACCAGACAAACCTGCTTGAGCTAAAGTGGGCAGCTAGCAGTTCAAAAGCTGAACCTTGCTCATAAAAAAGCTCTACATGAATGCTAGTACTGCTGGATGATCAGCAGGCCAAGGAAAGCAACCATAAGCACGTTACAAGACAGAAGGGTGCAAAGACTCAAATCAGATTTGAAATTTATTTAAATCAAACAGCAGCCTTGCAGAGTGTGCAAGGCTGATTACAAATAAAGATGATCACTCCCAAGAACACAGAAGTCATTTACACGTGCGTAAGTTAAGTTACACCACTATATGCAACTCAGTGCTTTAAATTAAATTTTCAATCCAATGCAACAGCCTCTTAAGTATTCAAGACTATGTTAAGAGGAACACAACATTCAAAATACAAGATATTCAAGACCGTGACAGTAGTGAATCCACATACTTCAGTCAAAATAAGAATTTAGCTTTACATTAGAAGCATTTCACAACACTCCCATTAGACACAGTGCAATTATAAATACTAATTTCAAGAATTAACATTTCAGCTGCATGTGACTGACAGTAAAAATTCATATGGAACTATTTTAATTGGAGTACACTATTGAGGAACTATTGAAGAATCCACCTAACATACAGTTTTAGAAAAGCGGGGGGTTTTTTAAAGACTGTGTAAGAATGACTATTTGTACATTATCCCTTTAAATGAGAAGCGTCAAGCTTGGGCAACTTGAAGTTGAGCATTTTGGTTAAGAAAAAAAGGAAAGGAAAAAAAAGAATCAAGAAAGATTACCCAGTAAGCTGCCCTGTTTTCTGACACTGGCAAGACAGCATGACAGGATGGTAATTTAGTGCGGCACCTACTTTATGGAAATCTGTTAACCGTTTATATGGACTTTTTATTATTAAGCTATGTTAAAAAGATCAGTGATTGTCTTTAGGACAGTTAGACAAACACCTTTCAAGAGGTATGTAGATGATTTTATTTGGAGTTTGGGGAAGGAAATAATTAACTCCAAGGTCTTTCAATCCCACAAAACTTTATTCATCATATATTCAAAGTGCTCTCAGATCTTATTGATGAAACCCTGCACTTCTGGACGTCTTCTCTCAGGCAGGCCAGATTTCAATGAGTAAGACCCATGTCTTCAGATGAAAGGTTTCATATTGTATTACCAAACACTCGAACTATCTATTCATCTGGAAAATAACTGCATTCCAGAACAGATTACATTAAAAAAAAAAAAAAATCCATTTCTTACAT
Organism: Nycticorax nycticorax; assembly: GCA_023375905.1. Lineage (NCBI taxonomy): Eukaryota > Metazoa > Chordata > Aves > Pelecaniformes > Ardeidae > Nycticorax > Nycticorax nycticorax. Next base: position 1,712,369 of record JAKFQP010000138.1, read on the forward strand.
GAAAGCCTTTACACTTTACTTCAAGTTAAATGCCAGCCTAACAGCTAGCCCACAATAGCATACAAAGTTTACTATGGGATGTGTAGTTTATTCAATTCTTATGATTGGATGATTACCTGAACTATGAAGTCTTAAAAAAAGCCAGAATTTCCAGAGAGACTTTAATCAGTACACTAAACTGATGTTACTTTTAAAGGCAAATAAAAGTTAAAGAGTAGTACAGCATTTTTCTGATTTTTTTCCACTATATTTTAGTCTTTCAGCAGTCCTGATCTCAGCTGTAGTATACTACTATTGCACAGTGTTGAATGTTAAGACTTCTGGCATTCAGTTAATGAGATAAGCAGGAAGTGTAAAACAAATTAAAACCCCAATCTCTAGGAGTTAGCAAATTAATTTTTGTCATTACTGCCAAGATGATGGCAGATCAGTGATACTTACAGTTAGCATTGGAGTGGTTAAGAGCCCCCAGGCAAAGAATTCTAGAAATATGACCACCACCGCATGGTATACGCTTGGCCGACCAATACCTTGTTGCTAAAAAAGAAAAACACATGCAGTGGTTTGTACACATCCCATTCATCACATGTGCAAAGATCTCTTACAAACATATTTTGAGCATAACCAGCTTTCAGGATGACCTACTACCAAGCCCTTGGGAACAATAATAAGCCAAACAAGGGTGGAGAAAAGTTATTACAAAACAACTAAAGATCTCCAGGGAACTTGAGAAAGTTTGTTCCCTCAAACTCTTTCTGAGTGAAGAGAACTATTTTCCCCACTCCTGATATTGCCCTGTACTGCTCCCACCTCCAGTGTACCTTTAGGTTTCCTCCCCCTTGAGCACTATTCACAACCCTTCTACAGCAGTGTGACAAATGGTGGGACATGGGACAATGAAACAGACCTGCTTTATGAAGATCATATCACCATTATAACAAAACTGTGACAAGGTACATAACCAGAAGAGCACCACTTTTTGTGTTTGAAACTGCCGAAGTATGAGAAAAGAAGGGGCAGCTTATGCTGCCTGTGCAACTTTCCGTTGCCTGCTGACCGACTGATTTCATGCTTGTGTGTGCCCATAGACTAGAGACCCAGGAGCTATTCTACTGGTCAACAAGTAATCCCAGGAAAAATTAGCAAACTATGGAAGTGCTCACAATACTGTGAAACCACTGCCATTCCTGAGCCAAGGACTGGATCCCAGATGAGACATCCAGAATCATTTTCTTTAGACAAACCAGGCAGAACCCTTGGGTAAACCTGATTCAACCAGAATTGCTGCTTTCTTTGCTACATGCCCCCTGCCATAGTAACTGTGTTACAAAGTTCTAAAATTACTTTTTCCCTTTCCCCTAACACTTGGTCTCTAGAAGATTGTTTTTCAGTATTTCTAGCCAACCCAAAGCCATTACACTCCCACGAGACTGGCAATTCTTAGAAAGGAGCAGTACAGCACTCTCATCTGGTACTCCCGTAGTTTACCCAAAATATAAAAGGCCACTTCTCTTGCACATTTCACAATCTAATAATACAGGATTCAATCAAAGAGACATCTAATGACAAGTATCAACCAGATTGTGTCATTTCAGCAGGTGGAGAGTAGGGACAACATGAAACTCAGGGTCTCCCACTGAGCCCCAAAAAAGTCAAGACAGCCTACGACAAAGGTAGAGCAGAGGCATGTTTAGCGTTTCTCTCCTGCTCAGTATCTTTCATCTAGATTAGCAGGAATTATGTTTAGAAAACACTTGTATTAGAAGATTCATTTAAGCTAACTGCCTATAGTAAATATTTTTAAAGGAATTCCTGCTGCCTGGACAGTCTAAGTATCCAGATCACTAATAATTTTAAAGTCTATCAGAGTTCATCAAAACCTGTAGCAGCAAACTAAAAGTAACCCATACAGCATTTTTTCTAGCTAATGAGAATTCAAATTATTTTCTACATTGCAGCTTTCTTCAAAGCTCAAGGATTTGAACAAAACAGTTCTATTTCTCCTGGGAAATAATATGATAATATAATAGATGAAAGATTACGTCTGGGAGGTTGATATCTTTCAAGCATTTAATTAACATTTATCTGTAGGTTACCATGCAATTTTTAATCTCTAAATAGCAAAGATGCCAAAGATTGGGCGGGGGGGAGGAATCTTCCTCATATAAGAAGTCTGCAGTCTACATAATGTAGTAGGATAACAATTTTAAGAGTAATTTTTTGCAAAGATGCATGTCAGTCAGACTAACACAGATTAACACACTTAACACAGATTACAGTGAAGTGTGAAGATCCCTTCCACAGCAGTTTCCTCTGGAAAAGGCAAATTTTGTAGCAGAAAGTAGGTAAGGGACTCCACAGCCTTTCTCCATCCTCTACTTTACTTCCCCCCCCCCCCCCATCTCTATATCACTGAGCATGATGTTGGAACATAAACTCTGGTTTTGATTTGCATTCAGCAAACATTTCTAGTTCCACTAAAAATGAAGGTCTGGAGTGATTAGGTTTTTTAATAATGTTTTTATTACATGCAAATTTGATCTGAGATTTACGTGGTTTACCCGAAAGATGATGTACATACATACTGAAAAAGACATGCCTGTTTTTTCCTCAGAAGTCATTTAAATACTTGGGTGAAAAAAAAGTGGTTTTGCTGTACTGAGCCTAAATTAATATTTCGTGGAGATTAAAATAGTTTGCAAATCATTTTTGGCAGCATCATGCAGCTTGCAGATAGTTGCACTGAACTACTAAAAAAACATGTCTCTGTAGCCTTTTGGATTCAAGACATAACCTGGAAACATAGATTTTAAACCCTGCAAGAAACATCCACCTGTCAAAATGCGGTCAAGCATTCCACATCATATATACTAATAGCTGCTGACCTATGATCCACATAGACTGTAGTTGATGATTTTTGCTTTTCTTTACAAACCCCTAGATGTCTACATTAATTCAAGAACACTTCTGCAAATGGCTGTATCAGGAAACTAAAATCATGCAAACAGAAAAATTCACAAACATTGTCAAATGGACTGATGCAGATAGTTACTTCTGGACACCCATCTTTTCTGTAGGTCCTAAAAACTCTTATCACAAAAGCTTTCCATTTTTAATCAAGCATCATGTTATTTTCAAGAAAAGAAAATGGCTTATGATTGATCATGTACACATCCTAGACCACTGATTAAAAAAAAAGCAACAAAACCACTTTACTCATTTCAAAATCAAAGAGCTTTATAAAAACACGTCACACTTGCTTTTAAGAGGAAGCTACCCCAAAAGTAATGGGTGTGGCTCATTTCTATATTGAGAAAATACTTTGAAAAAGAATGCAACCCCATGAAATTTACATAAAGTACGAAATTGAGACACACATGCAAAAAATGGTTATAAAGTTGAAGCATGAAGAGCTTTAGGCTTCTGGAACTAGACATTATGTGGACAACCTACTGAATTCTTTATGGTTTAAAAGTCTTAAATAGAATTTCAGAAATAGCCCAGAGACAGTCAATATATCAGTTGCTTTCATCATCCCACACTGCCAAATTTTAAAGTGTTAATTTTAAAAATGAAGTGCCCTCAGTTAAGTCTTAAAATCTGTTACGGACTTCTTTTCTATCCACACTGAGGATCTTCGTATGACAGCCCAGTGTGTTGGCTGAGAAACTATGTATCAACATTACTAATGCTTTCAAATGCAGCTGCTGGTCAAGCTCTTATACTTGCATAGTCAATAATGAGCAAAACATTACATAATCTCAAGTGCTTAACAATAAAAATGTAAGGCCATCATCAAAAAGTCTTAAGTCCTAGAAGTTCTAAGAAAATAACTATTTCTCCAGTTTTACCCTTCTGCTCCTCCTTCTATGCCTCTTTTTGCCCATACCCAATTCTAAAAGCCATTTTTTCTTCTGACTTTATTTGAGCCAGAATAAACCCAAAAGTTAATTTGAAGACAACAGGGGGAACTACCACGATGCAATACCAACTTTTTTTTAAAGCAGAACACAGCTGTTGAACATTAATAAACCCAGGAGAAGACGTCAACATCATAAATCCAGCTGGCAAGTAATTGCTCATAGAAAAGGGGAAAAAAATTGCAAGAGAGTATCAGTAAGAATACCTTACGCATTTTGAAGGAGAGCTAGTACAATGCACCTGAAAATACTCCATGGCAAGCCACAATTTCGCAGCCAGTCCCAGATCTTCAGAGAAAAGCTAGAATTGGCAGTATTTATTTATTCACACAACTTTTATGTAACTATTTGCCTCTTAATTCAAATGTCTAATTTAACAATTGAAATTGTTCAAATGGATGCAAAAGCACCTTAAGATCCAATTTCAAACATGCATAACCTTTTGTTTCTCTTAAGCAATGTGCTTATTTCAAAACAAAATCGCTTCTTGCTTTTCAAATCCTGAAGTCCTCCAGAGTGCCTTTTCAAACTTTTCACATTTGGATGAGGGCCATATGGTCCTGCTAGGCAGATTAAGAAAGAGACTCGATTGGATAAATACAACATGCTTTTTTACCCACCCCACCCCCCATGAGGGTGAAGCAGCAGAGCCCATTTGTTGCCCACAGAGCCAGACACTGCTCTCCGGCCTGGGAGGGTTTCAATACCCAAGTGTAAAAGCCCCAGGCAACCTGCTCTGACCTCACAGCTGATCCTGTGGCAGGGAGGAAGACATCTCCCTGAAGTCCCTTTCCAGCCAAATAATCTTGTTATCTCTCAGGCAGATAACAACAAACTCAAGCTGAACTTTCAGACAATCACAGGAACTTGCCTTTCTCCCCCCCTACACACACCCTCCTCCAGGAAATTCTTTCCCACCAGGCAGTAGGGTCTCTCAGGAGACCCCGCTAGTTGTTTGTTCTCCTTCCAGTACAGAGACAACTTTGCAAACAGCACTCACTGTCCTCCTACAGTTCACAAACGAGCATTCAAGTGTGTTAGTATGAAGAGTTTTCTTACTATCTTTTAAGAAAAGTGTCTACAGAAACATTCTCCCCCTACAAAAATTAACTTTTTTTTTTTTACAGAGATACCTGCACTGCAGTCCACATCAACTCCAAGGTTTTCAAGAAAACAAATAACTGAACAGAATCAGTAAAACATTTTGAGAAACACGCTTTCATGTATGAATCATTCAGACCTTGACATTCATGCCAAATTATAAAGCGCATTCCCCTTCCATATTAATCTTCACTGCTATTTTCTTAGTTTCCCCCCAAAATTCAACCATTTCAAATGCAAACTTTTCCTGGTATGCTTCACTACAGCACTATTTAAACATTTTAGCTTATTCTAGCACAAATACTAAGCTACCAATCCATCTCACTACATTATGGGTGCTCTTTTCAAACAGAAGTATTTAGGAACTACCTTAATTCCAACTGTTCCCCAACAACACCACCCCACTTGTTGGAACTGGCAAGAATTCACTCAAGTGCAAAAAGCACCCTGAAGACCTTGGCTGTGTTTGTCACATGAAGCAATCACCAAGTGATTATGTGTACAAACCCCAGTCTAAGACATGTAACTTGTATGCAGTAATAATACACCAAACACGGGTGAAAGTATTTTCCAATCCAGTACAGCCTTTAGCATTTTAGATGTGCCCTGTGAGCTGGAATATAAATCACAACTAATTCAGTTTATACATTGTCCAAACTTGTATTTCTTTTGCAACTGAAATACCTTAAGCAGATCTGTATCTGGACAGTAAGATTGTGATGCACTCTCAAGAAAAAGCTAGGCTAAATCATATTCCACAGGTCTAAGAGTATCAGAACCTCAACTTGCTCAAAACAGAAAAATCTGCACAGGTTTTGTAAAGATAAATTATGCCTTAAAAAATTCCTGGAGTTCTCAAAAGAACACATATGGATAAGGGCAATCACATTAATAAGCATGTGAAAAATTCAAGTAAACATACTCAAAGACCCTCACCAAAGGCTCTTAAAGCAAGCAGAAAAGGGTGCACTCTTCACAGGAATTAAAAAGTATTAAAAAAAAAAAAAGGTAGTAAGAAAGAAAAAAGAAAAGAAACAGGATAAATTTAAAAAAAAAAAAAAATCTGTTTTCACAGCAGAGGGAAGTTACTAGATAAGTCCTAGTGCTCTGTCCTAGGGCCTATGTGGTTCAGAACATTCATAACTGAACTGTAAAAAGGGTAAGCAAAGTGATAAAGTTCACTGATGACAAAAAACAATTCCCATTAGAAAAGTTAGAGAGTAATTGTGAAGAACATCAGCAGTTGATGGAATCAGTAAAACAAATTAAATAGCAGATTAAAATGAATGTAGATAAACTTAACCAATATAAACATGAAAAAACAAATTTAATTCCACATATAGGATGACTACTACTTAGGAATGTGATCCTGGAGAAACCAGTTCCATGAAAGACACCAGTTTAGCATTGAGAAGTGGTTTACGAAAGTGTATTCAAAGATACACCCTGCTAGGAAAAAGATTATTATTATATTACTGTATAAACATGTGACACGCCTGCCTTGCTAACCTTCTGCTTCTGGTGTTCTAACCATTTTTATTAGATCCTCCCTCTTATACCATGACCACTTGTTTTGTTCAAAAGCTTTAAGGAACACAGATTGTTGAATAGTCTATTTTACAGAAGCACAAGTGAAAGAGGCCCATAGAAGGACAAAGAATATTGCCAAAGGTACGGAGGAATGCTGAAGAAGGTTCCTCCAAGCTGCAGTCAAAACAGCTGCAGAAAGACACAACTGGGATTTATTGAACCCAGAGTGTTCACACACGAAGGGTTTGAAGAAAAAATAATTGTATCTGCCTTCTTACAATAAAATACAAGAAAATAAGCAAAGCAGGACCCAAGACAGCAAGTTTAAATTGCATGGCACTTTACACAATTTGTTCTCAGGGTCTAAAATGCCTTCTTGCCACATCATTTTTCCTGCTGAGAGCACATTCCTGTTTTAGACTGGACAAGCTTATGAAGCAGAAATCTTCTGAGGAGCGTAAAACACGAAAACACCATTTCTGGTTCAGTCCTTGAGGCTGAGGCCATCGAGGGTAGCAAGAACATCCAAGAGAACAATCGCCATACACGCTGCCACATTCTGAAAGCTCGGCTTTAGACAATACTGCATTGTCTAACTCAACTACTTCTTACAGACATAATATATAGCCAGCATATTATGCCACACCAAATTGCAAGCTGATTTATCCATTGCTGAAATTTTCTTCTTAAAACACAGAAATATGTATGACACTGAGAAATTCCTCTAAAAGGCACAGACTGCTTAGTTAATTCACATGCTTCTCCATGGGACAGATAATTACCGAAGCTCATTGTGCAGTGGTTAAGTTTGGATCCGCAGTACTAAAATATCAAGTCTTATTTATATAATTAAGTTTCTATTGCTCCAGCCTAGCATACTTCTTTCTGGATACAAAATCTTCCAGATTGCCAGAACCTGGATGACCAGTAACAGTAACTTCAGAACATCAAAAGTGCCCTCTCAGCATAAACATAAGCAAGAGTGATTTTTACCAGGAGTGCTGACTCCTGGTAATGGTTCAGACTTGGTGTTAATTTAACATGATGGGAAGATTCAGAGTGACATTGACAACCTTGAGGAAGCAACACAGTTTATCTCTAATTACTCAGATTTAACAGGAAAAATAATTTTTGTGTGGGAGAATACAGTGCTCCACAAAGGACTAAATACCCAACTGCCAGTTGGAACAATGTGCTTACTACTAGCACTTTGATTCAAAATCCTACAAGCAAGAAATTTAAGAAACCAGCTTACTGGACCAAAAGGTGTTTCAGTAAAGTCTCATAACATTTAATTGTGCTGCCTCAGTTCCACCATGCTATATTTTTTATAAAGCATTAACAAGAAAAATGCTAGCAATAGGGGTAAAAACCTGTAATTCTTTGGGTGTATACCAGTTGTGCTTCACTGTGTAAAACAGTTCAATGAGTAAAGGCTGGCAAACTTCCAAGATGTGCAGTTTTAACCTTCAGAATGCTTTCATTATGTTTCCAAAAACCACAGAAGTCTTGCGCTTCACAATAGCTGAGGCATTTTACAAATCTAAAAGAGGTACATGGGTGTGTTTCCTCCTTAGATATCTCATTTGGGGACTTCTCCCATAAGAGAACTTTATTTAGCCAGTACAGTACTGTATTTTGCTAAAAAACTTCCTTAGTGTGGCATTATTTTACTGACAATGGGTTGCATAGAAATGAAGTACGTGGTATGAATATTCTGAATGTCATGCTAAGTTTTATGCTACCAGTGTTCATAATTCAGATGGAACAAGACTGCACAACCAGTAACAAAAAGTCCATGGCAGCATTTACTTCAATTTCTGCAGCTCACTGAAATCGGGGTAATACAGCCAACGGAAGCTGATTTAACTCCAGTGGAATTTACTTAAACATACTATTGTTCTTATTAATTTTGAGCCAGTAACTCAATTCATAAAAATTAATTTGTTCAGCATTTATATTTTAGTTCTTCAATTCAGTGAAGCCAATGCGTTCAACAGGGTGAAGTTAGTTACAGATAAATTAAAAACCAGAAGCTTGCTACTCCCAAGCTGGAGGGTAAGGGGAGAAAGCTTTATGCAACCTGACAGACTTGGTCATACTCTTCCACTTTGTCCTACCTATCTGATGTGACAAAGAATTAGAATAAAAATTAAAATTAAAACACCTTCACAGACCAAAGAAGTGGCTCACAGAAATTTCATTTCTTTATTTATTTCCTCGTCACTAGCTCAAATGGTAAGCTTCCACGTTCAAATGTCAGCGAGGCACTCCCACTGATCTCAAAGAGGTCTCTGCAATTACATCTACAGCCACGATCCGGCCCCTCGAATTTCAGTCTGAATAAGCTCTTTCAATAACATCTAGGCAGAGAAAGTTCTAGTAATATGACAGCCACATGAGAATCACAGGGAGGTGCAGGAACTACAATAACAAAATAGGAAACAGACTGTTCAGTCTGGAATTGTGAAGCAGACCCTAAGCTGATATAACTGTATTACTGCTACAGCCACATACAGAAGATAAGGCCAGAGCCCCACGTCTTCCTCTCTTGTAGGAGATGCATTACAGGAACACAAAGTCCCTTATGGGCAGAACTACGAGGGAGGGCGCAAAAAAAAAAACACCGAGGAAGCAAAACCTGAGAAAATTTTATAAATTCAGAATTTATGTAATTTAGCAGCTAAATTTTCGAACTGATAAAGCAGTATATTTTAAGTACTCAAAAGCATTATTTTAATCCTTAATCCAACTTTCACAAACATTCCATCCATTAATATAAAAAACAGGTTAGCATCTTTGTCAGTTATGGATTTATTTTCCATTTGAGTTTTACTCTTCTACGAAGTTAGATAAAGAAATCAAAGTTATTTGATTTTTTTTAATTTCTTTACCTTCCTACCCTCTGTTTATATTTAAATAAATTCATCTGTTCTTCTTCTATATAATGACATCATCCTTTATTTTTTTACCACATCATTTTGCTGATAAAACTGGAAGCTTACATTCCTGAACTAAAAAGCTAATGGGCCTCTCCTAGAGTTAGTTTCCTATCCCAACTTCAGATTGGGTTACTGCACCGTATATATCTAGAGTCCTAAATGGGAGCTGCTGTACACAAACCCAGAAAAAGCAAATATACCATGCAGCAGACATTAGTTGCACTTCTTGAAGGAGTCCAACCTGCTTTTTGGAAGACATAACCATTTCTATACAGAAGTGATTGGTTAAAAGTGCAAAGCAGTCACTTTGGAATTAACCCATATGAAATAACTTACTAATGAATTCCATAGAATGTTTTTTTTTTACACCTTCTTTGAATTAATGACGTATTAAAAGTACCTTAACAACTTCATCAGATATGAGTAAGGGACAAAGAGCCTACTGATACCAAAGAGATGGTTTCAAGATTTTTTTTTTTACATTCTTGAGCTCTAGCTGTGATATCACATTGATACTACACTATTAATGATCAGCTAAAGATATTTCAAGTTCATTCACTTTGCATCAACACAAAACAGTAAACTATCCTTTCTCCAACAGTAAAGATGCTTATCTGTGGGAGGGTAGGGGACACATGTAGCAGATGTTGGCTCCCTGACACAAACGTAACGTTGTTTTAAAATTTTTGCAATAAGCAATGCTTTCACCATGTATAATTTTGTGAGTAAACTACAGTATTCAGGAGCACCTGAACATGAATATAGCCTAAAAGAGTACTATTAATAGCTAGTAAGTCAGGTTGCAAACAAAACTTACATGATTTCAGCTTGCCAAAAGAAATTTATCATAGCAAGACTTTGCCTAGTTCTGTATCTGTATCCCTTCAAAACCTGTCAGTGATAGGATCATATGTTTTGTTACTTTGTGTGTCCCCCTGGGTTCCTTTACCCTAATCTTATGCTCTGGGATCACTGCCAACAGAACAGAATGGGTTCCGTCATCTCAGGCAGGACCATCCCAACCTGAAGCAAGTCACTCCTGCCCACCTACTGCAGACAGCTCAGGAGGTGTCATCTCAGATCTGTGTTTAAGGCATCTTGTGAGCATGCATGTACAAAGGGAAAGGCTTAAACCACCTGAAAGACGTTTCTGCTGGGAAGTAATTAGGCACCACTGCCACTTACAAAAACAACTTTCTTAGAGACACTTTCAAGCAAGTGCACAGGCCACTCCTTTGCAGTTCCTTTTATTTGCTCAAAGATGTCTTAATGCTTAATGTAGTGGTAGCAAATGAAACAGAAAGAGCAAGTTATTAAAATTGCATGGTACCGCCACGGTTTTGTTTCATCAATGGGCACCTCCTGGAACTCCAAAGGAAAACTAAGCTCTATTTCCAGGCATCTCGGATTTATGCATTTTAAATGAAAACTTTTAACTTTTAAATGAAAAATTTACAACCAACCGCTTACGGCTGCCGGCTGCGCCCGGGATAAACTAGTAACGAACGCCCGGGAGCTGGCAGAGACGAGGCGTTGCGGCCGGCGGGAGGCCCGGAGCCGGCCCGGCCTGAGGTGCCGCACGCCGCCGGCCGCGGGAGCGCGGCACCCCGCCGCACCGCAACTTCCAAAAACTTTCCAGGGCCGCGGGGCACCCGGGGGACGTCCTGGGGTGCAGCCGGCCCCTCACAGGCCATGAGGTGAAACAGCACCGGCCGCCACGGGCCGCCCGGCCCGGCACAGCTCGCACCGCCGCGGCGCTCCCAGGGCCGGCGCCGCCCTCAGGCCGCCGCCACAGCCCCCCGCGGAGCCCGATGCCCCCCAGCTCAGCTCAGCCCCGCCCCGCACTCACCGCGCCGCCCGCCGTCAGACCGACCCTCTTCACCAGCATGGTGCCACCGCCCTCCCTCGGCGCCGCCGCCGCCACCTCCTCTCCCTCCCCTTCCTCCTCTTCCTCCCGAGCCGGGGCTGGCGGCGGCTCCGGCGCGGGGTTCATCTCGCTGCCACCATCGTCCCGGAGAGCCCGGGCCGGAGGAGCAGCGGGTGCGGAGCAGGCTGGGGTCGCCCCCTCCCGCTCCCGCCTGCGGCCGCCTCCGCCGCGCCGCCTGGGCGGGGCGCCGCCGCCGGGCTCACGTGACCGCTCCACCCCGCCCCGTCCGCCTCGGCGGAACTGCTCCCGGCCGGCCGGAAGCCGGCGGGTTTGAAGGGAGGTGAGCGCGGCTGGGCCGTTAACGGCTGGGGCGCTGGCGACCGCCTTGCCCTTCCCTTCCGCTTTCCCGTCCCAGCTCCCCTCTAGGAAAGCTAATTACAGAGTCGTTTGGGTTGGAAAAGACCTTTATGATCATCAAGTCCAACCGTTAACTTAACCCTGCCATCCCACCACTAAACCATGACCCTAAGCACCTCATCTATCCTTCTTTTAAATACCTCCAGGGATGGGGACTCCACCACTTCCCTGGGCAGCCCATTCCAATGCTTGACAACCCTTTTGGTGAAAACATTTTTCCTAATTTCCAACTTGACGCCATTTCCTCTGGTCCTAATGCCCATTACCTGGGAGAAGAGACCAACACCCACCTTGCTACAGCCTCCTGTCAGGCAGTTGTAGAGAGCCATAAGGTCTCAGCCTCCTCCAGGCTAAACAACTCCAGTCCCCTTGGCTGCTCCTCATAAGACTTGTTGCTCCAGACCCCTCACCAGCTTCGTTGCCTGAATCTGGACGTGCTCCAGAGCCTCATTGTCTTTCTTGTAGTGAGGGGCCCAAAACTGAACACAGGATTCGAGGTGGGGCCTCACCAGTGCCAAGTACAGGGGCAGGATCACTTCCCTGCTCCTGCTGGCCACACTATTCCTGATAGAAGCCAGGATGCTGTTGGATTTCTTTGCCACCTGGGCACACTGCTGGCTCATGCAGACGGCTGTCAACCAGTACCTCCAGGTCCTTTTCTTCTGGGCAGCTTTCCAGCCACTCTGCCCCAAGCCTGTAGCGTTGCATGGGGTTGTTGTGACCAAAGTGCAGGACCTGGTACTTGGCCTTGTTGAACCTCATACAGTTGGCTTCAGCCCATTGATCCAGCCTGTCCAGGTCCCTCTGTAGAGCCCTCCTCCCCTCGAGCAGATCAACACTCCCACCCAGTTTAGTGTCATCTGCAAACTTACTGAGGGTGCACTCAATCCCCTCAAATCTCTTGCAAACCAGTATTCTTCATTGCTTTGCTAAACCTTGCTGGGCTCCTTGGTCCTTCATTACCCGGCAGGGGTGACTGCAAGCATGGTTTCCTCTCTCCCAAGTACTACAAGGACAGCTGGTTATCATAAGAAATATCACAAGTTGCCATAAAGAGTAGAGCTGATTACCTCTCAGTTCACCCTACCTGCACAAATGGAGTCCTGATAGTAAAGATGATGACTGCTAACAGGCCAGGAAAAAACAGTACATCAGGCTGGTCACCTGTCCAGAATAAGCTGTTCACCAAAGAGCTCAAAATATCCACGTGTGGCCAACGTGGAGAAACTTTCATCAGCAAGGCCTTCCCTCCATCTTTATGTATTACTGAGGTCAAGTCATTGTTTTCCCTGGTGCCCCAGGTGTTCTCCACAAAGTACCAAGCTCTTTACTGGATCAGAACTTTTTGGTTTGCTGGAATAGTAAATGCTGATTTAAATGGCATTTTCTATCTGCTGTGTAACTATTTTGTCAGTGTATAACAAGCTATGTACTTGCTAAACACAGCACATTGTGAAATTTATCTTCTATGGTATGTTACACGGCAATTGTACAAGTGTTCTCTTTCAGCAAACTAGTGTATGTTGACTTGAAAGCCTTTTTCCCTATGACCTCTTTATGAAACTCTGTTTTGTTTAAAGTAGACATCAGCATTTTAAGAGGAACGTTGGATACCATGAGCTATATTGTCTTTCTTATTACATAGGAATTAGTAAATCAATACATACTCTTTAAAATTACTTTTCCTAGACAGCCCAAGGCAATTGTGTGTAGAATGTCATGCTTGCTTTAAGCTTTTTTGTTCTGGTAGCTTGGATACACTTACAAAACCTTTAGTTTCTTCAAAAGTAGTCACCACTGTGAAATATACTAATATTTTTGCTCCTTTGAAGACTTGGCGATTTTTCTACTGACTTGAAAACCAAGTGACTTCATCCCTTACAGTTCTGAGTGGGTTTTTTGGGTTTTTTTTTAAGTAACAGCCTTCAAAATACTGAGAATTTTTTTTTTTAATTCAAGCAGCTTCCTCAGTTAGAAAGGTATGAATGTATCAGCTTTTCTAGTTAGACAGGTTTCTGACTACCACATCAAGGTAATGCAAAAAGTACAGCTTGAAATCTTCATTTGAAAATTTCAGTGTTAAAATATTTACATACATCACTTAAGTATTTAATCCAGTTCATATACAAACCAATACAAAGTCTTCCATCAAATTCTTTGGCTGTTCATTCAAGCTCAATAGAGAGGTACTAGTAATTTTATGTCATTATGTCCTTGTCCGTACAGAATTTGGAGTTGGAAGGGTTTTGTTCACACACTGATCTAGGTATGTAACATTTATTAACAGCTGGTTAACCAAATAACTGGAAACAAAAAGAAGGAATAAATACTCAGTTTATGAAGAGATGTTACTGGTACAGTCCCCTTCAATTCTGTGCTCTATGCTTTTTAGAATATTCCTAAGTGATATTCTTAAGCTGAGAAGGGATTAATAATAAAGACACAAAGTTTATTGCAGAATGCTATTCAGCATGATCGAAACAGTAGAGAGTTGTAAAAGGACATAATGAATTTCAATGATTGCTAAAATGTCAGTTGAAAGTGTTGATGAATGAAGATAGGTCATCTAAGGGAAAAGAATTCTGGTTAGTCATTAGGTTTATAGATCTCTGAATTAGCTATTTCTACTTAGGAAAGATACTACAAACTATATAGTTAGCTTTCTGAATGCTCAGAAGTGGTTAAAAAGGAAAAACAAAATTTTGAAAATATTAGGAAATAGTTGGATGAGAAAAAAGTTGAAAATAGTTGGATGAGAAAAAAGTTGAAAATAGTTGGATGAGAAAAAAGTTGAAAATACTGTGTCAACATATCATGAATCCATGAAGTCTCTATGCTGTTTTCATCCCCATCTCAAAGAAGAAGCAATTAACTAAAAAAAATAAAAAAATAAAAAAATAAAAGAGTAGAACGTGGAGACCTGGATGAGCAGAGTCATGGAATGCCTTCAGTATGTGAGAGAGAACTGAGGGGAGGGAACGGTGCAACAGCAATTATAAAATCCTGAGTGGTGCGGAGAAAGTGTCATTTGCCATTGCTTGATAGTTTCTTAAAATGCAGAAGGAGGCACTAAATGGCATGATCAGGTAACAAGTCTGAAACAAACAGAAGCAAGTGTTTTTCCATGAAAATTTTCATTAAACCATGGAACTCATTTCCATGGTATATTTTGGTTCAAAAGTACAAGTGGTTTAAAAGGCAATTACACAAATTTGTGGAATAAAACTCCATTACGGGCTATTAAGCAGTAGAAAGTCCCTAAGCTGCTGGCTGTACAAAGGTGAGTTTATCAGAAGATCCCTCTGCTGTTGCTCATATTTTCTACTCTTTCCGTAAGCACATGCCAATGTCTCAGAACCAGGACAGGTGGGAGTTTGGTATAGCTCTGCGTACCTGCTCTTTTATTTTAAGGCCTGAGTCTTGGCAGTCTTACAGACTCGGAATCTTTGAAACAGACACCACAATAGCACTGTCTGACCAGCTTTGCAAGTGTACAGCAGCTGGTCTGACAGAGGGTAAGTGCCTCATTTGTGTCACAGGGAGTATACTCTCTAGAAAACTGATGGCAATTTGTATGCCAATGCTGATAACCATTATTACTCGTCAAAGGAATACCAAAGACTGCAGAATCATGTGAACACAGAAGGTAATGTCGTAGTTGGGCCCAGCTAGGCAGAGCTTGAGAAAGCAACCCCTGCAGCTTGTGAGTGTGCTCTGCCTTGGCAGGGTGCTGATGAAGATGCTCTTACGCCGTGATCTGTCAATAAAAACAACTTGGAGGCTGTTATCAGTGAAGCAATAGTGTGTGCAAGAGGCAGGCCACCTCATTCTGCAGGGTAGACACTTGCCATAGTTTCTGCCTTCGATCCGAGCTACGTGTTACAATAATGTGAGCGATAGGTATTATGGACTAGAAACACCCTCCACCCACTCCATACATCACAGTTCCTGGTGAAAAGAGTTTAGAACTGACAAGCCATCTTTTCTCTTTGATTTCTTTATGTTGTTAAAGGCAAGAGGAATAAAACCAGTAGAATGTCCTTGTACTGCCATTTGGCTGTGTACACTGCCAGAATCCATTACTGGTTTGCTCAAATCCATTATAGCCTAGTCCCCAACATTCACTACAGTAAGATTACTGCTTTAATGCTCTTGAGCACCCTTGTAATTTATTAATTTCCTATGACCACAGACAACTTTGAAGGAAATCCATGGAGCCTGGGTACTCCAGGGACCACTGACTGACACTACTTCTACATTGTACTTTTCTACCTAAGATCACTTACATCTCATAAAACTGGATACTTATTTTCTTTCCATAGTCTTACTCTAAGCTTTTTCTCAGAGCTCATCTAGATAATACAGTAGATAGTTCCTTGCGTGCATCGCCCCTCTGTTACTGATAAAGTAATCAAAACAGTAGGAAAAAGAGTCCATTTTACGGAGGAATCTGGTGGAGGCAAAACCTGGGAATCTCCCGCTTTTATTTGATGGTCTTTACTAACACACAGTACTCAAAGTCTGAGTAAGGAACAGATCAAAGCCTATCAGCTATTAAAAACGAGTCCCACTAGATGGGGTTATCGTTTCAAATTAAGAGGATTTTCTCATCTGGTTTGAGGACAAACATTTTTTTGCTTTGCATTTTGTTCAAGTTACGTAATTCTATGCAATTAGAATATATTCTCTTTATGTCTTCAGTTCATCAGCAGATTTATTTGACCATTCCTACATTCAGCAAAGCTATTTTTGATGTGTTTGGGTCACTGTTGCCACTTCTCACAGATTTCAGTGGCTGAAAATCTGTTAAATTTTTGTTTGTTTTTTTCTTCTCTGTCCCTAGCACTACTGCAGTACCATTTTATATGCTATCATATAGCAATTACAGAAGAAAACTCTGGCACAAATAATTTGGAATTAGTAATATTGTTGGTGCCATAATCTATGAATCGTTTGGAACAGAGGTCTTACTTGTTTATTCATTTTTGTGAAGGAAGACAAGTTAGCACAGGGGTGCTCTATAACTGTGTTCAAATTCTCCTGAAGGTAAATAATAAATAATTACATTGAATATAAATAATAATTATGTTCTTAGTTCCCTGTTACTGCTCAGTTTTAAAATAAGTTTCTCAAATGAGAATTAATTGAATGTAGTAATAATTAAAATGAAGAATGCATACACACAAATGCAGTGAAAACAAACTGAGACCGATAGGCAAAATTAATTTTTGACATTGCCTGGTTTGTGATTGTTTAAAAACTTATAATAATATTCTGGTACCATATTGGTTGTTATTATGCTTAACACACTTTCATTCCTACATCAATTTAATTAACTATTACAGTAATAATGCCTTTGCATTCTACACTTTAAGAATCATGATAGAAATCTCAAGGATCATCCCCATTCTGATGAAGTTAATTGAATTTAATTAGTACTAAATCACTTCCATCTATGATGTTTAACACAAAGGATAACAAATTAGCTTTTAAAATCACTGGGGAAAAAAAAAAAGAGGGGGATCTGAACAAGGACAGGAACAAAGGGAAATTAAAAGTAATCTAGTGATAATATCAAGTGTTGTAAATTCCAGTAAGAGGTACTGGAAAATCAAGCAACTTTTTAAAAATTGTCTAAAACTTACCAAAACTCTATTTTCAAAACTGATTTAACATCTCCCTTCCCTAGCCATATTATGAGTTCTAATTTAGTTCCAATTCAATTAATGGAGTTTCTGACAATAGATTGAACCTACAGATAATCATTACACTATGAGTAAAAGCAACAGGTACAACAGGTGAGTAGAATATGGGATGAAGGAAAAGAAAAATAACAAAAGAGGGGGCTTTTTACTTTACTTTTGGCTCACTGATTCTCAATATTTAAACTTTTTTTTCTCCACAAAAAAGTTTTCTAGTTTGGGAGCTGTCAGAAGTACTGTAATTTACTGTATGAAACAATAATAACAAGCAAAATAAATATACAATGGCTATTTGTTTTCCAAATTCTTTAAGTGAAATAATTGAGTTCATTAATACACTTCTGAACATTCTTGCTGAACTTCTTAACAATAAGTTTTTTCCCCCCAATTGTTCAATGATGGCATTAGGAAATTGAAACTGGATTGTAGAAGAGGTCATTGGAGATCATCCAATCCCAAGATATATTATGTTAATTTACCTGTTGCTTGCCAGATGTCTTCCAGTTGGATGTTTGCATTACAGTATAATTCAGCTTTGATGAGACTTTTGTTTGTATCGCTACATTTGCCTGACCCATGAATAAGAAATTCAGCTTTTCCTCATATTTACCATTTTTATTTCTTCTTTGTGCTTGAAGCTTAGCATTAGCTAAAAATCAGCTGGCCTCATATATTGTAATAAGTTGGGGTTTTTATCTTTTCTGGTTATTTTTTAGATCATGCATTTATTACAGTTATTGCACAATTAAGGAGTGAGTTTAGCATCATGGTTTATTAAAAATAAGGTTTTGTTTCCAAAAATTGACCTGCTCTTACCACTACTCAGGAGTACTTACACAGTGAAATAATGTATATGTGCATGCCTAGAATAGACTTCAGTGTATAAATTGTTTGCATAGTGGTATGGGTCCCTTCTAAATGCAGAATCCCATAGCCACATATTATTTTATTTTACTGGTTGCAGCAGAATAGCTTTACTAGCCTGCAGGAAAATTAGATTCAGGAAAAATAGATTACTGAATCAGAAAAGTTGTATTTATAAACTTTTTTCATTCTGTGATAAATTTCATACAAAAAAGGTGAATGCTGCAGAACTTTTCTCACAGCTCTGGGGACCTTGCAGCTGCCTGTAAGAGCATGATGCTATCTGTCACAGGATACTAGATAAGGTATAGAGATGCAGGATAAGGTGTTTCTTTATGCTTAGGTCAATATCCTAGTAGAAAGTTGCAATACTCCTTGGCTAACTAGCAGAGGAAGAAGAGGACAGAAGCGTGCCAAGATCTGTTCATGTCCCTGTCTAGGGTTGCAGCAGCCAAAACCAGGAGAATGACCAACGGAAGCAGCAACCGTCTGTTACTGCCAGCAGCCCCTGCCCCATGGCCCAGAGCTCTCCCAGCCTCACACCACAGCGGCCCCTTACATGCCTCCCGGATGGCCATGAGACACCAGTCCTGGGGCAACCATCCTGGCCATCTCCAGGCTTCTGCCCATGCTGGCATGGACACTGTTTTTGCAAGGAGCTCTGCCCACAGAGATCCATTTCCCCGTGGCTTTGGGGAGATTCCAGCTCCCTCTAAGACCACCATGGGGGACAGGGGTTGATGCTGCCTTATCTGTCCTCTAGACTGTTGGCAACTGTACAGCTCAGTGGCAGATGAAAGAGAGGAAAAGAGTGTGCTGTCCTCTGGCGGCTTCTCTTTCCAGAGCTCCAACTGCAGTAGAAAGCAGGCACCCTCCATAACCATGCCCTTCTGACGTCCCCTCCCTGCCTGGCATGGAAGCAACCAGCGTTCAATAAGAGGCGGAAAATGATGGGTCCACAGGAAAATGCAGGTTGGAAACAATGCCAGGAGGACCCTGGTGCAACCCTTTCCTCAAGGCAGCACCAGAAAGGAGGTGTGGAAGGTTTATAGATCCATCCTTCCTTGAACCGATGGAAGCATTTTTGCTCAGGGCTACTCGGCGCCTCTGCATGTGCGCGTGCCTCCTGGTGCAGGCGTGACTGGCCAAGGCTATTTACTGGGGATTTGCCAGTAGCTCCTGGTTGGCAAGAGGCTGTCCCGGCTTCTTCCCCTTCAACACAAGCACTGGGGCACTGCTCACGAACACCCATTCCTCTAGCGCTTGCGCCTGTGGCCCAGCTGTGCTGTGCTTGCATGGCAGTCTTGCTTCTGGGTTGCCGCTGGGAAGCCATGAGGCTCGGCGTCTGGAGCTTTGCTCTCCTGAGAAGATGAAGCCAAGGCGCACGCATCGGCAAGAGGGCCTCGTTCTACTGGGGTGGGTCTTGTTAGGCAGCCAGCACGTCCCTGGAAGAGGGCCTTCCTGCCTGCCAGGTAGAGCCACAGCGTCTTGGACTGAGGAAGTCAGGCTCCTGCTGTAGAGGAGGGAGAGGGAAAGGCTGAGACCAGTATGACTGGAGAGCGGCTGAGGACGTCTGGGTG
Organism: Nycticorax nycticorax; assembly: GCA_023375905.1. Taxonomy (NCBI): domain Eukaryota; kingdom Metazoa; phylum Chordata; class Aves; order Pelecaniformes; family Ardeidae; genus Nycticorax; species Nycticorax nycticorax. The sequence continues at coordinate 1,732,292 of JAKFQP010000138.1, forward strand.
CGGAGGCACCAGCAGGATTACCCCTCAGGTCTGGGGCAGTTGGTAGGGCCTGTGTCTGTGGCAGCTGGGCAATGTGCAGGTCTTTGGGAGCCGCAGCCTGGCAGCGGCTGCAAGAGCTTAGACAGCCTTGTGCTGGCGCTTGGAAGTGGGCGTCTGGGAGAGCATGAGGGAAAGATTTCCTCTTGCAGCAAACCAACCAATGCTGCTGCTCTGGTTACAGCAAGCCAGCAAGTTTGCTTGTCAGAAATGTTGTACTTCCATTAAACAAGCTCCTCGTACACCCCAGGAAAGTCTGCCCTTGGCTTTCCTGCCCTGCTGAGATGGTGCTGGAAAGCGTTCCCTGCAGTGGGCAGCTCTTTGCTCTGGGGAAAAAAACAGCCCCTGGAAAATACACAGATGTTTATTGTATGCAACAGCTGGCAAAAGGCCAAGCTCACAGCACTGCTGTGCCAATGAGCTCGTAGGCTGCAGATGCAGGGCTGGATGGGTGCTCCCCTGTGCTCGGCAGGGTTTGCTGCCAAGAAGTGCTGGGTGCGGGAGCCTGCTGGGAGGAGGGTCCCAGAGCTGTACCGTGCCTCTGCGCTCAGGACCTCCCCCTTCTGCCAGTGGAGGGACTGTCATTGGTGGCTGAGCTGTGCGGGTTGTGGTGCTGCTGTGAGGATCTGCTCTGGACCGTCTCTCTGACCATGTCCCTCCAGAAGCAGTTGGACGAGGGGACCACGTACTCCTGGTAGTGGTTGTCTGCTTGCACTGCGTGCAGGAGCAGGTCAAAAGGCTGCCTGCAGAGCAGGCACCTGGTTCTCCTTCTGGCCCATTCCTCGATGCTGGCGAAGCAGAATCGGTGGAGGCAGAAGGCCACGTAGGCTGCTGTGGTCTATTGGTTTCCCTGTCTCTATACCCAAATGCAGCTGCCCTCCATGACAATTGGCTGTCCCCGCCCTTTACCCTTCCCTCCATGCCCTATCTTACCTGGCTGCTCTTTTGCCATCACCAGCCTTCTGCCTACTCTGGCATGGACACTCCATCTCTTGGGCTAGTGCCAGGACCTGAGCCCCAAGGGTACCCAGTGAAAAAGGGCACAAAGCTCCCTTTGCACCTGGCTTTGGGGAGCTTTCAGCTCCCTCTAAGACCACCATGAGGGACAGGGGTTGATGCTGCCTTATCTATCCTGTTGGCAACTGTACAGCTCAGTGGCAGAGGAGTGAGAGGAAAGGTACACACTGTCGTCTGGTGGCTTCCCTTTCCAGAACTCCAACTGCAGTAGAAAGCAGGCACCCTCCACCACCATGGGCAGCCACTGCCACTGTGTTCTCCCCTCCCTACCCCATCTCACCTGGCTTCTCATCTCCCACACTGGGCTGGCACAGCCCTTTTCATACCCTCCCTGGGCTGGCATTCTCACCAACTGCCACTGCCGATGTTCTACCTTCTATGGCACCGCCATGGCATCTCCATGGCTGATTCAGGAGCTGGATACTGCCTTCTGTGACATCACCAGGGTCAGTGCACTGGCTTAGTTCTGTAACACTGACATGGCTATTAACTTCTAACATTCAAGTTAGGGGAAATAATTAAATTATTTAAATTTTTAAAAATTGTAATGCTGGAGATGGAAATGAAGTAGCTGTATTGGAAATTTGAAGAACAACAAATTCTGAAACAGAACTGAAAGCAGCAGATCCTACCCACTGCCCACTTTTAAATATCTGTGTTACCTGATGCTGAGATTTTTGTGTCTGAAGGCTAAATTCTGGAAGAAAAATGCTTTTTAATGTGACTGAAAGCAATTTTTCACACTTTGGAATTTGGAATTGGAAGACATTTACAATGCCAAACTCGGCATCCACAAATGGCTGGCAGTGCTGAGGATTTTTCAGCATGACCTGCAAGACTCATGTCTGTCTTTTCCTAAAATGATTAAAGATTTTGCCAGGGATTTTCCTGCACTACTCATGTCATCTATCTGGACTTCTGTACGGCCTTTGACAGGGTCCCCCACAACATCCTTCTCTCTGAAGAATCAGAGAGAAATGGATGATGGGTTGACCATTCAGCAGATGAGGAATTGGTTGGATGGTCACATCCAGAAAGTAGTGGTCAACAACTCAATGTTCAGATGGAGATCGGTGACAAGTGGTGTCCCACAAGGGTTCATACTGGGACCCATACTGTTTAATATCTTCATCAGTGACATAGTGGGATTGAGTGCGTCCTCAGCAAGTTTGCAAGACAACACCAAGCTGAGTGGTGCTGCTGACAGACCTCAGGGATGGGATGCCATCCAGAGGGACCTGGACAAGCTCAAGAAGTAGGCCCATGTAAACCTCATAAGGGTCAATAATGCCAAGTGCAAGATCCTGCACCTGGGCTAGCGCAATCCCCAGTATCAATACAGGCTGGGGGATGAAGGGATTGAGAGAAGCCCTGCAGAGAAGGACTTGGGGGTGCTGGTGAATGAAAAACTGGACATGGGCCAGCAATGTGTGCTCACAGCCGTGAAAGCCAACCACATCCTGGGCTGCATCAAAAGAAGCGTGACCAGCAGGTCAAGGGTGGTGAGTCTGCCCCTCTACTCTGCTCTGGTGAGACCCCACCTACAGTACTGCATCCAGCTCTGGGGTCCTCAGCACAGAAAAGACATGGACCAGTTGGAGCAGGTCCAGAAGAAAGAGACAAAGATGATCAGAGGGCTGGAACACTTCTCTTACAAAGAAAGGCTGAGAGAGTTCAGGTTCTGAGAATGTTGCTGGAGAAGCAAAAGCTCTGGCGACATCATATTGCAGCTTTTCAATATTTAAAGGGGGCTTATAAGAAAGATGGGGACAAACTTTTTAGTAGGGCCTGTTGCAATAGGACAAGGGATAATAGTTTTAATCTAAGAGAGGGTAGATTCAGATGAGATACAAGGAGATTCAGATGACATACAAGGAGATATTGATGGTGCGACAACAGCAGTGGACAAATGAAAACCGATGGATGTCATCTATCTGGACTTCTGCAAGGCCTTTGACATGGTCCCCCACAACATCCTTCTCTCTAAATTGGAGACCTGTGGATTTGATGGGTGGACTGTTCGGTGGATAAGGAACTGGCTGGATGGTCACATCCAGAGGGTAGTGGTCAATGGCTCGATGTCCGGATGGAGACCAGTGACGAGTGGTGTCCCTCAGGGGTCTGTACTGGGACCAGTGCTGTTTAACATTTTCATCAATGACTTGGACAGCGAGATTGAGTGCACCCTCAGCAAGTTTGCAGATGACACTAAGCTGAGTGGTGCAGTTGACACACCAGAAGGAGGGGATGTCATCCAGAGAGACCTGGACAGGCTGGAGAGGTGGGCCTCTGTGAACCTCATGAGGTTCAACAAGGCCAAGTGCAAGGTGCTGCACCTGGGTCGGGGTAACCCCCAGTATCAATACAGGTTGGGGGAATACAGGCTTGAGAGCAGCCCTGCTGAGAGGGACTTGGGGTGCTGGTGGATGAAAAGCTGGACATGAGCCGGCAATGTGCGCTGGCAGCCCAGAAGGCCAACCGTACTCTGGGCTGCATCAGGAGAAGCGTGGCCAGCAGGTTGAGGGAGGTGATTCTGCCCCTCTACTCTGCTCTAGTGAGACCTCACCTGGAGTACTGCGTCCAGCCCTGGAGCTCTCAGCACAAGAAAGACATGGAACTGTTGGAGCGGGTCCAGAGGAGGGCTACAAAAATGATCCAAGGGCTGGAGCCCCTCTCCTATGAGGACAGGCTGAGAGTTGAGGTTGTTCAGCCTGGAGAAGAGAAGGCTGCGGGGAGACCTGATTGCGGCCTTTCAGTACCTAAAGGGGGCCTATAGGAAAGATGGGGAAAATCTTTTTAGTAGGGCCGGTTGTGACAGGACAAGGGGTAATGGCTTTGAACTAAAACAGGGTATGTTTAGACTAGATATAAGGAAGAAATTCTTTACAATGAGGGTAGTGAAACACTGGAATAGGTTGCCAAGGGAGGTGGTAGATGCCCCATCCCTGGGAACATTCAAGGCCAGGTTGGACGGGACTCTGAGCAACCTGATCTAGTTAAAGATGTCCCTGCTCATTGCAGGGGGGTTGGACTAGATGACCTTTAAAGGTCCCTTCCAACCCAAACTATTCTATGATTCCATTTAATAGTCACTATTTGCTAACCTGCTGTATTCAGATATGCATGTAGAAATCTTCTATGTAGAAAAGTTTGCTGTTGCTGTCAGATGTCTAGCTTATAGAATTACTTTTTCACAATCCCTTTTACAATATATAATTGAGTTTTGGATTTTTCTGAAACAATGTTGTAGAGAAACTTTACATGTTTCAGCAAGGATGGGAAGGAAGGATGATGAGTCGGGTGCTCAAGAAAATTTGCTTCCTGGATGACTGGTAATCCATTCCTTACTAGAAGCATCCATGTCACAAGATGTAGCATGTGCTGTTTTCCAGATAAAAAATAAATTATTACAATAATATTAATGTGAAATTATTATGGAAAAATAATGGAAGCATACCATGTAAATTACTTATATTACATTCTTATTCATCACACTGATACGACTTTGTGGAGGATACCACAGGAAGGGCATGTTGCTTGTTTCAGAGAAAGACATATACATTGGTTATACCATTTTCTTAATTCTATAAACAAAAGCAGCAAAGGTCAAAAAGGTATTACATCAACTTGTACAGACTATTTTTATGGGTGAGCTGTGTAACATATAAAAACATACAGCTGAAATTAGTGACAAAATTGAAACATTAGTCCATGAGATCATCTACAGCTGCCTGTGTTGTGTAAATGCTGTTAAGTTCCATTTTTTTGGATGAGAGGAAGGCCCCCTTGCTTTCTAGCTGACCTCAGACGAGTCTGGGAGGACAGGGGCGGCTAGACCAACCTCTCATTTCAGGTTTGATCCCTCCGAGCGAGATTAAGACACAAACAAGGTCTGATGTCATAAGTCCACCCGTTTATTAACTGTTTGGGGGAAAAAGAGAAAGCAGCGATAGGAAAGGAAGTAAGGAAAGATAGGAAATTGGAAGAGTGCAGACAGTCACCACCATGGATCTGCGGCATCCCGGGAGTCCATGCTTCTGGGGTCTTCGGTGGTGGGTGATCACACGTGCAGGGTCAGTGATCACACAGGATCTTCAGTGGTCTCACACGGTCTTCGGTGATCGCACCACCAATCTTCAGTGATCGCGCATGTAGTCTTCAGTGGTGTCCCACAAGATCGGTGGTCGTGCAGGCTTTTTTATACAGCACCATCCAGCACATGCACATACGTTTCGCACGCTTTACTTTTGGCGGGCTCTGTTTGCGCGCTTTCTTGTTGCTGGGCAGGGGCAGGGCTCTGCTCAGACGCGTTAAGTGGCAGCAAACTGCAAGCCTTGGTGGGCAGGCGGCCCCGCCTGGGTGTCCGCTGCTTCAGCCAGCCTGCAAACCGCCTTGCCGGCGGCAATGCTGAACTTCACAGATAGGCACACAACGGAGCAAGCTTTGAGACAGTTCTGGCTATTCAGTCTCTCACAAATGCCTATGAGTGGTGACTTGCAACTGTTCAGGCCAACTTATTTAAAGGAAATTTTGTGTAATTCTGTGATTCACAGCTGTAGGATATGGGTAATTTCGCACTTTTGACCAGCAGTTGTGGAAGCAAATTTCAATTTTATTTTTCTTTAGTTCGTGTATAGCCATAAGAGTGATATGCATGACTATTCAAAAACTTTGTAATGGATTTGCTTCATTTAGCTCTACAATGATGAAGATGTGCTCTCGATCATTTCTGTTAATAGCTACTAAGAGCTATTAAGAGCTACTAAAGGTAATCTCAGTAATTCATTCAAAAGGCAAGAATAATAGAGAACCCTACAGCTGGGATCAGAGAGAGGAGTGGAATTCAGGAACGCTTTGTGTATCTGAGTGAAAATGCACTTTGCTGTGGAAAAGTGGCCATTCCATGCTTTATTGTCTTACCTTTTCTATGCAGACATACTTCGACAAACCCTTATTACAGAGGAAATAAAAGCCGTTGTGAACAGACTTCACAAAACCCACAGACAGTAGAAGAATGATATGTACATTTACATAAATGTATACATTACAGTACCACATTTATTATTCAATATTTATACATCAGAACAGGGTGCTCCAGTCGTTGATATGTGTCTTTTAAATAGAAAATTCTGTGTCTTATCTAGCCTAGTCTTGTTTTACCTCAAAATCTAAATATGACAATGAAAAATGCCAACTTTATAATGTAATCACAAATTACACTCCAATTGGGATTACTGGGATCATGGGAAATCAATAATAAGAGACAAATGAGACCTATTAAAACTTTGCCAAGTTATTTTTTTCTTTTAATTTTTTAATTTAATTATTATTTAACTAAATTTTTTAAATTATTTTTCAAGGATAACCACACACAGAACCTGACATCTCTTGCACATGTTAATTCAAAAGACGTGTAAAATATGTATAGTTATGCAATGATTTGTCAGAAGAACAATTTGTTGTGTATGCACAGTGTAACAAGTCATGCATTAGCAAGCACGCAAGCCAAAATTGTGAAGTCTGATTATCTAAAAGTGATCACCTTAAAGCACATGGCCAGGTTATCAGTTGTGTTGGGCAACTGCAGCTTCCTTTGATATCACCAGAGTGTAATAAACGTCAGAGGCCGATTATATTTATCAAGACTGAATTTATTTAAGCAAGCAATCAAGCAGGCAAAACAGCGCTGGGCGGCCAGGGAGTCTCCTGCTCCACCAACGGCACGCACCTCACCCCCACCAGAGTCCCTTTTTATAGTTTAGTAGTCCCGGGTCTTTTCTGGTGGTCGTGAGGATAAAGGTCATAGTCTTATCAGTTTCCTTCTTTATCTGGCCATGTTGACCCAGCATGAGGCAGGAAGGATCCGTGCTTGTTTGCTTAGCAGGATGTCGTTGCTCAGGAATTGGTAACTTATCAATGTATCAGAAAGTGGTCCCATGAGTTTTGCACAACAGTGACTTTAAACAAAGGATGTAGTAAAAACACAAGGAGTACGGGGGGACCTTCCCCCCCCATCTGCCGGTTTGAGAACAAATCCCTTATGTACTTACTTATTACAAGAGAAAAAAGCAATTCCATCACATTCAACTCCAATGAGTGCCACAGATGGCCAGGACCTATAGAGACAAGGGTACTGGTTGTAGATGAAACCTAATTTTAGGCATATGCAGTCAAAAAGAAAAAATCCACAACCTGTATTTAAATTGAAGGCCTAGAATCCCAACCATCCTTTTATTGATTTGATTCAAATAGCTGTTACTTTCTACATAGTTGTATATCTTTTCATTAACATGTCATAAGACACAGGGGTTAGCTGAATATTATTAAGGAACTTACTGATTCAGAACATAATATACAGTCTGCCAAGTCTGTGGGACAATATTGAAAGTAAGCTTATTATTATAGTCTTGGAATGATCCATTAGGAGGATTAAGGGAGCCAGGACACCTATTTGTTTGTCAGAATGCTTTCAGTCTGAAGAGGGGTGTTAGCATTAAGGAGAATGCATACACCGGCAACATGGGAAATCTTGCTGACTCACAGCAGGGCTTAAAAAAAAATTGGACCACCGTTTAGCGGTCCAGAAACTAATTTAGCTGATTGCCAATGGGAAATGAGTAAGAAGAAAGTTTCAGTAGATTCTTGTGTCTTCAGTTGCTCTGTAAGGAAATAAAGTTCAACAATGCTTCAGGCATGCAGCAAGGTTGACATTGGTGCCATATTTCCAAGGCACTCACATGACTATCACTATGCTAGGCCTTTGTGTGTGTTTACACCTTGGGACCAGTTGGTAATCAAAGAAAAAGAAACATTATTGTGAAAATTACCACGTTGCCAAAATATGGCTTTACCAAGCGAGATCCAGGTTCTGAAAATAAGGAACACTTTTAATAATTACTGTTCTGTGTTTTAAAATTGTCTCTACTATGTATATATATGCATATCTCATGTGTTCTCTATGGGTTTCAGCGGTAAAAATGAATGATAAAAAAAAACAGGTTAAAATGCTGAAGAATCCTTGTCGGCAGGAAATGGCAGGTTAGTTACTGGTGCCAGTGCTAGAAACTCAAATGCAAGAGTTCAAACTTATAAAGAAAAAAGGGAGAATGGCGTTTGACCTTTATCAATACGGGTCCTACTTCATTTAAGCTGAGCCTCGATTCATTTACTGGCTACACGTGAGGGATAGAAACTCAGCCTTAACTGTAGTGGGCGCTACTTACTCACTTTATATTACAACAATCAACCACAAATAGCTCCAGTTCAACAGTTTGCAGCAGCTTGTATAATTTAATAGATGAAATAGAGAATATAGGAAAGTCAATCTGAAGTAAAGAAAAAGGCCAAGAAGGCAGAACATACATACTTAAACCTGAATTTACTAAAGAAGCAGAAAATGTGAATATCAAAAATTCCAATGTATATAGCTGTAATTTCTGTATTGGAATTTCAGCTAGCATTGCCTTTATCCAGTCAAATCTATCTGGTGCTGGTGCTACTGTTCCTCTGCTTCTCTGGTGTGAAGCAAAGGTTTATTGGGCCATAGCTTGACCTCAAACTCTACTACTAGAGTAGTAGAAAAGCCTGTTGTGTTGATTTGTTTATATCCCTGACCTTACATGTAGCATATGTCACCAATTAAGGAAGAAGTCAGTTCTCACTTTCTTCTATTTTTACTAAAATAATAGACTATGAGCTGTAACAGTGATTTAAGCTGTTTGAAGGGCCCTAGAGGTTGGAGCATTCACAGCACTTCACTTTGAATGATGGATTCACATATTGCCATGCACTGTAGAGCAGTGTTTGGTAGCTTCCTCTAATAGGGATGGTCGTAGCTGCTTACCGCTTGACTCAGATTTCCCAGGGAGGTGTCCCATTCAGAAAATAACTAGCTCCAGTTTTCAGTTTGTAGTGTATGATCATATAAATAACTTGCAATATTGTATCTTCAGCTTTCTTACTGGAACGTTACTACCATTCTATAAATTGCTTGTTATTTTGAATCCCCCTTTTCAGTTTGAAGAAAAAGGCTCTAAAAAGTATTTACCAGACAAAAGCTATCACTAGTAGCTAGTGAAGAACAAAGTAGCATTTTAAAGAGCCAACCTAATTAATGAAAATGAATGTATAAACTCCCAGCACACTTAACAAGTACATCCATTTAAGTTACAGGTACAGAGAAATTGTCAGTTCTGGTGGTATAGCCTATTATAGCTTTTTTTGAGAAAGTTGAGAACACATGCCTCCACTACAGAGCATATTAAACTTTAGCAGAATCATCTGTGCAGCTTGCAGCTGTGTTTACACCTGTATCATATTTCAGAATTTCCCCTTGGGTGATTATTTCGTTCTCCTTCATGGTTCTCTTACAGTTTTTTGTTTATTTTGAATATGAAGCCTTGGACTTCTTCAGAGCTTCAGAAAAGATTAAAAAAACAAAGCAGTCCTAGAACTGCTAAATTATGCATTTATTTTAAACTCAGTTTAGAAGCCTTTTTCCTTCTACACAGAATTGGAGCTCTCTGTAATTTTGCACAGATATAATGGGAGAAAAAGGAAAAGCAGACGTTTTGCACAGCATGTTCCCCTTCGCTACTTGCAGTTCACATATAGTCATGTAGTAAGTACTGCAGCATGATCAGCTCTGCTGTGTTGCTGCCTTTTCAGGAAGCAGGTGAATAATGGTAATGCTTTTCTCCCAGGACTAAAAGTGCTGTTTCAAGGGCCCATTTAGAAGTATTCATCTTCACAGCCCCCCAAGGCAAGAAATGGAGGGGAGCAAACAAAACCAGACAACTGTGTGTGTAACCCTTTTCAAACAAATGAAGAAGTACTCTGTTCCCAGAGTGACGGCACTTACAGATCCCTTCCTTCCTGAGCAAAAAGGGAACAATTAAAAAAGCTTGTCTTTTATTTCCTTTTCCAAGTTAAGTAGCAGCTTTTATGAATACAAGTACAGAGTCTCGCACCCATTTGGCACACAAAACACCTTTGCAAAGGATTCCCTTTGCCCATAGAGACTTCAATGTTGTATTCTCTCTGCTAGCTGTAGATGTACATTTTATGTCACAATAGACCTGACTTGCGTCCAAGGTCCCTGAGAATCCAAAGAACTGAAACTGGTATTTTGTACAAACCAGTGTGATTTGTAGACTGCACCCTTAGGACTTCCCCTGAAGACACTAATTTGTCCCCTTGGTGGAAGCATAATCCAACATGTCTTGAAAACTACAGAGGCATAACTGTCAGCTGAACATCTTGTTGATTTGTATTGGGTTTGTGTGGCAAACACAACAGTGGAGGGGCTACAGGGGTGGCTCTGCGAGAAGCTGCTAGAAGTTTTCCCTGTGTCCGCTGCTGGCCAAGGCCAAGCCAATCAGTGACGGCAGAAGTGCCTCTGTGATAACATATTTAAGAAGGAAAAAAAACGGCTGCAACTCGGTAGTGGGAGAGAGAAGAGAAGTGAGAGGATGTGAGAGAAAACAGCCCTGCAGACACCAAGGTCAGTGAAGAAGGAGGGGGAGGGGGTGCTCCAGGCGCCAGAGCAGAGATTCCCCTGCAGCCCATGGTGAAGACCATGGTGAGGCAGGCTGTCCCCCTGCAGTCCATGGAGGTCCATGGTGGAGCAGATCTCCACCTGTAGCCCATGGAGGACCCCCACACCAGAGCGGGTGGATGCCCAGAGGAAGGAGGCTGTGACCCCATGGGAAGCCTGTGCCAGATCAGGTTCCTGGCAAGCCATTGCGGACCCATGGGGGGAGGAGCCCACGCCGAAGCAGGTTTGCTGGCAGAACTTGTGACCCCGTGGGGGACCCATGCTGGAGCAGTCTGCTCCTGAGGGACTGCACCCCATGGAAATTATGGACCTATGCTGGAGCAGTTCATGAAGAACTGTAGCCCATGGGAAGGACTCACGCTGGAGAAGTTCATGGAGGATTGTCTCCCGTGAGAGGGACCCCACGCATGAGCAGGGGAAGAGTCCTCTCCCTAGGAAGTAGAAGTGGCAGAGACAACGTATGATGAACTTGACCCCAACCCCCATTCCCATCCCCTTGCGCCACTGTGGGGGAAGTAGGTGGAGAAACTGGGAGTGAAGTTGAGCCCAGGAAGAAAAGAGGGGTGGGGGGAAGGTGTTTTAAAAATCAGCAGTTTTTATCCTCTCCTTCTCTGTTTTGATTGATAATAAATTAAATTAATTTTATCAAGTTGAGTCTGTTTTGCCCATGATGGTAACTGACAAATGATCTCTCCCTGTCCTTATCTTGACCCACAAGCCCTTTGATTTACTTTTTCTCTCCTGTCCGGTTAAAGAGGGGAGTGATAGAGCAGCTTTGATGGGCCTGTATGGAGCTCTCTAAGCATCTGTGTGTGGTTTGTAATTGTCTTCCTTGCCATCCTGTTCTCCCTCCAATAGGCTTAAATCCCTTTCCCCACTCCCACCTTATCCCAAATGCTGACTGTATTTTCTTTCTCTTGTTGCGAGCTCATTAGTGCATCTGCAGTGTTATTTAGCCCATTGTCCATAAGTCACAGTTTTTTCATAACACAGGAAAATATAATCCACAAAGTTATTACTGTCAGAGAAATAGCAAGTGCCCTGAAGGAAATTTGGGAGTTAATTCGTGATTGTTGTGGGTATCTTCTGGCATCTCAGCCCAATTGACACATTCTTTTTTTGGTATTCTGCACTTAGTTGTTTCTAATTTTGATATAAACCAGAATTTCATATAGCAATAACTTTTTATTTACATACATGACATACAGCAGCGCTCAGCTCTCTTGCCTGTTGCTTAACAGTAGAGTTGTGCAGTTTTGTGTGCGTGTTTTAAAGAGGTGATCTATCAATTAAAAATGTTGAAGAACTCTGGTGCAAGGGAATAAAATTTAGATGATGTGGTGTCAGGTTTCCAGCTCTGAATAAGTTAGAGATGGTTGTTCTTGTATAATTATGGTGATGTATTCCTGAGCAATTTTCTAGTGCAATATGCTGCACTGAGGTGAAGCAGAGCAGTTGCTGGTCTTTAAGGTAGACAAAGCTCTGCTCTCAGTATCAGGCTTCTCAGGAAATGCACACCAACAGAACAGCTATGCCTGAGTGCAGTAAACAATCTGACTGCTAAGTGGAAACACACCACAGAAAACATCCCACAGCAAATGATCATATTTGTTAACGATTTTGGAATAATTTGTAAGGTTCCTTAACATTACACTTGATTTATGGCATTGTCTTCACTGCCTCTTGCACAGGCTTTTTCCATATGGAGCCTATTAGTCTATGGGAGAGACACACATTCTTGAAGAAAAATGGAATTTTTAATCTTAAAAGAAGTAGAACATTTTGCCACTTCTAAGAATACTAAAGCTCTTCCGAGTATCAGGTAACCAAAACTTGCAGCATTCCTATGAAGTCGCTTACTATCACTTCCTTTTAAAAGATGTGGAGAGCAAGAAACAGAGCTGGTTTAGTGTTTTTGCAAGTTTATAGTTAGATAAGGCCCAGAAGCTTTGAGCCCTGATTCTCAGCACTCCCCTCTGGACTCCGCGTTTATTTGTCATTGTAATATGTATTCTCGTAAATAGAAGAATTGTAATAAGTACATAAAACTCATTACTGTTTTCTGCTTTCAAAAATATTTTATTTTATTGCTTGGAATTGATTTAATGTGGTGCAGCCAAAAAACCAACCTAAAAACATGAGAGCCAAACAGTTGCATGGCAGGGAGTCCTTAACCATGAGAGACATGTGGAAGGACTGTCAGGAAGACAGCTGACATCACTGTATTTTGAAATCATCTGTTTCTGAAGCACATATTTATAATCCATGTAATCACTATACTAGTGTCCCATTTGGCCTGTAGCAGTACTCTTTAAGATTTCCTCTTCTTGCATAGACTTCAGCAGTGGATATAGAAAAGACATGAGAGATGACTGTTATAGACTTTCTATTGTCAAACAAAATAACTGTCTAGATTTTTGCTGTCTCTACATATATATTTCTACTAGTGCATCATTATTTTAGAGATAGATGCTTTAGATGGAAAAATGTATCAGATATTATATCTACTATTTTCAAAACCAGTATAAGGGATCAGTATACTAAAATGGCTTATGCATCCTTTAAACTATATACTTGTATGAAAATCCACAATGTTTAATCAGGAAAAAGTATACAACAGTTAGATATGTGTAAAAGATGACAGAGAAGAGTAGCACAGCCTTCCTTAGCAAGAAAAGCTTAGCAAAATTATCGGTAAATATACTTAAATATATCCATTGCTCTGAAGCACCACATACAACATCTTGGTGTCAGGAAGATGGTGTAAAACATTCAGATGTCCATCCATAAAAAAAAAAAGAAAATTATTGAAATCAAGATAAATATTAAAACTAAATAAAACAAAATCTGGGGAAATACAGCTAGAATCCAGATCTTGATATTTGTCAAATTGAAGAAAGAATATAGCATGGTTCCATTTCAACAGCAGAGATTAATTACAGGTTAAAAAGTCTGCATCAATTTACTTTTGCTTTCCAGGTTTCTAATCTATACTAATTTTCTTTAAATACATTGACAAATTTCTGTTTTTCAGTTAAGAGGCACTACCTTCTACTTCCTTCATTTAGAAATATTTTTCATTTTTTGTAGTGCTTTTTTAGAAACTTGGAAATAAAATGTGCTTCCCTGGTGAGACCCCACCTGGAGTACTGTGTCCAGCTCTGGGCTCCCCAGTTCAAGAAAGATGAGGAACTCCTAGAGAGGGCTCACAGGAGAGCAACAAGGACGATAAGGGGACAGGAGCATCTCCCCTATGAGGAAAGGCTGAGAGTGTTGGGCTTGTTCAGCCTGAAGAAGGCTGAGAGGGGACCTCATCAACGCATACAAATATCTTAAGGGTGGATGACACAAAGATGGAGCCAGACTTTTTGCAGTGGTGCCCAGCAACAGGACAAGGGGCAACGGGCACAAACTGAAACATAAGAGGTTTGAGTTGAATATGAGAAAAAACTTCTTTACTTTGAGAGTGACAGAGCACTGGAACAGGCTGCCCAGGGGGGTTGTGGAGTCTCCTTCTCTGAAGACATTCAAAGCCTGCCTGGACGATGTCCTATGTAACATGCTCTAGGTGAACCTGTTTTAGCAGGAGGTTTGGACTAGATGATCTCCTGAGGTCCCTTCCAACCCTTGCCATTCTGTGATTCTGTGATTCATGTGTTTCCTTATAAACACTGTCACATGAACAAGCAGAACTGGGGATTCGCACTGCTTAAAGATGAGTCATAAAACAACATTTCTTTTTCAATTATTCAGCAATGAGTTGAAAGTATGCATTTTAGTTCTAAAAAATCAAAGGAAAGGTTTTTCTGTAATACTTCTGAAGTTTGTAAAATTATCTGAGGTCTTTTTAATATACTGAAGAGTAAAATGGAAGATTTAGATGCAAGCAATATCAACACATTGCAGATGAAATTTATTATGCCTGAATGCAATAAATATTTTAGATACATGATTTTCTATAAAGACTAAATCCAAAAACCTCATGGATTTTATAGAAATTCTACTTATTAACTCAGGAACTGTACTAGGAACCAGTTATTCAATCCTTACTTTACATTTCAGTATAGTAGAAGGGAAGCTGTATTTATTTGCAGGATGTTCAATGCAGGATGATGAAGATTGTCTTGAGGAATCTACAGCTATGATCTTAGTGAATACAAAAGTTCAAAGTGAATCCTATTTATAGTTTAACTAAGGTAATGTCAAATGCAAAGGGCTGGGCTTTTTTTTTAATTTACAAATACAGCATTTTTTTCAGTGCTGTTTTTTTAACGCATCTGGTCATGAGAATTGTCGTCTATTCAGTCTGTGCCTGAGTAGAACTCCCTATATCCTTATCACCGCTAAAACCATCAAAGTTATATTATGAATATTATATTGCTAGATATTAGAATCCTATACTAAAATACAATATTAAATACTTACAGTGCATGTTATACTACATGGCAAAAAATCTTACCAGTTGCCTTAGAATAGAATTGCTTTACAAATATGAAAACAAAAATCCATCTTAGATTCTGTAAATATAGCATATTATAGCAATTTTGTCCATAAAGAGAATTATTTCAGGCATGTTAGCTACCAGACTTTAGCCAGCTCTGCGGAGATAGTGGTTTCTTGGTGTTTTAATAGAATGAAGATGGATATAGGAATAGGTTAACTTTCTTCATTGGCGTAGCTGCTGCTGTAATTCTAGAGCTTATTTCCAAAGGCCCATAAAGACCTAGCTGGAATGCTGCTTACTTAGGAGTACCTCTTTTACATATCTCTTTACTTCATTCACTGAAGGCAGCTTGGCCCAGTGGGTGAGGTTCCTTGCTGTGAAGTTTCTGAATAAAAAGCTAATTCTGTGCCAAATGTCAGTTGAATCAGTTCTCAGTGTACAGCTTTCCAGGTCCCACTTCATAGCTCCACAGAGGAACATAGCTTGAAACAGTGAGAGCAGAACACAGGCACAAAACAGGTCCTTTCAAGAGGATAATTTTCAGTGTTCATATAAAAACAGGAACTTTAATAAATACCCCTTGAAAAGTGTTCCCAGACATTGTGTATGGAGGTTCGTGGGAGAAATATCTCAATAATTTCCGAAGTATTGCCATCAGCATCAGGATAAACTCAATATATTTTGAAGTTTCCCTTTCCTTCATCAAGTCCCCTGAAAAAAAGCTGAGATACTAAGAATATGTGATCCAGGGACTGGACATTTCCATGGGATGTAGGATACTCTGGCAGAATAAGCGTGTGAACCTGAGTGGTCCATAGCTGAGGTACCTACCCACCTGCTAGACTCTGGATTTACTCACTCTCTCTAATTCTCTAGGTTTAGGTTTTTAAGAACTTAATATAAATCACAGAACCATAAAATTGTTTAGGTTGGAAAAGACCTTTAAGATCATCAAATGGAAAAACTCTGGTGGAAAAAATCAAGAGATCTATCCTAGAGCTTATAAGAAGTGCCTTATAAGAAGGCACATAGAAACCAAATGCAGAAAGCTGATGCATTTTTTATTTTCAGAAAAAATGGGAAACAGAAAGGTAAAACAGCTCCAACAGGTAAAGTAACATTGAATCAGACAACTTCTCATCTGAAAAGATGCGTTAATACCCGGCTCCAGCTGATGCTCCAGTGACTCATGGATCTGGCCTGAGAAAGGAAGAGAAAGGTCACTGCAAATGGGTGCTGCTGAGCACGAGATAGGCAGTGGGATATTCATCACTGAAGCAATTGTGAAGAGAGAATGGCAAGTGAAGGGCCAGAGGGCAAAATCTGTCGTGTTATGTGATGTGTTTTGTATGTGAATGGGGTGGAGCGTGGGAACTTTGGAACTAATCTAAGGGTAACTGCTGAAGAGAACTTCTTTTTCTTCTCAACTTCCCTGGTTTCTTAATGGATGAATGACATATTATTGCATGTAGCAGGATAAGACCTACTAAGTCTAGGTTGATTCCTGTTGCCATGGCAATTACAAATGTTGGTTGTGTTTACTCCTCTGATCATGAGCAGCATTAAAATTTTCCAGCTTTTTACAGTGATTATTTTATATTACATAAGCAGTGTGAGGACACATTTTTCAGCAACAGTGCAGTATGAATGCTTAGGCTGACAGAAAACCTCTTGTACCCTGGGCAATTCTGTGATACTGTGAATACAGCTTACAAGCTTCTGGTCCTGCAGAAAGAGCTGTGCAATTTTTTTTGTTGACCATGTTTGTCATTTCTAGTGGAATGTACAACCCAGAGGGTGTTCAGCCAGCAACCTTAGCCGGCTCCATTAGAATTCAGATTTTTATTTTCTCTAATGTTGAGCCAGATTTGAATTGGTGCTTCACACTGATGAGAAAAAATTTATTGACTCACTTTGCTTTTGGGTAAATGGGGAAGCAGAACATGAGTAACTGAATTTTGGGGGTTTGCATTTCCTTCTTATTATGATTTTTAAGATATATCTGCCTTCAAGTTTTTACTTCAGTCTTTAAGTATAAGAATTTCGCTAGTGTTGTTCATGCAAGGTGACATTTTGCACATTTTAGTTTAAATCTTTTGCTTTGCTTGATTTTTTAAAAATTAATTATTATTCTGAGACTGAGCAGCATGGATAAAATATATCACTTCCAAAGAGATGACATAAAATTATGAAGTTTAATCAGCTTGATGCATGACTTGTCATCAAAGTTGTTTATGAAGAAGAAATATGGGATTAAATTCAGGTCTCAGCCTTTATCTGACATATGTCCAAAAAATCTACATTTCTGAGGAAGGAAAGATAGACAGGTCAGGACTCTACAGTCATTTGCTTGAGATCCCAGAAATACCATTTTTGTGCAAATGCCATGCACTTCTGCCTGACCAGATAGAATATAGACTCATGTTTTTATTGCATGCAAAATGAGCTGTAGGGTTTAAAAGTTGGTGGTAGGCATACAGGAAGACACTGCCTTTGCTTGATACAAGCTTATTGCCAGTGCTGTTAAAGAACAAATAATATGATTTTTTTCATTTTAAACAAAAGACTCTGGGCTTGATTTTTCAAATAGTCTGTAAGACACAACAATATGGGTTGGTTTAGATATGTTTATCTAAAACTTGCCTCTTTTTGTGACCTAAAGTCAAGTTGTAACTCTATTACTACGTATCTTGTGTTAAATTGCTTCTCTCCAAAACTAATTCAACGTTAGAGCTGTATGAGGAACTAAAATAAGAGATCTTAAGCTTTCATGTCTTTATTTATCACTATGTCTGTTCAAATCTTACTGCTTAATATTGCTTAAAATGGCTTTTGATTTCTTTCCAGACAGCCAAATCTCCTGCCTGCAGCTTAAATGTCCCAGAATCTTATAATTTCTTCACTTCTTTTTTCCCCTCATTAGCACTTACTCCTTAACACTTACACCATCAAAGAATCATCTGTGTTGCTCTGTCCATTTTATGTCATGCTTTTTGTCATGCAGTTGGTTTCCCTTGCTTCATTATGCCAAGCAGAAGCCTCTTTACTGTTTTTCCTAGACCCTTTGCAACTGTACACTGTTACTTTCTACCATTTTTACTTGTCTCATTTGTCAATTGTTAATATCATCTTTAACAGCTCATTTGTCTCCTTGTCATGTGATGTCTGTGCTGTTCCTTCCACTTTTTTCCTCTTCTGAACCTGATCTAGAAGATACTATGCTTTTCCCTTCAGTGATTCCACTAGACTTCTGGAGGTAAGGGCGTCCCTAAGTAAGTTGTCATGAATAAAAGTCAAGATAAGTTGTTATGGAATAGTTACTTCATTTATATTAGTATGGAAAAATATTAGTGCATTTATTATCACACATTTAAATACACTCAGCTGCTTCCTCTGTTTCCATTATGCCTCCTCCTGTCTCATCAATACTCTCCCCCTCTTTCTCACCAAAAACACATACCCTCTGCTGGTTATATTCTTAGGCTGTGGTTCTATTGTCATGGAAGATCCTCAACACTATCAGTGCATATTTTCTTTCAAGGTCAGGGCCATTTTTTTAGACCACCCAAGCACCCAACTTCTTGCTCACAATCCTCTTCTGTGCTGCAACAGAATTCTGTTCTTTCTCAGATTTAGGAGGAGTCATCCAGAGCAACAAATAACCAAAATATGCCTGATATTGGTTTGGGCTTTTTTTCCCCCCAAAAATAGATATAACATTGAATCTTATAATTGCTGAGGTTGGAAGGGACTTCTAGCAATCACCTAGCTCAGTGCCGCTACTCAAAGAAAGGTGAGCTACACCAGGTTTCTCTGGACCATGCCAGTCAGGATGTGAATACCTCCAGGGATGGAAATTTTTCAGCCTTTCTGGGCAACCATTTCCAGTGTTTGACGACCCTCACAGGAAAAAGTTTTTTCTTATTTTCTGACAGAATGTTGTAATATTTTTATACTTTGTAGGATGTTTAAAACACTAATTCCAACAGTTTTTAATTATAATGATTATAATAATGTGCATCTCCCTGAACTCCCCTCATTATATGTGCACACAGCTAAAGGAAAGTAAATAGACTATAACTATAACCTCTTTTCCCAGCCCCTCTGCAACTCCAGTGAAAGTGGTTAGAGATCTGTGGCGAACGAATAATATGCTGTGTGGAAGGCAAACCAGTAGGAGGTGACTCATATTAAAAAAAAAAATCAACAAAACCACATGTGCACAAAAAAGATATATAGGAAATTAATTTGGATACAAATCAGAGCTCTGCAGACATAGGCAAGACGTTGTGAGGAGCTCAAACATGCATGCCATCCACTGCCAAAAAGGCTGACTCAGCAGATTGGTTTTGTCCTGCCTAAAAGCAAGTTTGCATAATTTAACCATACTCAGTGGAATTCTCTCTGGATACACCAGCCCTGCTCCCCTCCCATTCCAAAATGATGAAAGCAGAGAGGGGTTTTTATATCTACTTCTGTTCTTATGCTGTTTTTTTCTAACATACTAGAAGATAAAAAAAGCTATGAGCATCACACCCCAGACACTCAAGACACAGCTCTGCTGTAGTAAGGGAAAGAGTCTGTGTGTATTCTGGTATCTGTTGTGAGAAAGTGACTGATGATCTGCACGTGTTCAGGCAAGTAAATAAAGTCATCCTAAACCGCCTCTGTGTTCAAGAAACACATCTCACAATGCTGAAACAATGAGTTTCAGGGTAAGTCTGTGCAACCTTAGGAAAAAATTCAATTGGACAGTTGAAAGCTGTGTTTGCACACACAGCATTACATTAGATGAAGAATACCATGAAAAATTGGGCTTGCAAACCTTTATGCTTATGCTATAAAAACATGAATTGGTTAATAAGTTTCTTACTGCTTTCCATGAGATCAATACAACGTAAGACTTAAGGGCATACACGTACGTGCCTGTCTATCTGCTCATATTATTTCCAAAACACATATTTATGCACCTAATAGAATAACCTAGCTCTTAAGATAGTTGAAACTCACAGGTTGCATTTAGTTGGATGGAAATTTTTTTTTGTTATCATTAAGTTTAAGAAAACCAGTTACACAGCTGGATAACTTTAGGCACTTTTTTGGTCTTGGTAGACTATTGGATTATATTGCATGTAAGTGTTGCTTTCTTAATGCTGCTGAAGTAATGACAATATCTTTTGGATCATTAACATTCTTTCTGTGCTGTCTTATAGAGTCCTCATTCCTCATTAGAATTTACAACTCCTGCAGAGGGTGCAAGTTATAATCAATTAACCTGTTGTTACTATGACTTTTGGTTTAAAATTCCATATGGTATTTCACACTTTTAGTTGGATGCCTGTTAAAACCACTAGTTGAGCATGTGGTAGTAAATCAATGATGAGTTATTTTAAGACTACCATAGCTGAGAGTAAGAAACTATTTGATTCAAAGTTTGGAAGTAAAGTGAGCTCACAAATGATGAATTTACTTTCACCTTCAAGCTGAAATTTAAGCTCGAAGCACAATATATATGGTACAATTCTGTACGTTTTTCCAAAATTGTCACTGGAAAAATGTCACTTTTTTAACATTTAAACACATAGAAACTATGCATTCTTATCTTTAGACTGTGGCATGATAATTCAAGATGCATACTTGAGAAGCATTTCTTTGGAAACAAATATGAGACACCTGTGCTATTAAAAAGATCCTTGTTTTTAAAAAGTCCGTTAACTGGCCTGAGAAGTTTATATTCTAGAGAATAAGATGAAACAAATTGAAGTCAAAACAGCAGATTCTTTGATAGAGGTATTACGTGGATGCATAAGACCTAAGGTAAGAAAAAAAATCTTCTGAAAGTATTTCTGGAATTTAAGTAACAGGAAATACTTGATTGTCCTTAAAAAATGAGCATGTCAAAGTTAGAAAACTGAAATAAGAAGTTTTCAGTGCTGCTTTAAATGCAAATCGCAAAGCAACTTCATTTTTTTGTCATTACTGCTGCCTCCATAAGGCAGTTCTTACATAATACCATTTTTGAAGGCTGCAAAACTTTTTGTTCCCATAGAATAAGAAATAAGACTTTTGTTATTAACATTCTGCAATGCAATTCTTATCATAAGAAATATGTAAGTGATAAATGTGCAGTCAGTGTAGAAACCATTAAAAGAGAGTACAACAAAACACAAAATGACAAATTAAAGGCTACTGTGTATGGTGTTCAAATAGTAAAAATCTTCACTCATTCCTCGAACAGCATCCTTGCTGGTTTACTTTCAGAGTGAGGCTTTCACACTAAACCCCATTAAGCATGACAAAAATGTCTGCAATTTAATGCTGCTAAGCCTGCAACTAAGTTGGAGAAATGCTTGGAAAATTATCTTTCATCACCTACTGCCATGAGAAAACGCCTGGAAGAGCTGAACAAGATTCTTCAGGCTCTAAAGTAAATTTGAAATGAAGATGGAATTTGCAGTCTTTGTTAGTATTTTTTGGAAGCCTTTTCAAGATGTTTTGAGTTTTTATTTCATTCCTTTGGTGTGTCAATAGATGTAGCAATGTATATGACAAATCATTTTTTTACTTTACATCAGACATAAGTCTTTTAAGTTTTGTTTAAGGGACTTTGGGAGTTTGAAAACAATCTGATTTTCTCATTCGTCTACTATGTGGGCAGTGTTTGGATATTAGTATAGGTAAATGCACATGTATTCTATCAGTCATCAAACTTGTTGCAAGCTCTATCCTTTGCACAGCCAAGTGAAGGCGCACCATTGCTAGCACCTTGGCTTCTCCAGAACAAGGCCTTGAAAAATGAGAATAATAACTGGCAGCAAGTGTTTATGTTTACTTCCCTTCTTTGGAGAAATTGAGCGGCGATTGCCAGTAATGAAAGGCAGATCCTTGGCTAACAAACACTTACTGTCAGTCACTATGGTCTTTTCTCACTTTCCCACCTCAAAGGAGTTGAGCTTCTGTCCAGCTTACATCAAATTAAACTGCTGGTGCTGCTGCTTTCTGTCTCCTACCACCTAATACCTCATGACTTGCTTGAGGGACTTGACCTGTCATTTGAGGATTATAGCTCTATAGAAACGAGTTAAGTATTATTGTGATGATTAAAATCAGAGTCCCATAAGCATCTGAAATGTTTGTTTCTTTGAGTGAACTATACAGATTTTAAAACATTCATACACACAAACACAAAAATATTTCAGGAAGATCTAGCAATTTTATGGTCAACTATCTCTTCTCATTATAAGATGCCTTATAACTCTGCCAAGTGAAATCATTACAGCACCAGTTTTACAAGCCATATGTCTCTCCCCTGGTATTTTGTTTTGTCCAGGATTCGAAATTCTGGCATAATTCTGGCAAACTTTCTCTTTAGAAAGCTTAGGTTTGGGATATAACAGGAAATTTTGTGTCTTTCATGGGTCACAACAACCCCATACAACACTACAGGCTTGAGGAGGAGTGGCTGGAAAGCTGCCCAGAAGAAAAGGACCTGCGATGTTTGTCGACAGCTGGCTGACTATGAGCCAGCAGTGTGCCCAGGTGGCCAAGAAGGCCAACAGCATCCTGGCTTGTATCAGGAATAGTGTGGCCAGCAGGAGCAGGGAAGTGATCCTGCCCCTGTACTTGGCACTGGTGAGGCCCCACCTCAAATCCTGTGTTCAGTTTTGGGCCCCTCACTACAAGAAAGACAATGAGGCTCTGGAGCACGTCCAGATTCAGGCAAAGAAGCTGGTGAGGGGTCTGGAGCAACAAGTCTTATGAGGAGCAGCCAAGGGGGCTGGGGTTGTTTAGCCTGGGTAAGGCTGAGGGGAGACCCTATCGCTCTCTACAACTACCTGAAAAGGAGGTTGTAGTGAGGTGGCTGTCAGTCTCTTTTCCAAAGTAACAAGCCATAGGACCAGAGGAAATGGCCTCAAGTTGCACCAGGGGAGGTTTAGATTGGGTATTAGGCCAAATTTTTTCACCAAAAGGGTTGTCAAGTATTGGAACGGGCTGCCCAGGGAAGTGGTTGAGTCCCCATCCCTGGAGGTATTTAAAAGACAGGCAGATGAGGTGCTTAGGGACATGGTTTAGTTAGGACTTGGTAATGTTACATTTACAGATAGACTCAATGAACTTAAGGGTCTTTTCCAAACTAAATTATTCTATGATTTAAGGTTTGTCTATCTGCTCTGTGCTCTTAATCTCCCCTTTCACAACCTTTTGAGTTGTGAAGGAGGAAAACACCTCGGTATAACTCAGTGTTCTGGAGGTTCAGTATTTACTTGGTGCTTAAAAACACAGGAGTATCTCATCTTCCTTTAGCGCTTGTCCAAACAGAGGCTGGCAAAATGTCAGGCTGTTGCTCTGTTAACTCAAATACAGAGAGCTGTCTGCTCTCTGTGCAGATAATTTCAGATTTCAACTGATGACCTGAATGGATGACATTACAGTCTTGTGCAATGATATTTCTTTTTTTTCCATTTTTTTTTTAGTTCCTCATGAGATGTGTAATGTTTATACAGTTCACTGAAAGAGGCAAAGATCTTGAGGAGAAAAAACCATAAAGTTACAGACTGCATCAAAGTAGTCTGTCAAGAGAGCAAAATTAATCCCATTTATTTTCTGACTTCCAACTTGTGTGTGGGAGGGGAGATATTTCATTTACCTGTGTTGTGGTTTAATCCCAGCTGGCAAATAAGCCCCACACATCTGCTCGCTCGATCCCCCCACAGTGGGATGGGGGAGAGAATCAGAAGAGTAAAAGGAAGAAAACTAGTGGGTTGTGCTAAAGACTGTTCAATAGGTAAACCAAAAGCCACACGCATAAGCAAAGCAAAACAAGGAATTCATTCACTACTTCCCATAGGCAGGCAGGCGTTCAGCCATCTCCAGGAAAGCAGAGCTCCATCACACCGTAACAGTGACTTGGGAAGACAAACACTATCATGTTGAATATCCCCCACTTCCTTCTTCTTCCACCACCCTATATACTGAGTATGACATCATGTGGTGTGGGATATCCCTTTGGCCAGTTGGGATCAGCTGTCCTGGCTGTGCCCCCTCCCAGCTTCTTGTGCACCTCAGAGCTGAGAAGTCCTTGGCCAGCCTAAGCACTACCCAGCAACAATGAAAACATCAGCGTGTTATGAACATTCTTCTAGTACTAAATCCAAAACACAGCACTATACCAGCTACTGTGAAGAAAATCAACTCTGTCCCAGCCAAAACCAGGACAACCTGCAGCTCAGTTTCCAAAGGTAGTAATGTGTAGACTTAAAATGGTTTGAGGGCCTGGGGGTGGGGTATTAACAATTTTGCTAGAATCTTCTCCATTTATGCAGTTTCTCCAAACATTTAAAACTAAGATCAAACACATGAACATTCTATGGTTTACTCTGACTTCAGATAAACATTGGTTTTGCTTTTCCTTTTTTTATAATATGTTAGCTTACAGGAAACTAGCAAGATCACAGAGGTTGAAAGGGGATATAGAGACTTCCACATCTGTTTTCCTACGTTATGTCCACCCTATGTTAGGAATGACCAGGATGTGTTATTTTTATAATCCAAGTGAAATGTATTTGGTGGTTTCCCTTCTTTTCACAGTAGACAAAACCCACCTCTCTTAACAGTCTTGTTGCAGAAGCCCAGAACTGCATAGAAGTACAGACTGATAGATTTTCTCAAGTTTTTCCTAAGGCCTTTTGGTGAAATAATGTAGGGTATAGCCATGTAGGTGTCAAACAAAGCTAGCAGAGGTGTGGGCTGATTGAGTTTATAAGACACTGTTTGCAAACTGAACAATTCTGAACAATTTAGGGCTTTTCATTAATGCCAACGTCACGCTTAAGAAAAACATTTAGGCTTAACCAGCTTACAACCAAGACACTGCTGCCCCCAGGTGTCCGTCAGGCACTGACACAGGAGCTGGGCTGCCACAATAGGATCTTTAGCAACAGGCAGGGATGGAACGTAATCTGGAGGTGAGATAATATGAGTATCTGGCTTCGTTTGTGGCTCTCTCAGTCACAAAAACGCGCAGAACTTTTTCACTGAGAGCTCTAGAGGATGAAAGTCATTATTTAACCTACTCCCACAATTCCATTCAAAAGTCATCTGAGTTGATGACCTCTTAGAGTCTTTCCAATTAAATAGGTACAGCAACTATTAACAGTGTCTTCAAATAACACCTGTATACAAAATCCCAATTAGTTTTCACAATGAGCCTGAAAGGGCTGCTTTATTCCATTTGGATTATTCAGGGCAAAGGACCACCTCACACAGATAATACAATTCTGACTCATTTTTAGATCCTTTCAATACATTATTAAGTTTATGACATTATATGTAAATTCTGAGAAAATTTATTCCGTATTCAATTAATAACTGCTAAACATTTGGAGAAGATATGATTAATTCCATATATTTAACACAGAAATTGAATCTCAGCTTTATAAACAAAACTGAACTCAACTGAGGCTTCACCAGTGTCTTTGTAAGGTATTATGCCCTGAAGTCCACATTTGTTCCTGTATGGCATCCAACAAGGAAAGACAGTTGTTTAAAAACCTTGTAGGACTTCAGTGGTCTGTAAAAAGCCAAATCCTAAAATGTGTCTGCACCCAAAACTGACTCAGTAAGATACTGCTTACATCATGAAGGCTAAAATCTGCAAACTCATAGTAGATCAGAAATTCCCATCTCTCATTAGAAACAAAAATTAAGAATTAATCAAAAGGTTATTAATAAATAGCCTGACTTTGTATATCACTAAAAATCCTAAAATATGTCATAGAAGGGAAATTCCCCCTGAAGTGGATATTAAGCTAATCCAACTAGGCAAGCTTTCTAAAGATTTATCCAGTCTTGGAAAATATTATAGACCATTACCACTGGAGTATTTTCTTAGCTAAAAGTAAATGTTACTAGTTCAATCAGGTTGCTACTACTTATGAGTAAATTTCCCAGCATTTAAAAGTTTAATTTAATATGCAGATCATTCCAGCTATCAAAGATGGCAAATGAGTGTGTAGGTAAACAGAAGTGCTTTGCTTCTTCTCTTTGTCTCATGCAAGAATCTATGACAAGAATTGTCCTGGACAAATACTCACATTATGAAATATGATGATAAGAGGTCTTTTCTGCTTAATATGAAGCTTTAGACTCCTTGAAAAGTGAAGTTCACTGAGGCTTTTTGAGGGTGGAAAAGCAAACAGCTTTGGTGCTCCAGAAAAACATCTTGGTTCAGTATATTTTTAAATGAAGAGTTTTCTAGTATCAGTAAAATCAAATTATGTAATTTGCACAAAGATGATTTGTGGTGTTGATTATTCTCTTTCTTTGCATTTTTGCTTGCAGAATCAAGGCAGTTTAGTCATTAAATTAATTTTATAACCATCTGTCATCCTCTGTCCTTTGTTTTTTTTCTGTTTTAAGCTAAATGTGTTTGTGATGGTTGACAGAATTATAGGTACTGCAAGTTTTAGAATTATGCAGGTGTTTTAGTAGTACAGAAAATATTTTCTTATCCATCTTGCTTTTACCTTTCAGTTTAATTCAGTATCTAATGAACAGACATGAGTGTGGTTATACTATCATGGTTAATAGAAGAAGCAAACACAGTTGTTAAAAACAGGAATAATTGCACTTTATCTGTAAATAGCAGATAAATAGCTTTAGTCTATGGTTACCTTTGTCAGAAACAGAGCAGTCATTGCAGCACCCTGCTTACACCAGGACTGAATTTATACACTTTGCATTTGAGTTACTGAAGTAATTTTAATACATGTGGAATGCAGAATTTAAGAACATTGTGACTACAGTTTTTCATGGCTATGATTCCAGCTGTATAATCAAAACACTAATGAGCCAGCCTGCTTACTACAGTTTTTCAGAGCTGTAATTGTCACGGAAAAATATTTCTCATGCCTCCACCTTTACCATAAAAACCTTTTCAGCAAAAATCACAAGGTCTGCTTTCTGAAAGAGGTACACAAAGAACAGGTTGTCCTAGAGAATATATTCTGACCTTGGCTCCATATTTACATTTCCATGACAAAGTATTATTCACTACAAATACAACATAGGGGCTGGCATAGATGGTAAGTAGTCTTAAATCCTCTCACCTTGATTAAATAGGTTTTGAAAAAAGGAGCTATGCAGGGTTGTGGTGAACAGTGTCCTACTCTGAAGGTTTTGGTGTGCAACAGAGCTTTTCCATGGCTGTTGCTATGTGGCCTCATCAGGCACATGTGACAGCTGAATGTACACCGTTACTTATGCATACACAAGAAAGTGGAATTAGTGAACATGCCATGTTATAGACTGCAAAACTGGGGGATAAGCATTGTCTTTTTGTTCCATGTTTATGCAGTACCTAGCATAATGTAGTCTTGGTCAAAAAAGAAAGATCCTAGGTGATACCCCACAATACAAATGAGAAGTAATCATTATGATAGTACTAGAATTAATTGTTCCAAATCAATTATTCAGTCAAAAAGCCATACTTCTGACTAATAGATTTATTATAAAAACAGATGTTATAGAACAGACCTTAAGGGAATCTAATAAATTATGTTAGAAAATCAGAATCCTAGATTATTCAATTAAATATCCTGCATGGTGCTATCATTTCCTTTCCTAAGACTTTAAAAGTTATTTGGTAGTCTTATAGATGCTAAATAGATGTTCAAATAGATGAGTAGTTGCCCATTTTATAAACTATTTTCTTGAGGGTTTTTGTATAATTTTATGTGGAAGTGGATGTTATTTCATTCAGATGATACAAAGGAGATATGCCTTCATATCTGTTTGATTCAAGGAGGAACCTCATGATCTCTTAAAAACTCAAGCAGAGCATGAACGGTTCACTGAGCAATGCAAGGGGATAATATACACATCTCTTCTGTCTTGTAATGAATATCTCTTTGATTTTTAATGCTATCTTTTCTAACTTGATAGAGGACCTGAGGGGAAATGAAATCACAGATAGTATTAGAGAAGTTAGTATGACAATGTAAAAGAGACCAAGGGATAATGACTTTTATGTATTTAATTTTAACAAGCCATTTATTTTCTCTCCTGTTTTTTTTCTGGTATTTTTCTTTATTTACTTATTTATATCCTATTTTCTCAATCTAGTAATTAACACAGCATGAGAAGTGAACTTTCACTGTAGTAACAGGGACTAAGTATTGCATCTCATCTGAACAGTGACATTCATTTGGTTGGACCACTGAATCACTGAGTAATTTAGGTTGGGAGTGATCTCTGAAGGGCATCTGGTCCAACCCCAGTTCAAAGCATGAAAGCTTGGATCGGGTTGCTCAGAGCCTTGTCCAGCTGTATGTTGACTATCTCCACAGACATGTGTAGCACCATCATTCGGGATCTATTTCAAGGTTTCGTTTCTTAGCTATTGTTTGCTTTATGTTTGTATTGTTTCTGTCTTAACAAACCTTAACAAACTAATATTGCCGTGTTTCTTCATAGTGACTGCAAACAGGGAGAATCTGGATGTTTTCTTGTATCCAATGCTGTACAAAATATTGGAAAATGGAAAATAATCTTAACACTTACTCTGTATGTATTTTCAAACAATACTTCTTGATTTTTTTTTGCAATGATGCTTTTAAATACACTTACATTATCTTTTAGATAATTTAATTCTCAACAGGAAATTAAATAATTTACAATATTTTTTATCAGAAAAAAATGCACTTAAAGTCCTTCCGATGACATGTTTTAACTAATTAACACTGTAAATCAATGGAATGTCTGCTCTTTTCTGTTAAGTGATTATAAACATGACTTATTTCTCCTAGACCTGGTTGTGTGGAGAACTCCATGACTTTGGAAAGACCATATGGTTTTTCAACACAGAGACACTGTCCTCTAGGTCATTTTCACTTGCATTCTGCAATTTAACATTTTACCATGTATGATATTTTAAGCTTTCTCTTTAATGATTTGTCATTATGTAAATTAAAACTTAGCATTGCTGTGTAGGAGCTACTATGGAGCTACCCATGTCTGTTTTTCATTAGTTATGATTAATTAGAAAGCATATTTTTCATTCTTTTGAAACAGATTAATTTATAATCTTTTGTAGAAATTGTGTTACTGTTTGCTTCTTAAATCTGTTTTTATGTGGACTGAGATAGAGTGCCCCAAAGGTTTCAGCAATCTCCTGGTACTCCAGATCTTGTGAAAATGTCACATTCTGCAATGATATTTCTGGTTCCAGGTCTTGACAAATATTCTCCACCCTCAAAGCATAGCCATTTCCTATATCTGGAGATTTATCCCAAGAAGCATAAAATTGGATGAAGGAAACTCAATGGTAGGAAAAATTACTACTTCAGTGATACTGGAACAAACTGGGAATATGAAATTAAAATATAGAGCCTCTTCAGAAAAGGGAAAGAAACTCCTACTGACAGCAATATAAACAGGATATATTTTCTGCAACATTATTCTCATCTTCATCTAATGCTAGTCTGATTTCCCTGCATTTTAACAATCATGCTAATTAATTCTAGAAACATTCTTGAAATTGTCAGTTACTTCATTCTTTTCAGGTCATGCTTTAACTACAGTGTAACAGATTATGTCTGGAGGTTTTTCTGATGAAAATACATACTCTACTGATATGTATGTACTGAATTCAGGTAGCTTTCACTACCACAAATTAGTCCCTTCGTAAGACATTTAATGTCCTTACATTCTTATCAGGTTAAAGAAGGAGAGTTTCTTGCCAATTGCTAATACCAGCTTCCCAGAAGATGCAGAAGGCTTTTGCAGCCAACACAGATATCCTACAGTATACTATGCTCCCATAAAATATTTATTCTTTGAGACTTATTACTGAAATATTCTTCTCTTCCCCACTTTTCCAGCTCCTGCCCCCTGCAACCCATGTTTTCATTTCAATTGGTTCATCTGGAAATGAGTAATTTTTGCTGAGATGTTGGCATTTTTAGAGTGAAACACATTTGCTCTAAATAAGAGTGTTGCCCTTTTGGGTGGCTATTGAAGGGTCACACCTGAAACTCAGTGTGTTCCTTGCAGTGTGGGATGTGCAGGCAGCCTGTCTTAATCTTTCACAGAAAGCAGGAGTCTAAGAAAGAAGGAAGGGGAGATCATTCTCTTTATTTGCATCACCCCCTAGACCTGAGATAGTAATATTTCTTATTTATGGTTATATTTCTCTTGATAGCTGCATTTCAAAGAATTGTGATTTGTTGGGGAGGAGGGAGAATTTTAAATACAGTTTTCAGACAGCAAAAGAAGTAGTGGCAATGTCATACTTATTCTAAGCTATTTTCGCCCAGACCAATGTGGCAGCAATGCAAAGTCAAAAGAGAAGGACCCGTGGAAGGACATGTCGTTACACTTACAGCACACCATGACAAGGTAACAACTGATATAATCTCTCTGTCCAAAATTATTTTCCTACGGTGTGTAAAAAAAATACATCGATGGTTCATTTTCAGAGTTCCAACAGAGACAGCATCAATGGAGGTGTCTATACCATCTTGCACTCTGTGGCTTGCTGAACAGCAGTGTACTCAAGCAGCCTGAGCATGGAACCAAAAAGCAGCACCTCCCGCTGCCCTACTTCCAACATCCCTGAGCTATATTGCAGCCTCAGGCACAACTTGTAGGCCTAAATTTCCAAAAGGGCTCTTCAACCTTTGACACTCAAAAAACTTCAGGAGCATAATGACTGAATAGCATTACTTTGACTTTTGAAAGCAATCAGAAAAGTGAGCTGTTGTCCACATGAATAAATAACACTGTGGTTGGGAGTCTTATAGGACACCCAGGACAGATAAGGGAGGACCTTAAGACTGCTTTCACCCTTATAATGGGATTTTTCCAGCACTAAGCTGAGGGCCACAAGCAGCACAACGTGGATATTTCTTGAATTTCACTACTTTTCAGGTGTGTATAAGTGAGAGATTAATTTCCAAGAGTGCAGTGCTACAAGCACTAAGTTCACATCAGAAGAAAAAAAGCCGTGATTTGTTCATTTGTTTGTTTTGTGATCTCCTCTTTTGCCACACTACCAATCAGCCTGCAGAGGTTGCTGTGAGAGTGCTGACTGGCAGGTTTGCTCCTTTGAAAATCCAACCATGCTGTTGTCATTGGGGAATCCATGTGCCAGAACTGGGGACTTAATTTTTTTAGCTGCAGTCCCAAGCGCCCCTCACTTCCCAACAGCCTGGGGTTTCTTTT
Organism: Nycticorax nycticorax; assembly: GCA_023375905.1. Lineage (NCBI taxonomy): Eukaryota > Metazoa > Chordata > Aves > Pelecaniformes > Ardeidae > Nycticorax > Nycticorax nycticorax. The sequence continues at coordinate 1,763,566 of JAKFQP010000138.1, forward strand.
TCTTTCAATAGGACATGGGAAACATCTCAGGTGCCTAAGGACCCACTGAAATTGCATTAGGATATTAGATAGTGTAATATCCAAGGAGTTCCCTAGTCAATGAGATCTACTTAGGGAGCTCATAGTAGATTTTATCAAATCCCACACTTACCTTCTGTCCTTAATAAGAGATAGTAACTGATGAGCTCTTCCATTTTTTCCCCCACTTTTTTTCTTTTTTCCTGCATAAATGAGAGGAATATTTTTACAATGGTATAAATACTTGTGTGTCTACCTATATATGTGGGAAAGACTTTGTGTAAGATACTGATCTGAGTATGGTGACGTGTATTTTATTACAGGCTGTTTGTTTCAAGGAACATAAGAGTCCAAAGATGGCAATAAAGTACCAGGGAATGATATATGGAAATTAAGTCTAGGTGAGTAAAATTGCAATGATGGGTTAGTCAGGAAAGATTTTTTAATTGCCGGATAGAATAACACAACACGCAGGAGTATCCCAGTTAAATATACACTAGCACAACAAAACAAGATTGCATACCTTCTTGCATCTGTTTGGAACTATATAAAAGAATATCCAAACACAATGCTAATCAATTTGTGATCCTTCATGTAGCAGTTAATTACAAATAGATGAGACAGAAAAATGACCATGTAATATTTTCTCCTGGTTTTAGCTGGGACAGTTAATTTTCTTCCTAGTAGCTGACATAGTGCTGTGTTTTGGATTTAGTACGAGAATAATGTTGATAACTCACTGATGTTTTAATTGATGCCAAGCAGTGCTTACACTGGTCAAGGACTTTTCAGCTTCCCATGCCCTGCCAGGCGCACAAGAAGGTGGGAGGACACAGCCAGGACAGCTGACCCAAGCTGGCCAAAGGGCTATTCCATACTTATGTGATGTCATGCTCAGCATATAAACTGGGGGGAGTTCTCTGAGGGGCAGCAATCTCTGCTTGGGGACAGGCTGGGCATCAGGATGGTGAGCATTGTATCACTTGTTTTTTCCTGGATTTTGTTTCTCTCTCATACTCTTTGTTTCCTTTTCATTACAATTCATTATTATTATTATTGTTGTTGTTGCTGTTATTGTTATTATTTTTCTATTATTAAGCTGTTCTTATCTCATCCCATGAACTTTCTTACTTTTGCCCTTCTGATTCTCTCCCCCAACCCACCGGGGTGGGAGGGTGAGCGAGCGGCTCTGTGGTGCTTAATTGCCAGCTGTGGCTAAACCACGACATTCTGGGTGTCCTCTCCAAGCAAGTGGAGGGAAAGAAAATGATCAGGAGTACCCAGCATGGATTCACCAAGGGGAAATCATGCCTAACCAATTTGATAGCCTTCTACGATGGCATGACCGGCTGGGTAGATGAGGGGAGAGCAGGGTGTTGTCTACCTTGACTTCAGCAAGGCTTTTGACATCCTCATAGGGGAAGCTCAGGAAGTTTGGGTTGGATGAGTGGACAGTGAGGTGGATTGAGAACTGGCTGAATGGCAGAGCTCAGAGGGTTCTGATCGGCGGGGCAGAGTCCAGTTGGAGGCCAGTAGCTAGTGGAGTTCCCCAGGGCTCAGTACTCGTCCCAGTCTTGTTCAACTTGTTCATCAATGACCTGGACGAGGGAACAGAGTGTACCCTCAGCAAGTTCGCTGATGACACAAAGCTGGGAGGAGTGGCTGATACACCGGAAGGCTGTGCTGCCATTCAGTGGGACCTGGACAGGCTGGAGAGTTGGGCGGAGAGGAACCTGATGAAATTCAACAAGAGCAAGTGCTGAGTGCTGCACCTGGGGAGGTTGAAACCCATGCACCAGTACAGGCTGGGGGATGACCTGCTGGGAAGCAGCTCTGCCAAGAGGGACCTGGGACGACAAGCTGACCATGAGGCAGCAGTGTGCCCTTGTCGCCAAGAAGGCCAATGGTATCCTGGGGTGCATTAAGAGGAGTGTGGCCAGCAGTTCAAGGGAGGTGAGGCCACACTGAGAGTACTGTGTCCAGTTCTGGGCTCCTCGGTTCAAGAAAGATGAGGAACTCCCTAGAGAGAGTCCAGAGGAGGGCAACAAAGATGATGAGGGGACTGGAGCATCTCCCCTATGAGGAAAGGCTGAGAGTGTTGGGCTTGTTCAGCCTGAAGAAGAGAAGACTGAGGGGGGACATCATCAACACCTACAAATATCTTAAGGGTGGATGTCATGAGGACGGAGCCAGACTCTGTGTGGTGCCCAGCGACAGGACAAGGGGCAATGGGTACAAACTGAAACATAAGAGGTTTGAGTTGAATATGAGAAAAAACTTCTTTATTTTGAGAGTGACAGCGCACTGGAACAGGCTGCCCAGGGGGGTTGTGGCATCTCCTTCTCTGGAGATATTCAAAGCCAGCCTGGACGATGTCCTATGTAACATGCTCTAGGTGAACCTGTTTTATCAGGAGGTTTGGACTAGATGATCTCCTGAGGTTCCTTCCAACCCTTGCCATTCTGTGGTTCTGTGATATTTCTACATTAGAAACATTGGTCTTTAAATCTAAGTTCATTTTTTTGGGCTTTCTTAAAAAAACTTACTGTGAGATCTCATAATTGCCTGGAATCTCTAATACAAGTCTGGATGGCATTTTATGGGTTAAACCAGGTTACAATATTTCTCTACACAAGTTTGCTAAACGACTTCAGCCCAACATCTTATTTTGCCCAGGATACTGCAAGCTGTGGCCCTGTTTACCTCTGATTACACAAATCCTAAGACACATGTTGAAAGCCCTTTGCTTCCTTTCTATGGTTACCATTCACTCACACAACCTGTATACAGCAGCCTGTGTATCAGCCTAGACATGCAGTTACTTACCAATGAAACTAGCAGTTTCTTAGCATGATCCACTGTAAAAAAAAAAAGGCTGTACACAAACACAGTTCTAGTAAAATTGGTTAAAATTTTAGCTTTTCTTTTAAACCAGAATGCAAATAAAGAAAGGTAGATTAGCCATGGACTTGCACCATGCCCTGCAGAGAGGTAGTTGTAGTGTAACCACTTATGGCAATTTTTTTCACTTTTAACAGTAAAAGAAAAATAAATCAGATAAAAATAAAACAGCCTGTTTTTTGTAAATTCATTGTTGTTTCATTTTCTTCATGTTAGTTTAATGGTTTTCATTATTTTTTTTACCAGCTTCTCTTCCTTTACATTACTAACATGCTTAAGTATTCTGAAGTGTCAAAAGCTAAAACAATGAAGAGAATTCTTATGCCTTTCTGCTGGCTGTACTGAATATCTGCATAGCAATGCCATGTTAGACATGTTCTGCCCTTTCTCTGTGACCAGACCTGTTGTCTGTCATACCTTTTACCTCCACACAGTAAATATCAGGACTTCTTGTGACTCCTACATTTGTGCCTTACGTTACTATGTGGACTTTCTGCCCTTGCATCAATAAGGAGGTATTTCCACCAGCAGATTCCTTTGATGTCAGAAAGCCTGTGTGGAAATAGACCTGTAATACAAAACAACTCTGATTCACTTTCCCAGGTGATGTCAGGACAGATAACAAATATTGAAATACTGAAGCTGTGGGGATTAGTGCCAGGACATCTTTTCCCTTTCCTATGCTCTGCACCACCCCTGTAACTCCACCTGGTTTTCTGGAGCAAAACTGCCCTTTCTCTCAAGGATTAATTGATTCAAGTCTGTGTATTGCTGGGAGGGACCAGCTCATGTTTCCTTACTGGTGGGCAAAATGATTCCTGAATACAGCTTGTAAAGCACGTGGGACTAAAATCTGCTCTGTCTATATAAAAGATTTTCTCATAATATTATTATCCTTTCTGACATTACAAATAGACTTCCCTTTCACCTGTCATCCTGTGGACATTTTCTTAGCAGCTTGTTTCAAACACAGTTACTTTTATTATGATAACCCACATGTATTTTTTATGGGATAATGGCTTTATCTGTAGGTATTTTGAGCTTCCTGAACTCAACATTTCACTGTTTGGAAGAGTGAAAGATATCTGCCTGTCAGAACCTTCCTATCTGTGATTAGATGATTACCCAGAGTCCTGCATATTCCTTTTCCTGTAGCTTTCATTGCTGCAATTATTTACTTGGCAAGGTCTATAATTATACAAATTTCCTAGACTTGCAAACTTTACATTATGCACTTGTAATATGAAGAAAACCTAGAATGAAATTCGCTGCAGAGGCATGTCTCTTAATGCACTAGCAGTGTATTTCTCTTATTTTGAATTTGGGTTTTTTTCTGTTGTATTTTACAGCAAAGATGAAATGGAAGATGCTACTTTACATAGAAAAATCCCATACATGTAGCTGCAGCCATGTGACATTTATTCTTCGTAGCCATACCAGAGAAAACAATATTGGAAGAAGCCCTCTGCCAAACCTGGGTCACAACAAACAATTGGTTTCGCTGATTTAAGTGTTCTGCATGCAATCGCTGTTTATTCAAGAAATATACTGAGTTTCAGCCTCTTCAGTTCTTACATGTATAGTCACTGTCTACCAGTTACCTGCTGTCATTTTCTGTACTTCAGTTTCTATCAAACCTTATTTATTTGCACTGTTTTAAAAATGGAACTGAAGTCAGTTTAATAGTCATATTTAACAATGAAAACCACAGTTTATCAGTAAGTTGCAAAGCTGAAATATATTGCAGATTTTTTTCTACTAGCAAAATACTACTAGTAGAAAGAGGGATCAGCAAGGCTTTTGACTTAACAGTGCTATCACCGCTTCAGATATTTTTAGTCAGATTCCAAACATTCCCATCTTTCTCATCTGCAGGCAGAAAATGAGCACTTGGTAAGGCTTGCAATACATAGGCTTTGCTTGGTCTTCTCTCTAGATCCCAGCAATGTCTATTTTTACTACCTAGTGAAAGAAACTTTTACTAACAGTCTTCAAGCCTATATTATCTTTTCCACTCATATCTGGTACAGTTTTTACATTACAGAAGTATCTTCCTGGGGCACTTTTTCACATTTTTTTCAATGCATCACAATTTGGGGGTTTTTTCAGTACCATTTAGCTTGTAGTACCTTTGCTTGCTTGATGTCTTGTACTGCCCAGAGAAGGCAAAACCTGTCTGGTGTATGGGCTTTCTTTTCCACAGTGCTACCTGTAAACTTTGGCCACTTTTTCTTAGCTGTTTGGCTCTATGTCACTTTTGCACTGACTTCTATTTTGTTACTTGGGTTTTACCTTACTGTTTCACTGCTCTAAACATGCCAAATACTGAAGGTCTCCCTTTACATATAAAACTTTTCTTACCCTGCAAATTGCATACAAAAATATTCTATGACATAGGATAGAGAGGCTGGAGACATCTCCCACACCTTCTTTTACACTTCCTGGACAGGACAGACAGTGTATCAGTTGTAAGCACTCCTCTCCCTGTTCCAAGGGTGTAGCATAATTAGGCATTGAGTCATTTTCATATGGGTTTCATTTTAATACTTTGAAGCAATTGTCCTGGTTTCGGCTGGGACAGAGTTGATTTTCTTCACAGAAGCTGGCATAGTGCTGTGCTTTGGATTTAATACTAGAAGAATGTTGATAACACACTGATGTTTTCAGTTGTTGCCAAGTAGTGCTGAGACTACTCAAGGACTTTTTGAGCTTCTCCTGCTCGGCCAGGTGCATAACAAGCTGGGAGTACAGCACAGCTAGGACAGCTATTCCATACCATATAACGTCATGCTCGGGGGGGTCAGTCGGTCGGTCGCGGGCAGAGGGATCGTAGCTCGGGCTGTGTGATTGCAGCTTGGGGGGAGCGATCGCTGCTCGGGACGGGCTGGGCATCGGTCAGCGGGTGGTGAGCAATTGCATTGTGCATCATTCATTTTATATATTCTGTATATATTCTTACCATTATTATTATTATTATTGTTATTCTTCTCTCTTATTAAACTGTCTCTATCTCAGCCCACGGGTCTTACTCTTTTTCTCCGATTCTCTCCCCCATCCCACTGAGGGAGAGGGGGGAGTGAGCGAGCGGCTGCGTGGTGCTTAGTTGCCAGCCGGGTTAAACCATGACAGCAATGTTATATAAGAAGGGTACAAAGTATATGGAGGTTATCATCAAATGTTATCTCACATGTTTTTTGTAATTAGGTGCTCTTAACATATGCTGACTTTCACGGAAGTCTCTCGTTTTTATTCAAAATCCCACCTTTAAATCTTTGGTGGAGCAAAAGAAGAAAGTCCAATGATACAATGGATGAGACTTACAAACCCTTCGAATGGACAGCTGGTAAATTCCTATCCTACAGTTAACACTGAGCCAGTTAGTGGAGTTCTTTGTCTTCTCCCTGCTCTCATCTAAATCTAAATTCTGTGAGAGCATTTCTTACCACTTCAGAAGGAGAGCATTCTGTAGACAGGCAGTGAAAGACTGACTCAGCCTCTGACCTCAGGTCACAGTTTAAACCAGAATTGTGTCCTGGTTTCAGCTGAGATAGTTAATTTTCTTCCTAGTAGCTAGCATAGTGCTGTGGTTTGGATTTAGTATGAGAAGAATGTTGATAACACCCTGATGGGTTAGTTGTTGCTAAGCAGGGCTTACACCAGTCAAGGCCTTTTCAGCTTCCCATGCCCTGCCAGGTGCACAAGAAGCTGGGAAGGGGCACAGCCAGGACAGCTAACCCAAACTGGCCGAAGGGCTATTCCATACCATGCGACATCATGCTCAGTATATAAACTGGGGGAGTTGGCTGGGGAAGCAGTGATCATTCTTGAGGATGGGGTGGGCATCAGTCAGTGGGTGGTGAGCAATTGCATTGTGCATCATTAGTTTTATATATTACTATTATTATTTTCTCTTCCTTTCCTGTCCTATTAAACTATCTTTATCTCAATCCACACATTTTAGGGTTTTATAGTTTTCCAATTCTCTCCCCTATCCCATTGGGGCAGGGGGAGAATGTGAGCAAGCAGCTGCTGCATGGTACTTAGCTGCTGACTGGGGTTAAACCACAAGTGGATGCCACACAGCATGTGGTAATGAATTAGTCTGCATCATCCTAAATCATGCTCAGAAGCACGCATCAACCACAAATATTTGTGTGTGTAAATAAGCATGAAGCTGACAGTGTTCAGTTATGAACAGATTTTGGTGACAGGGTATCATGGTCCCCACCCAAAAGTGGCAGGATCAGTATGGGTAAATGCAAGAAATAGTCCGAATCTGTTTCACAGGAGAGCTGTTTCTCTCGTTTGGGCTGGAAAGCAGCTGAAAGTTGTTTGGCTCTCTGCTCCCATTGAGATCTGACTCTAGTGATCTTGACAGAATACCAATAAGAATATACAGGATGTTTTCCCTTTTTGAAACCCTGACGTGTTCATACCTAGCTAAAAGAAGAAAATGCAAAAAGAAGAGTGCACCACCAGCCAGGAACATGTCCCCAAGGAAGACCTCTGACTGGAAGGGGGAAAGTAAAGGTTCGGATCTTAGTAGTGATGAGAAAGGCTTTTGAAGAACTGTAGAGCACACCTTGAGAGTGTTCTTGAACGCCAGTATAAAAAAATATGACAACCAAAAAAGGAAAAAAAAGAGCCCAGTCCAATCAGGAAATAAAACCCCAGGTATTTATGCAGATTTCTAGCCAGAACAGCAGAATAGTCATACACAGAGTTGAATCCTCAAACGAGTCAATACCATTCACTGGTGCAAAGCAGGTCCATGAGTATAATAATGTTACTCTTAATTATTGATTGAAAAAAAATTCTCTAAAGGTCCTCTGATGCTTCCTCTTCTAGTACCTTCCAAGAAAAAAAACAGAAACATTGCAGGTTTCAATTTCTTATCAAGGTAGAAAGCTTAGCAATGCTCCAGCTACCTGTAACATTAAAAGATCAGCATATACATTGTTGCCCATTTTTTCTCTCTACAAATCCATTAAAATTCCTGTCTTGCCACAAGATCTGTTGTAGAAGACAGCTCAAGCCTCCAGTTCTGCTCTCCATATCTGGTACTTGATTTAAAATTGCTGAAAGGAATACCACTGATTCTCTCAGTAAAATCTTGGTAGGTTCCCTGAATGAAGCTTTTGAAGAAAACCTAGGGAGTGCAGTTTTGCCTTGAAATACTCAAGAGAACCTTCAGAGGGTCCCACTTATCCTGTAGAACACTAAAATGGGTAGTGTAACAATATTTGAGTCTGGCTAAAAGCAACTCTTGTCATCCACATTCATCCCAGCCTTCTGGTGAGGACCTGGAGATGTTGTAAAATGAGTAGAAACAGTGGACTACTTAGATACCAGCAGACCAGTATAAGAAGTAGTACATCTAACATGTCAGGGTTTCAAACATTCTGCCATCATTGTAGCATTTTGATCAAAACCAATCAAAAATAGGACCCCAGTTTGGGACCTTTACAGGAGTAAATCACCATTATTAATTATATAAACCATCTCAAAATCAAACTAGTGTGGGCATTAACCCCATGCTAAGGCAGTAGCACCACAGAAACTCTGCCTATGCCTAAGGATCTAAGTCAACCAGGGACAAACGAAGACTCCTCTACCCACTGCAGCCCATTCAGAAGTATACAAAAAGTTGTGAAGCTGGAAGACTTTGTCTTCTGCTTATTATTTGCTCTTGCTTTTAATGGGCATGATTTTTCAGTGCTCCAGGCAATCTAAAGCTTAATGACAACCCTCCTTCAATAATAATATCCTCAATTCAGTAAAGTTTGTACACACATGCTTCATAAGTAAGACTTAAGAATACAGGTAAATTTAGGCATGTTTTTACATTTGTGAATGTACTGTTAAGTTCTGGTGCTACAGAGCCGCAGCACATGATCTTACTGTCTGCGGTGAGCGTTCATAGGGAGAAAATGCTTCCTGTGCTTGGGATATTCATTGTACTAAAGCAGGATTGATTTCAGCATAAAAGCCTTTTAAAATAGTAGCATAGAAATTTAACAAGACAAGATTATCCTCAGTCAAGCAGTTCCACTAAAGCAAAAATAGCAATAATTTACTATTCTTTCTGTAGCTTTTTAATTGGGACGAAGTCTACTTACCTCTAGATAGAGGAAAGATCAAAAAAGAGCTATCAAAAAAAAATTGCCTCTGTAATATTAACCTTTTACAATCAGTAGAATTTTTTAAAGATCAAGCTGTGATTACTGGAATGTTTTTGCTTTCAGATCTTCTCAGATTGTTAAGCTCTGAGTCTGTACAAGTAGAATTCGACTTTAATAAAAAGTACAGCTTTAATATATCAGTTTCTGCTCAGTAGCCATTAGCTGTCATTGCTCTATACAGTACAGCATACATTTAATGTTTTAAAAACAGCTCTCTCAAAGTTGAAATAATGCTTAGCACGGACACAATATTAGTATTTACAGCTGCAAACACACACACATATATAATCAATGGCTTTGGATCACTTGTAATGGTGGAATTATTTTAATTTATTATATTTTAAAAAGCATCAAAACATCTTAGAGAATAAGTTCTGCGTTTCATCCATAAAAGGCTGGGTGAATCTTTAAACAATACAGTGCTCATTTTGTGAATTACAGAACTTAGTCACCGACATCTCAGTAATATGTGTCTACTGTGTTTCTAGCCTAAAACTGCGTATTAAGGAGTGAGCAATTTCCTCAACTGTAACGAAATGTCACCACATTATGTCACCCCTTAGATATCAGCAAAGAAACATGCTCCAGCTTTCTTTGCCCTCCACGTTTACAGATCATTTTACTGGTATGCACGCCACAGTCCTGCTGAATATATCAGCCAGTACAGCAGCACTGTATGAACTGATAGTCACAGCTCTGGACCATTTATAACATAACACTACTTCTGAACGTGCTGTGATTCTGCTTTTCCTTGTAGCATAGCTGTCTCACATTGGACTCATGCTCTTCTATCAAGAGGTAACGGGTTTTCCAGTGATGTGAGCAACTCTCCTGGTGTGTCATGGATGGAGTGAGAGGGAGGCAATAAAAATATAGTTTATTGATACGAAACAGTGAGTTAACAAAGTTCAATGGTAAACGCAACAGTGGTTTATAGGATTCTATGGCAAGGTACACTTGGTTATTTACTACATAGAGGACAGGGTCAGACAAAACTGTCAGGGACACCCTCCTGTTGAGTCATGAGGTTCAGAAAGGACCCTGTTGCTTTCTAAACCCCTTGCTCAGAGAGGAATCTAGGTGCAGCTGGATCCAATCCTAGTCCCAGACTTGGTCAATGGTTTATGTCTAAAGGATTATATATGTGCAATCAATCCTTTATATCACTTAGCTAAGATTTCAAAGTTTAGCATGCTATTAGCCACTTACTGAGAATGTTTGGTGGCAAGGAATCTCTCAACCTTGAGGAGTAACCTTGAGAGGCGTCCCTGCTCAAGGGGTGCAGTGCACTGCTGTGCAGGAGAGCTCAAAGGGCTCTTGGGCTGCTCAGTATTGATGGGGGTCAGATGATTGGCTCATTGGCATATTTGCGTACCGATCACAAATTTTAGTTTCTTCACTGTGATTAGGTGGGCACATTGCACAATACCCCTTGGCTATTGTGTTGTTATCTGTCTCCCCAAATCCACATTGATCTGGATACATCCATCACAACCAGATGCATCCACAGGTGGTTATGGCTTGAGCAGGGTTATGGGAAAAGGTCAGGTGCAGAAAGGGATCACACTGCCACATGGTGGCAGGTCTTTTTTTGAGGAGGATGGTATGTGGCCATCTGTGCCTCATTGATAGGTGTTTCTTGTTAGGGGTGTGTTATTTTTAGAGATATATAAACCCCTGAGTTAGAGAACCCTGCAACCCACAAGGGGAAAGAGCTAGATGGAAGGGACTAGAGCTCTGCATGATCCATTTCCTGGAAGCATCTCTTCAACCCCATGTGATTTCTTTTGCTTTTTGTCCTGCAATGTATTTTCATACATCGTTCTGAAGTCAGGGATCAGGTGTGATCTCATAGTTCATGCATTCTGGGACTTGAGGAGTAAGTCCTGTAATGTTATGGAGGTTTAGTACAGCAGCTGGAGAGAAGACTGTAAGCCATTGTGCAAGCTGTCAAGCTGGAGAAGTACAATGAGGGCAACAACAAAATGCTTGGACCAAGAGTGACTCTATTCCTGACTGTCTTTGTTTTCAAACTAAATTCCCAAACCAAAAGCTTGAACGAGGAGTGTGGAACATGTAAACTTGGTTAGTCTTTGTTAGTTCTTCACACACAAAAGAAGCTTGGTTAAAATCATCAGGGATATACTCAGCCTTTATAGAGTAGGGTTATTTCTATCATTTCAGGTAGCTATGATACACTCAAAAGAGACGGAAAATAGCTGAAAACTGGCACTTATCCAGACCAAGAGCTTAAATATTTTTGTCCTTGTCACAGACGTCAGTGTGTGTGCAAAAATGGTCATGTGCATTTTCTGGAGGTAGAATAGCATTGAAATGAAAAGAAGGATTTTGTGCACTGTTCAATGCAAACAGAGGGAACTACAAATGACAGGCAGAATAATAATGTCTGTGACAAACACATCGTCATTATGCTTAATTTACACAAAGTTCAATCTTCAAATAGAATTGAGTTTTGACCATATTTACAAACATCCTATTTTCAAGTACATATATATATAATATGGCAAAAATTTAAACTCAGAAGCAATGCTAAACAAGAACATGAGAAAAGGAATATCCTTCAACTTTGTGCATATTAGCAGTGTGATATGGACCATAAGGAGGTGCCCAAATAGGAGGCAAATGGAATAGTAATTACTAAATACTAATTGATAATGGATTACAGTATGCACTGAGCCATGTGTATGTATACTAATGTCCAATGCTGTGTTACAGGTATAGAGAAATGCCAGTATTCACACTATACCTACACAAAGGATGAATGAAGACTCACCCAGGCTGCAGCTGTCCCCCATTTCCCTGAAATCTTATGCCAAGGTAGAAATATTTACAACTGGTGAGTAAGAAAATGCAAAATTAAAATAAAATTAAATTTAAGAGAGAAAAAAGGTTCAGCTGATGTACTGTGCTGATATTGAGAAGCAATTGCTGAAGCAGCTAGAGTGACAGCCATTATTAGTTAGTATTTATGTTATTGAAGCACATACGACACAGATAGGATTAGTATATAGTTATATCATGTCTCTTGCAGAGAAGCAGGGACAGACCCTGTCCCAAGGCATTTGTACCTACACCTTAGCAACATCAACATACAAGTACATATCCAGGATGATTGGAGAAATTGTTTAATACTCTTTCTGCCATCTAACTCACTAACAGAGCTGGCAGTCATGTTCTAAGCTAGTTGCATCTTCCAAATGATCTTGAAGTACGTGATTGTGAAAGTGTGAGCATTTTGAAACATACCCTCCTAATGAATAGTTGCAGTGGTTACAAAAGTTCTGCATGTTATATGTAGAGCATCTACCAATGCTACTGCAATTACATGATTCTCGCTCAATTATTTTGTAAGAGGGCAAAAAAGTTTCCCATATAAAAACTTTTTTGACACATTATGTTTCTTGCTCTAGCTGTCATTCATAAATTGCCTTAATGTACTGAAGGAAAATGTCTGACAACTTCTGTAATGAAGGAGATTCTCTTGGAGTTTGGAATTCAAGGAGCAAGCAGCAAGCACCCCATGCACTTTTTCATTGTTTTGCTCTTTCTCTTAAAGGGGATTAAGTGGCGTGAGGCCAGAATTGAAAACTTGTGATTTTATGATCCTGGTTGTTTCTCTGACTGACCTGTCATGTGTGAGCAGTAAGATAATTTCTTTTTGTAAATCGTCTTAAATATCTGCTTAGCTACTGTGATTTCTTGTTTCTGGCTCATCTCTAATCATTGTTCACATTTTGGCAAAAAATACAGAAGCACAAACAGATAAGTTATTCCCCTTGCTAGCTAGAGACCAACTTTTAATGACAGTGATAGAACGGGCAGATATTTAGACCGGGGTACTGACATTCAGACTCCCTTATATGAAAGTTTACTGTTCTCCTTTGTCTTTCATTTTGATCCCCTCTCTGCTTCCACCAGCCCTCACCTCAGGCTTGCCTTCTTCACTGGGCTACTGAGAAACCAACAGAAGCATATCTCTTTTATCAGTAGATGGATCGTGTCAGGAAGAAAATAGGTGACCTTCAGTTGCTGCTTGAAAGTATTCAAAGACCATTAGTTTTCCTTTGTGATGATGGTCAAGGAACAAGGGAAAATATAGAATAGAAATGTCCTCCCTTCTTGAAAATGAGGAGGTTCTAGGGAGTTTTGCAAAAAAAAAAAACAATAGGGGGAAAAAGGAAGGTGAAGAAACAGTTTCCAGTCCTTACAGATGACAGAAAACAAGGGGTTGGAGCATGAGATGTCTGTACTTCCAAGGGACAGAAGAATATGAAAAATGCAGGGATATATCTGTGACTTTATAGAGCTTTGAGCATATGCTAGTCTGAAAGAATTTTCTACCTTCCTCATAGTGCTATCACATGCTTGGAAAGCATCCAGATGGTGCACATCACCATCTTTGGCCATTCATGCAAGCTGTCTACCCTGTCTTTCTGCCCAAGGGAGCTCTATCTGTAGCAAGGATGCAGTTCAGCTGTTCATATATTAAAATAATTCAGTTCATGTATTAAGACAAATCAAGATTTCAGTGAGTTGTTCTGGCAGACTATGAGCTCCAGCAGCTGAAACTCCTCTCTCATTAGTCCTGTCAGATTTAGATGCAGCAGCTGAATTGGTGACTTCAGTCAAAAAGGTCTTCAGAGGCCTCAGGTGAACTCTACAACAGGGATCATACAGCAAAGCATTACTTCTCCAGTTAGACTACTAAACAAGTCAGAAGGAAAAAAAAAGCTGATGTCTTACTCTTAGGTGCACTGAAAGGGTTTATAAGGTGTGACAACACAGGATTTAAACTAGCCTTTGTTTTCATTATTAAAGCAGAATAATTGTTTCCTCTGTATTACTACATTATACATATGTAATAGATACATCTATTTATACAGATATATTAATACAACTGATGTGAATTGATGTCTACAAATTTACCTCATTTGTAAGCATGGTCAATTTTCAGAGACAGTTAGTTTTCATGTTTCCAAATGATTTCATGCTTTCCTGTCTATAGCCACTTCTGATGTAGTGTGACTAATTTGGTGAAATAAGCAGGGTTTGACCTAAAGATACTATCTACTGGTATTATTAATTAAGGATAAAACAGTGATATAAAACACAAATCATGGGCATTGGAAGTGGTGCAAGAAAGAAAATAGAATGCAATGCTGTGTGTTCAGTCTCTCAGATAGTGTTGCTAATTCACCAGTGGCTTATTCATTTTACCCAAATATAGCAAATAATTGTATTGATAATGAACACTTGGGCTTCCATTAAATAAATAGGATTTCCAGACTAAAAGAAGAAAAAGCAGCAATCATTCCCTACAGAGTCATTTTCTCTTTGTTTGAAATGTGTTCAGTTGCAGTCTTGTGTGTGTGTATGCATGCGTGTGTAAGTTTACTCCCACTAAAATCCTCGAAGTGAAATACAAATTAACAGAATCTCCACTCCACACCAGGATGGACACCTGCCTGCAGTGCAGTAAGCATCTCAACTTGTCATCAGCAGAGCTAAATGCTCAATTTCTTTCTTTTATTAGAGCTATGGGTTTATTAGACATGTTAAGGAAATGCTTGTTTACCTGAAAATAAAGCAGGAAGAGGTGAAGTATTGCATCTGTTTCATTCTCTATGACATTAACCCTCAGGTTTATTGCAAGACAGGTGTCCTGAATCCACTGGGCATGATTTGTATCTTATTATGCCTCAGGGCAAATACAAAATGGCTTCTTTGCAGATACACTTTCCTATTTGTTTATGTTTTCAGAGCTGGGTTTTATTTTTTTGTTTTTAAAGTACACATTTTGTATAGAGGTCTCAGCTTGAGAGAGAAAGAATCACAGGAGAAACACTCCTGTGTCAGAACTTGCATGCCACTCAGAAAGTATAGGAGGGAAGGGAGCTTCTTTTTATAGATTAACAGAATCACAGAATCATTTAGGTTGGAAAAGGCCTTTAAGATCATCAGGTCCAACCATCAACCTAACACTGCCAAATCCACCACTAAACCATGTCCCTAAGGGCCACATCTACCTGTCTTTTAAATTCCTCCAGGGATGGGAATTCAACCACTTCCCTGGGCAGCCTGTTCCAGTGCTTGACAACCCTTTCAGTGATGAAATTTTTTCTAATGTCCAATCTAAACCTCCCCTGGTGCAACTTGAGGCTGTCTCCTCTTGTCCTATGGCTTGTTACTTGGGAGAAGGGATTGACACTTACTTTGCTACTACCTCCTTTCAGGTAGTTGTAGGACCTATGGAGAGAATATATGTATTGAGAACCAGAGTTATCCTGCAGTAGTGACTGCTTCTTTTCTGCTTCCCTAGCCTCTGACAGCATGACTCCTACAGGACTTAAACTATTATTGGCTGATGTTCATCTGTGATTGTTCAGTAGCAGCTACACAGGTGACTCACAGGGAGTTAATATATCCATATTTTCAAGGTAGCTATCTGCAATGGAGACCTGAGCTTGACAAAGCTCTGTGGCTAAGAGACCAGTCCTCCCACTCTTCTGTTCTCAGGCTTTGCAAAATGAGCCCAACAGAGTTGAATACAAGCAGGCTGAAGTCCCATAAACTAGCATCTATGCTAGGCAAGAAAGGGATGATGTTGCAAAAGGGAAGAATATTCCTTTTGTCGCAGAAAGCACCACATGTAAGAGTTGATAATATTAAATCCATATTTAACAATCTGAGTAAACATCACCAGAGAGGTGAATGACTTCAGAAAACTGGAAATAAAGTCAGTGCTTCTACTGGAAACACCTCTCTTCCTTGTAACATACCTCTGAATCTGTGTGCTGTATAGGTCCATCAATACTTGATTCATCCAGAACCATGAACAAGAGAAGCGAGGCCCATGCTAAGGCACTAAATGTACTTAGGCTGACTCCAGTATTGAACTAAGACTCTCTTCTAGCATAATCTTGTTTACGAAGTGTGCAATAGGCACATTTTGATGTCTGGCTTAGACTCAAGATTTCCCAACAGTGTCAATATATCCTTTGGACTGGTGTGACAAGTAAATAGCTTTCATTCTCCATGAAACAAGAGTGACTTTTAGATTCCTGTCTTCAAGACAAGTTTCATTTTTTGCTGGTTAAGGTTCAGTTCCACATAGCATTCACTCAGCTGCATAAAGTCTTTACTGGATAGCAAAGGACAGTAAAAATTGGGCAGATAGCATTATTCCATCAACGCCACTTTCACACACACAGAAATTTCATCAACAACTTTCAAATTATGGGCTAATAAACTCCTTATTTGATAGAAACCATACAGGTCAATTGCATACATTTTTATGGTATCACAAGAAAATTTGAGCTTTCAAGCTCAGTGTACAACCTGCAGATGTGGTCTTCTGGGAATATAATTTCAAAATTATTGCCACAATACAATTACTATATGAGCTACTTGCTGGAGGGAATGATTTAAATGGGTCACATGTTTCTCCAGTTACTTGCTTGGGAAGATTTCCCGGATTACCCAGTAACAACATTAGTGTACAGATAAATTACCCAGTACTTAATTTACTTAGTAAAATATTTAATTAGTGATTCAATTACTAAGTAAAGACATTGCTCAGTAAAGGAATTAATTCATCCTGAATGGCTTGAAATTACTAAATAATCCACTATGTATTATGTGCAGAATGGGTGCATTATTTTATTACTATTAATAATTTCAATGCAGAGTTATCCCTTTAGGGAAGACTGCAGATGGTTCAAGTCTGAACTTGAGAAGAGTTGTAGGCCGGCCTCCAGGACTAGCGGTAGAAACATGTTTTACTTGAGAGACTGTAATTTAATAAAGAAAGCTGTCAAAGGGATTAAACAGGGAAAATCAACGGTACAGAGAAGGTAAAGTGCCTACCCAGTGAGACAGTGTGAAAAACCTTAAAAGTAATTGACTTGAGTAAGCTACAAATTCTGACATGACTCCCTACTGTGGAATAATGACCAACATAGGTCAGTGCTGCAGCCAAACCTGCCTCCACTTATCATCACAAAGGGAAGAATGGGTTACCAGAACAGTGGGTCTTCATGAGAAAATTCAGATTGATTTTGACATGCCATAGTAGAAATAAGTGGAGGCTAATAGTAACTAAATTATTTCTTTTCTTCCATGGTTCTCTACGGTAGCTCAAGCTGTGTTAACTAATGACTTTCTACACAGGCAGTTCAACTCACAGATTTCATTTCAGTGCATAACCAGGCAGTGGACCCTGCTACCAGGCCCTACTTTATCTTGCTGGACCTGGAGTTTCAAAAGCCAGCAAAAACTATAATGCTTATATTGCCTGCTTAAAACTTGTCCAAAATGAATGTAGTTTTGGAATGCCAAAGGTTGCTGAGTTTTAAAACTGAATGAAAATTTGGAAGAGCTGCTATTAGATTTAGTGCTAATTTGCAAGGTGCCAGAGGCTGCTCTGGCAAAATAATACTTGTGTATCATCTATATGACTGTATAACTGTATGAGGAGAAGACTCATGCATATATGCACACACCTACCCTGTAGTATCCTATAAATCTGAGGAAAACCAGAATGATCCAAGTGGAAACCATATGCTGCCCCAACTGTGGTAGTCCCAACAAAGGACTCTGCCCAGTGCTGCATTTTCAAAAGGGAGTCTCTTCAGATATACTTCCTCTGCAAGAAAAAAAATGTTCTGGAAAATTTAGACACTGAAACATAATAAGGAAGGACTGATTGCACAGAAGGCAAGAATACACTTGCAAAAGGAAGGGCACAGAGCTAGGAAATCCATTCCATTTTTAAGTAATATGGATATCAAGCCAGTCAACTTTATTCCAAGACATGGCTCTTAGATGAATACATAATTCAAGGAAGGTTCACTAAACAAGATGGACTACAACCCTGATGCTACAGCTACCTGCTGCAGATTTAAAAATACTAGGAACTTGGCCAAGAGGAGCTTGAAGATATGAGCTCTTCAGAAAGAGTCTTCTGATAGAATGTGTTGGAGTGAGAAACCAACCTTGAAGAAAGAAGGATTTTAGTGCATGAGACTAAGTGGAAACCTTCCTCAGAAGTCTTTCTACAGAGACAAGCCTAGCATAGGAAATCTCCCAGGCATTTTTTAGGCAGAATCTAGCCAGTTCTAGTCACAGCTGCTGTGACAAAGGTTGAAGGAGAAGTGCTGAAAGAAGCTCTTGGAAGTCCTGAGGAAGGAAGGAGTTGGCCTGATGGGTCTCAAGGAGCTTTATGCCATGAGGGAAGGTAATGTAATTGCTCTTCATGAGATGACTGAGGAACAGAGCTGGAGTGCCACAATGCTCAACCATGTCACAACTTGTGCTAAATAGTACAGGCAGCTACAAGTGGAACAATGTACTTCATTCATACAAATATTAGATGTGCCAGCCAGGAGTGAGGCACTGCTGGACTTATTATTCACAAACCAAGAAAACCTGATTTGTAAAACCTCGGTTAGTAGCAAGCTTGGCTGCAGTGATCACAGTATTGTGGAGTTCGTGATCCTGCTGACCATGCTGAAGGTTAGTACCAAGAGAAGGGTTCTAGATTTTAGAAGAGTAAACTTCTGCTTGCTCAGAGCTCAGTTGGGAGGGATTCCATGAGATGCTTCCATGGAGGATAAAGGAGCTAGTGAGTGCTGGGAATTTTTCAAGAACACTCTCTTGGAAGCACAAAATCAGTTTATCCCCTATAAAGGAAAGGCAAGTAAGTGGAGCAAGAGGCCCCCTTGGCTCAACCACGAGCTCCTGGGTCTGCTCAATACCAAAAGAGAAGCATACCAGAGATGGAGAAGTGGAAGATTATCCATTGAGAACTACAAGGGCATTGCCAGAGTGTGCATAGACGCAGTTAGAAAAGCAAAAGCTCAGCTTGAATTGAAACTGGCCAGAGATGTCAAAAATCACAAGAAAGGGTTCTTCAGGTATGTAAACTACAATCAGAAACAGAAGGAAAACATAGGCCCACTCTTAAACAGAAGAGGCGAATCAGTCACCAACAATGCTGAAATAATAATAAGGGGGATTTAAATAACCCAGGAGTGCAGGACAGACTGGGAACCACCTGGCTGGAGAGCAGCTCTGTGGAAAGGGACCTGGGGGTCCTGGTGGACAGGAAGCTCAATATGAGTGAGCAGTGTGCTGCTGCAGTCAAGAAGGCCACTAGGATGCTGGGTTGCATCAAAAAGGGCATCACCAGCAGAGATAAAGAAGTCATTATCCCACTCTACTTGGCACTTGTCAGGCCACACCTGGAATACTGTGTACAGTTCTGGTCCCTGCTATACAGAAAAGATGTGGACAGGCTGGAGGGAGTCCAGAGAAGGGCCATCAAGATGATCAAAGGATTGGGAAACCTGCTGTATGAGAATAGGCTGAGAGCGCTGTGTTTGTTCAGCCTTGAGAAAAGGAGGCTTAGAGGTCATCTCATCACCATGTACCAATACTTACAGGGTAGTTACAAAGAAGATGGAGACTCCATTTTTACAAGGAGTCACATGGAGAGGACAAGGAGTAATGGATACAAGTTACTCTTGGGGAGATTCCGATAGGACATAAGAAGAAAATTATTCACAATGAGAACAGTCAACCATTGGAATAATCTCCCCAGGGATGTGGTTGACTCCGCTACACTGGACACTTTTAAGACTCAGCTGGACAGGGTGCTGGGCCATGTTGTCTAGACTGTGCTCCTGCCTAGAAAGGTTGGACTAGATGATCCTTGAGGTCCCTTCCAACCTCGTGTTCTAAGATTCTATGATACTGTCCAAAGATGGCTGCCCAGCACTCAATCATCTTCCTTATTCCTGAAGGCATGGCATCTCCAGAGAACTTCTGTGGTATTTTTTTCTTCTGTTAGAATTTACTTATAATTTTTACCTAGTGGAAATTATTTGATTTGACAGGTCTTTCTCTGGATCCCAACTCCACTAGGAGCCATGCTTTTAGAAGTTAATCCTTTCAGTCTTGGCTAATGTGGAGTCAGGAGACTCTGGTATTCTTGGAAGCGTAGACCAAAAGAACTTTGGAAAGACATCTGGAAAGACCCTGACACAGAGTTCCTATTCTGGCAGATTCCCTTCTACATATCACAGCATGCTAATTGTGCAGCCTAACATGCTCTTCTAAATTTGTTAAGAATACATAAATTCATTGAATGGGATGTGTTATGCATCTTGATATAAAAGTATAGTTTAATATCATGGTGTCTCTTTTTTCTCCTCTCCTTTTTTTTTTTTTTTTTTTTAAAATATCTACAGAAAAAATGGTCTCCAATATCCTTCTTGAAGGAAATTTTTACAGCCAGTTCAGGCTATGGTACGTGAGTCTTGTTTCAGGTGTATCCTCAATACTAAGAAAACTAATTCTTAGCTGTTGTGCAGCTCCTATATGTACCCCCTTCTTAGAAAGAAAGTCAGTCAGTTATGGTTACCACATTCTCAAAGGATTAGAACAGGCTGCAAGCTGAGCATGTTTCAGATGTCTTATCCTATTTTGTGTTACTCCATTCTGCATGTGCACCCACTAGAAACCTAGATCTCCAACATCAGCTTTCTGAAAACAGACTTCCACTTCAAATGATAGTATGGTTTTTGTTATAGAAAATTTAAAATATTAGCATCTTTGCATTATGATTTACAAAACATCAACACAAGAAGCATTCTTTTTTTTTTTTTCTTGGAATTTTTAGGGGAAAAATGTAAACTGTTTCAGCCCACTATTTCACTATTTCTTTTCAACAAGAAAAGGAAGCTTACAAATTACTGAGAAAGGAGCAGCAGCAGGTAGGTTTCCAGGCAGGGCTGATATCACAAATAATGGCTTCATTTTCATAGACAGTGTTTCTTCTTTGGGTCATTGCCATATGGAGGTGAACAAGAACCTCTCATGGTGTGTGAGACACATCTAGAGTTCCTCCTCCTAGTCATTGACTGCAGAAGGCTTTTGGGATATGAGAATACAGAATATACCAGCATAAAATGTAATTGCTGCGACTAGCACAGCCACACCTTTCTTTCCCTGCACTCCCCATGCTCTCTGTATGATGGAATTACCTTCCTGGTGTGATCCTGCATACTTATGCACCCCCAGTGTTTCTGCATTACCTCAGAAATTGAAAATGCTGCCATTAAATAAGGGCTACGTGAAGGAAGTTTCTTGGGTAACAGCCAGCTGGGTGCAGTTTCTCTCCTCAACTCTTGTACATAGAAACTATCCTTGTGGGATAGAAAAAAGGAATATGATAGGCAGAGAATTAATACATCCAATACACTGTTAAGATGATATGGGCTGCCCTCCTTCTCATTTTTCCCAGCTATTAAAAAAAAGACCAAAAACCAGCAATAAATCACACATGGATACTGTATAAGTAAGTTTTTATTTCAAGAATATTAATGAGAATGTAACCACAAATTTACAATAAACCTCTTGATCCAGAGTCTTGAAGTGGCCCACAAGAATCTGTCATCAACTTTCAAGGGAAAATAGTCAGCGTCCAAGAAGGAACAGGAACAAATCAGCTGAAAGTTGCATAGATTGAATGTTTCTCCTGCACATACCTAACCACCCTTTTACAGGAAATTTTGCACTAGCAAGCTCCTTCCAGAACCTTTTCTCTGCTCTGCTGCACCAGAGCTTGTTTTCTTTTATTTGCCCCTAGCACCTGAGCACCTGTTCTGTGCTGCACCCTTTGCTGAATGGGGTGGAATGATCCCCTGTTGTGAATATGAATTTACCACTGCAAAGGACAAGTTGAGAACTGTAGTAACACTTTCCCACAGTGTGTTATTTGAGGGTTATTTCTACACAGACATTGTAATATTTCGCTACATAACTTAGCCAGCTGTTAAGTCCCTTGGCTACCAGATTCCAAGGCAACCTTCTGTTCTTCTGAAAGATTAATCACCTGGTTTTCTTTCTGTAATATACAACTTCTTTTCTCCATTTTTTTTCATTCTGTGGTAGGGGCTTGGAAGTAGGAGAGTTGACTCTGTATATTTTGTATTCTTATGATAAAAAAACTACATATATTTTTTATTCAAATGAATCATTAATTTTGTAACTTTCTAAAAATGCTTCTCTTACACCACTACAAGTTTGGGAATTGGTTTTAACTGCTATAGTATGAGCCTTAGGTAGAACCAACTTTTCTGAAAACTAGGTGGCACTAGAAGAAATGCCACAAATATTCATTGTGTATTAGCAACAAAAGTGTTTATGAATTTCCTTATCAAATAAATAAAAAGGGATCACTTGTCATTTTCATAGTCTGAAAAATGTATCTTTCCTCATGTAGTGATAGAAGGTCATCATGCATCTGAACTTAGGTCTCAACTATGTTACTTTGTGTTTCACTGTTCAAGTTTTCAGTGAATCATAGCAATTTTCTCATCTCTCTCCTCTCCATGCTAGCCTAGGGATGTTCAAACAATGCTTTACACTGTTTTTCCAAAGCAGTACTATAGGTAATTAAATGCAGCTTGCTTTTTGGCAAATCTGGCCTTTAAGTATGTTACAATATTTATGCCTCACATCTTTTGCCTCCTGCAGCAAACTCTTTCATTCAGCATTGAGCTAACTTAAATTCGGAGAGGGGAGCAAGGGAAGGAGAAAGCTTTGCCAAGTTAACCTTGAAAAGCGAGGTCATTCACTGTATATTCACTTCTTTATTTCTGAGCTCAGATGTGAGCTGCTGCTTGCTATTGAGACTGAACTAATGACCTGATCTGGAAAACTAGCCTCTCTCTCAAAAATCATGCAAAACTTAATGATCTAGGTGGCTTTCCTATTGAGTGCCTAGGCTGCTAAGTTAAAAAATTAAGGTGATACCTAATTCCCTTTACACACCTGGTGTTTTAAACACGACTTAGGTGCACAGTGCTTTATTGTCCCTGCTGGTGATCGTTTCATTTTTCATCTCTTCCACATTTTGCCTTTTATTTAGAGCAGCACCCATTCTAATGGTTTTCTTGCTATTATAAAGAAATTCAGAGGTGCTCATTGTGTAAGGATTGATTTTCTTCAACCAGAAATACCAGCAGTATATGGAAGGTTTCCTCATCCTGCAGGTATGAGTTCCGGATTCTTCAGTCTTTTCCTTTCATTGTGCTCCACACACTTGAAGCACACTTGGAGATGTTGCTTGGGTCTAACCACAGAGAATCCTTTTAAATTTCACTTTTAACTTAAAAAATAGCATGACAAGACTTGTGATCTTAATAGCTTCTCTCTTCACTGGTGTCAAGTCAGGATGAATCTTTCTTGAACCTGGTTTACCAGAAGTGCAAGTTTCACACAAAGCTGTTTGTGGCTTCAAACCTAGTATAAGACGTCTTTGCACTATTCTTCAGCTCTTTCTTTCCTTTTCTATTTTGAGATCCCCTTTTATTCTCTAAATGCAACAGGACTTCGGCTTTGCTGCTATCTGCAATGTCCCACCCGTGTTCAAAACCATCTCAGAATACTTACTACATAATAGCTCTTTTCCACTAGCTTTTTACTAAGATCTTTTTATTCTTATTTCTGTTTTCCTGCACCTAAGGCACCCATAAAAGGATATAGAAGTTTAAAAAACCCATCCCTCAACTATCTACTCCAACTCTTTGCTAGAGGTGCTATAGAGGGAAGAACATAGGCTTCTGTGGAAAGTCTAGAGGATTTGTGTAGCCATGCAGTGAAGTGAATTGCAGAAAGAGCTGGCAGGAAGAAACAAGCAAAATACTTATTTCTGATCTCCACAAGCTGTCTGATCTAGTTAACCTTCCAGCCACACAGACAACTCTACTGAAACAAGGGAGTGGGTAAAAGTCATGGGTAACTGAAACTGGGACTGATTCTTTTGATAGAAAAAACAGCTTACATCACCTTAAAGTGCTAACTGAACTGCAGTGCAAGTGAATGTACTGTTTCAGCCCTTTTTGGAAGTGTCTTCAGCTGAATTACAATTAAGTATTTGATATAAAATAATTTTGTGCATTGAGAATTAATATTGAAGAAATAATGGTTGTGAAACGAGTTGATAAGTTAAAGCATGTATTCCTTATGCAGACAATTCTTGAGCTAGGGGTGAGGATATTTCCTTTTAAAGATGTAGAGACATTTAATAAGTATCATTCAAATGGGTTGTTGTAGCTCTTGAGAATAGATTGTCTGAATGCCCACTGAGAGATTTCTGTTGTTTGTGGAAGTTTAAAATTCACTTACCCTAAATTACTCCCCTTCTAATTGTCTTGGTTCTAATATTATTTTGGCAGATAAATTCAATCTGTTTCACCACTCCACTGAAATATCCCCACAATACTGTATTTCCCAGCTCTTATTCTCTTTGGAACAATGGTTGGAATCAAATATCAGCTCTGGGATTATCCACAGCTTTTACACAGAACGTCTTCCACTGAATATGGAAACTTAAAAGCCAGTCATTTTTCCTTCATTCATTTGAGCTTCTGCTCCCAGCTTTGCTTGGGCAAGCTCAGCTGCTTACCCTCTTTTGCAGTGCTCTTACATGTTTCTTTTCCATTCCTCCTTTAGCCAGACCAACAAGAGCCAAGTAAAGCATGGGCCTTCGTATTTTTGCCTGAATGACTCCACTAATAAATGCTAAATAAGAATGCATTCAGAGTTTGTAAGTATAACAAAGAAAAAATGATCTTTCACTAGCCGCAAGGTCACCATGGATTTAACTGTACACGTACACATCAAAGTCAGCTCAGGTCCTCTTAGATATATTAACTCTGTAAAACTAATAAGAATAAGAGGTATAGAATGTGGCTACTTGGACAAGATCAAAACTCACTTAACTACTAGAAGATGATATCCAATTAGAAATTTAATCTAGTTTTACCTAGGTTCTTTGACTGCATGCTTTTAGTTGATTTCTTTGACTCTTCCTGACCTCTTGGAGGTGTGCCTTAGACAGTGAATGTAACAGGTTAGGTACATTTTGTAAGAAGGTGCCATTTTCCATAACTGCTTGATGATTAATTAATAGCTCAATACACATCTAAGATTCCAAACTGCCTCCCAGTGGTCAGAAAGAAAAAATGAACTTTAAGAACTGCAAACAAATCTTTATTATAGTTCATATCTTCCTAACAACAGCTATTTCAGAACAGCAAGCTCAGTAGCTTCCAGGGCAAAGATGGACTTTAGAAGGGGATATAAACAGCTCCTGTGCATAGACTTCACTATTACAAAAATTCATATATTTAAAATGTTGTCCATATAAAGTTAATACAACATCAATAATAATAATCATACACTTCTATCATTCACAGATTCTGCTTCTGTGGTACATTAGCCTAACCTCAGCAGAGTACCATTGTCTCATTCCCAAGCTCTATATTCTTCTTGGTTTTGCACCCATGTGCTGCTGCATCATTTGAGACCACTTTTCCTATAACCTACCTTGCTAATTTGATTTTTTTAATTCACATTTGAAATTTTTGTATTCATTTAAGAATAACTTTTTTTTTCAGGCAGCATCATTAAGTCACTAGCTATACACTCGTCAATGCTGGAGTTCAATTTGCAGACCCAATTTACAAAGATAATACTTACTTGTGCAGCTTCAGACTTGCACAGGATTTGTCCTGGGAATGCCCTGGCAATGATCTTAGATGTGCTTATATCTCTTCTTTGTGATACTGAAAGATATTCAGTGCAGCTACAGAAGAGATTTTAGATTTCACTCCCAAGTTTAACTGTTCAGGTATAAAGGTTCGCTGATTACCACTCAACATACAAGCAAAACTTAGCCAAGTGAATGTGGACTGGGATATATAGGACCAGACATTGAAATGGTTAATGCCTGCACTTTTCAAAGTGTTTCTTGTTGCTTACTAAATGGAAAAGTGAGTGAAATACAATGTAGAGAAAGGAAAATGTAGAAAGACCTCAATTTGAATGGGAATGTGTTTCTGAGAAATTTTATCTTAAAGATGACCTCTCTGAGACACTGAATTATCTTTTCATCTGTTAAATCATGTACAGATATATTAAACTAGCAGATACTAGGTATGTATATTCATTTTTGCAGTCTTTTATTTTTAAATCATGAACTGCATAGGATCCTCAGAAAGCAAAAGGGCCCACAACAGAGCCTGGCTCATAGCCAGGTCAGAGAATGACAAGGAGAGAAGAGAGAACCGTAAACTAAGGATAAGCTTTTTCCAAATGAGGTTGTACAGCTGTGGGTATAACTGAAGATCCCACTTCCATCCTTCTTACTGAAGTTCTTACTGAAAAATATTTTTTTTGTTTCTTGAGCACTGCATACCAAAATGATACAAACCCACTATTATCTATATACTCCAGGGAACTGTTAGAACAATTCACTGACTGCTAGTTTTGGGTAACATTTTTTAAATTGCTTTCAAATAATGTACTTGGTTTTTCTCTTCAACTTCTTAGTTATGTTTTGTGGACATGGGAGATGGAACAGTTACATGAATACTAAATACATTTTTTTTCACCACAGCTCTATTTGAGTTCTAATTTATTATTATGAAACTCCCACATTAGGAACTGAACCAAAAAAAAGTTTATTTTGTAGGAAGATAGCAAACCCCCTTTTCTTGTACTGCTTTACTAGATGCATACATTTTAAACAACCTAACTGGTACATGCAGAGTCAGGCTTTCTTATCATTACCAAAACTCCTTTCTTGTATTACAGAGAGGGCAGACACAGCCTTCTGCAATTATAATGACAGGAGGCACTACAAGCTGAAACGTGGATATTTTTCCTTCTTGCCAGATAGGCAAATGAAGATGCAGCTTCAGGTCTTTCCTTGGACAGAAGCAAAACTCAGGCTTGAGCAGAGGGTTGGCGATGCAATCAGAGAGAGCAGTGCCAAGGTCTGGTGTAACTGCTGTCCTCACCACTCCCGCTGGTGCTCAGATGCCACTCTACCCACCTGTAAGTTTCTGCTAAACCCCACTTCTGCCTTTTTGTTCTGGAATGAGAGGTAACAGGTGATAGAGAAAAGCTTCTTGGGAGAATCCTTTCCTTGGCTGTGGGTTTACACACAGAAACCTGAACTGAAACAATACTGTTCCCACCACCATGAGGTCATGCTGATCCATGAAGGAGTCAGGCTCCTTCTGTTTCTCTTCAGAGGTACCTGACTTACTGGACCTGTGATTAGACAGAAAACAAGGGCAAAATATGTTGGCCTGGCACCGTAGATGGCAGGGAGAGTCATAGATTGCAAACTCGTATTCCAGCATACCCAAAGAGACTCTTTAGATTAACTATCCTGTCCTGGATTTTAAAAATAGTATATGGGGCAAGTAACCATGTGACTACTGTATTGAATTTTCCCTAGCCCGCCTCACTCAGTCTGTGAACCCAGGGAAGTTGTGTCCCTCCCCTCAGAGACAGCAGAGGAGGAGAAGGAAGGAGGACCTGGCTGCCTTTAAGTCTCATGACCCTTCTGTACGGTTACAGGATGGGAACAATCTCTCCATTTCTTTTTTTTTTTTTTTTTTTTTTTTTTTTTTTTTTTTTTTTTTTTTTTTTTTTATTTTTAATTTTTTTTTTTTTNTGGTGTTGCCTCTTCTATTTCTGAGGATTAGGAAGGGCTCTTTTTTGGAAAGGCTGGATGTCCCTGTGGGGCTGGGGGGAAGAGGAGCTGGCTGTACAGTTATTGCCCCTTTACAGCATGTGACCTGCAACACTGGGCAGTGCTAGTAGGGAAGGAAAAAGACTGCAATCTTCTCAACTCCTGGTAAATCCACTATGGGTACCGGTAATTGCCCTGAGGTAAAAGTTTTCTGTCTTGCAGAGGAATCACATAAGAAAAGACTGTTCTCTGCAAAATCCAGAACTGAATTACTCATTTTCTTGTGTTTTGTTGCAGGGACATGCCTAAAACTACAACTTTGCCACTTGACCATGAGGATTAACTTTGTGGAGTTCTGTTCCTGGGTATTTTGTGGTTTGGTAGTTTTAGTTTGGGTTTGTTGGGGGAGCTAAAAAAAAAGTCAGTTTTCCAGAGCAGTAGCTCTCTGGGACTTGTGAAGCTTGGATGGAGGATGGCTGGGTAGCGAGTTATAATATAGCTCATTCTCCGTGCTAATTGCATATCTGGATGTTTCATCTAAAGCTTCATCTCCAGTTTCCCTGCAGGAGGCAATTCTCTGCAAAGAGGAAAGGCTAAAAGAAGAACAGCAAAGCATTCAGCAGCGTGCTCAGCACTGCTTTCTATTATGCAAGAGTTTAAAGGAATGTGAACAGTCTGCTGAAAGCCTCCTCATGTGACCAAGATCACAGCAACAACCCGGCGCCAAATGAACAGCTGAGCTCTTATGTGCTAGTACAAAGACTGAGCTAGAAAAGCATGGTGGAACTCTAGCTTCAGATTCGGTGAATAGGAATTTAATCTCAGCAGGTTGCTCAGCTGGCTCCCTTTCAGCCATGGGACAATATTTTAATTAAATTCTCATCTCACCATCTTTAGCTTATTTTCCATTATGATTCCATGTTTTTCATCAGATCTCTGAAAATTCATGTCTTTGCCCTCTGTGAGCTTTAAAAAGCAGGAGGGAAAAAAGCCCTAAGTCCTATGAAATTTGTGACTGTTGGATTTTACTGCTGAGTTGTAGAATTAGGATAGGAATGGGTCTCATATACAACAAAACAGATGGGTACCTGAGCTAGACCATCATAAAAAAAAAAAAATCAGAGTCATTATATTAAATATCTTGCGATATTGGGAAGTGGGGGGGGGCAGGGGGAAGCAGGAGAGAAAGGAAGAGGGAAAGAGAGAAAGCAGGAAAGAGGGAAAGAAAGAAAGAGAGAAAAGAAGAGGGAAATAAAGAAAGAGAGAAAGAAAAAGAAAGAAAGGAAGCAAAGGAAAAAGAAAGAAAGAGAGAAAGAAAGAAAGAAAGAAAGAAGCCAAGCTAAAGCAAGATTGATCTTTACAGTTTCCCTTTTCACAGTTACAAGCTGTAAGAGCAGAGCCATTTCCTGCAATGCAGAGATTTTGGAGAGGCTAAGCACAGAATTTTAGCCTCATATAGAAAGGCCCAGATATGAACCAGGTTTCAGTAATTTGGTAACAGGTGAAAAATTTCTGTTTCTTTTGTGGACAGCAGTTGTCTCCTGTTCCAGAGCCTCTTATTTGTTCACACTTGAATTGAGGAGGACAGACATTTTAGTCATCTGTTTCTCTGTATTAAGCTATGTCTCCCTTTCAGATTTAAATAGGCTGCTTTATAGCTTCAGTTGTCAAGCTAACTGTTTTAAATCTGTCCTTGAAAATGAATGGTGTGTGGTGTACCCCTATATCTTAAAAAAATATATTTTAGCAGACAATTGTCAATATTTGCAAAAGGGAAGTTATTATGTTATATGTTTATTATCTGTTGTAAAGGGGGAAGTCCTGCTTATTAACTACAATTTTTAATTGTTGTTGTAGTTTTTAATATGTGTGGTTTGTGCTAGTATAAGTCCTAGACGTAGATCAGGACCTGGCTGTGGTAGATGTGCAAATACAGAACAAAAATCTTCTGTGTTGGGGAAACTACAGATTTAAAATACACATGACAGCCTGGGGATCACAAGGACTTAAGGGGACTTCATCATTATGCCCTCCTCTACAGAGGGCATAATTGCAACCTGACAGCTCTCCTTTGAGAATTAGAAGCTTGCTTCTGATATCACCACCATCCAATCAGTAGGAATAATGAATAAAAATGATAAACAGCATCCTTAAAACAAGACAGATACAGCGCTTACAAGCTCTCAAAGCGAAAGGCGTTATTTTCAAGGAAAATGTTTATCAAGTTCTTTATGCTTTGATGCCACTGGCTGCAACAAAACTAACACCTTTCCCTAACCCAGGAGAAAACTCACAGTTCACTTTGGCAGCCAGCAGAAAGGTGTTCCTGAACTTTTCAGGCAATGGATGGCAGCACAGGATAGCGAGGAGCTTTCCTGGGCAATGACAGAACAGGGTAAACCAGGAACAGGGAGATCCAATCTCCAAAAGACAGCGTGTCTTTTGCTGCTGGCTTGCTGCCATTGGAATCCAGATCTTATCTCTTCTGAGGCTGTGCTATATGCCCAACATGGCCAAAACAAAACACAAAATAGGAAAGGACTACAGTTCAAAGAAATCCAGTAACAGATTTTAAGATAAACGTTGCAGATATTATCTTGCTGGAAGAAGACTCAATGATTTCGTTCCTTCTAGGAAAAGGAACATACCTTACTGTAAGAAGGTAAACCAGGTTCCAATTTACTGTCAGCAACTGATTATGAAACAGTAAAATATAATCCTAACAGCTTAGCAACGAAGCAGCTATTTAGAGAACTACTTACCTTCTTAAAAAAATCCATGTGTGAAAACAGTGAAAATGGTGAGATAACAAGTTTTGTTACAAGGCTAGGGTTTTTTCAGCAAAAATGGATTTTGAATAAAATATACTTTTCATGGGTGTAAAAGTATATTGCTTTTTGGACTGAGCAGGCCAGGAGGCTGCCCTCCCAAGTATGAGTCAGACTACAGCAATTTCAAAGTTATCATAGCTTCTAACTGAAGAAAAGGTTCTGAGAGTTTCAGACACTTGTTTATGCCATATGTAAAGATCTATTGACAGTTTGACTACTATTCATGAGCGGTTTTTTATTATTATTATTGCTGTTCCCTCCAGACAAAGTATAATGGTAGATGACAATTGGTGGCCAGCTGATCTGTAGGGCTCCACTTAAATCTGGCCTGTGACCATGGTCAGTTTTGCTTCAGGTCTGTATGGTCACTTTTATCATCTCTTCTTCCTTGTTTTGTGGGATTGGTCAGCCTGATGACTGGGAAATTGACAAACACACACCCATGCTCCACCCACTTTCTCACCGTGAAAGGCTTTTTATAAGCTTCCTGGTTCCAGGGCAGCCTTACAAGATGATTATAAGAATCTGTTCACAGCTATGAAAAAGGGGGGTGGGGGTGTTGACATCAGAAAAAAAAATTAGGAGTAGTTTCTCTTAGTATTTTGAATTCTGTAACTAAGGCTGTTCTTACTACCATGTAAATTAGCAGTATCTCTCAGGAGTTGGATTTAAGATCTATTAGCTACAATAAGGCTGACACAATAGCTCCTTTTTACTGGAATTGTGTATTGCAGTAACTGCCTTTATGGTAGTGCATGCTTTTAAAAATTAACTTCTAGCTACAAACTATTTTATTCTCAGCAAATGAATGCATTCGTAGCTTAGCTACTTCTGGTTTTTAAAGAAAACTTGTGTTTCTAATATGTCTGACCTCCATTGTAGCTGGCTTCTTAGCACAGCTGTTAGCAAGAATGAAAACAACAGAGCAAGTCTACATGAGACAATGTGATGGGTTGACCTTGACTTGCTGCCAGACTCCTACCCAATCGCTCTCTCACTCCCCCTCCTCAACAGGACAGGGGAATAAAATAAGATGAAAAAGCCCTTGAGTTGAGATAAGGAGAGAGAAATCACTCACCAATTACTATCATGGGCAAACCAGACTCAGCTTGGGGAAAATTGATTTAATTTATTGCCAATTAAAAATAAAAGTAGGATAACAAGAAATAAAAACAAAACTAAAATCACTTTCCCCCCACCTTCCCATTCTTCCCAGGCTCACCTGCACTCTTTCATTCCTGGCTCCTCTACTCCTACACACACACAAGTTGTGTAGGGAATGGGGAATAGGAGACGTGGTCTGTTCATAACGCTTTGTCTCTTTCACTCCTTCCTCCTCACACTCTTCCCTTGCTCCAACATGAGGTCCCTCCCATGGGATACAGTCCTTCACAGACTTCTCCAAGGTGGGTCCTTTCCATGAGCTGCAGTTCTTCCAGAACTACTCCAGCATAGGTCCTTTCCATGGGTGCAGTCCTACAGGAATACACTGCTCCAGTGTGGGTCCCCCATGGGACCACAGGTCCTGCCAGAAAATCTGCTCCAGCATGGACTCTCTCTGCAGCTTCCTTCAGGGCATGTCCACTTGCTGTGGTGTGGGGTCCTCTATGGGCTGCAGTGTGAATATCTGCTCCAGAGCAGTCCTCCACAAGCTGCTGAGGGACAATCTGCTCCACCATGGTCTTCTCCAAGAGCTACAGGGGATTCTTTGCTCTGGTGCCTGAAGCACCTTCTCTCCTTCTTCACTGATCTTGGTGTCTGCATGGTTGTTTCTTTCACAGTTTTTTCACTCCTCTCTTTCACAGCTGCTATACATAATTTTTTACTCTTTCCTAAATATGTTATCACACAGGTGCCACCAGTGCTTTTGATAGGCTCAGCTTTGGGGGCAGCTGTGGGTCCATTTTGGAGGTGGCTGGAGCAGCTGTGTCCAACATGGGGGCAGCCCTTGGTCTCTTCTCACAAAGGTCAGCCCTGCAGCCTCTCTGCTGCCAACATCTTGCCATGTAAACCCAATACAGACAGTATGTAACTGCATTATATTTGTTTCAGCCACTGAAACCACCAGGTGCTACCAAAGTTACTCCAGGGTAGTTCTTTAAAATTATCAGAATAGCTAAGGACTTAACCTAGCTTACTACATAAAAACTTGTAGTGTGTTTCTTCATTTCTCTAATACTAATGTGTATCCTTGAAATATCAAACACCAGAAGGATGTTAATGACTTCTTAAGGCAAAGTCATTAAAATCAATATTGAACTGTATAGCAAGGGGGTTGGTGTGATAGTTAAAAACAAAGTCTTTTACTGAAAGTGTTTTTATAGAGTCTAACAGGTATGTGATATACCTTCAGCTTTTAGATTTCCTTTAGGGTGTATAGGTGATCAATAAATCAGGCCAGTTTTAATCTTCAAAAGAACGCTATACTAAAGTGCTATTGACTAACAATACGCGTTGCCAATGGCTAGCTTTTATTTGCTCTCCATCATTACCACTGCATATTCAAAGTTAGTTCTTAATAATCTTGTCTGAAATTAGCTGTAAGTGATTAGCTGATGACATGCTGATAGCACCGATGGCTATAGTTCTCTATTGTATAAGTGACTAAGGTCCAGGTGATCTGGCTTGAGAGCCTTTTGAAGAAGAGGAAAGAAGCTGAAACATTTTCAATCCCTATTTCAACACCTTTTTTCTTACACTCCTTGGTCCCTCTGGTGCAAAAATAAAAAGGTGGGGATCTCATCTTCACCCAGGATTGTTCATCTGATTTCAGGGCCTGGATCCCACCAGGCAACTTTCCTGCTTCTTCCATGGGACTTTTCTGTTTTCCCTTCTTGTTCAGCAGTCATGTTGTTCAGGTGTATTCCCACACCCTGGCTGTCCACTATATCACCAGTCTGCATTTGTCTCTTTGTGGTTTATTATTATTTATGTATTGATGCTTCACAGTGTTACAAAATGCTTACAGGTTATTACCCATTATGCCATTAGCAGTATTAGAGTGCTACAAAGTACTTACATATTGTTGACATTTACACTATTTTGGTGTTTTTATGCCTAGGTTCAAGGCATGCAAATATTAATTACATTCTATTTAGCTTAATTCTACTTCATGGGAAGCAACAGTCCTCTGCTTTGGCTGCAATATATTTCATATCAAACATTTGGCTTCCTTGCACTTCAAAATCAGCAAAGGCAAAAGACCTCTGTTTCCTGTTTTCCACATGGATTTAACTCGCACTTGCACCGTAATTGTTAACTGAGGATCTTTAACTACAATACCATCATTTTGCTGTGTTGAAGCCCTTGTTCGTGTCTCCAGGCCATCCAAAATTGTAGCATTTGATTTATTGGTAGTTGATATCATGCAGTGTAAAGGACTATAAACAGCAAACCCAAGTGGTATAATACAGCATAGTGATGGTCCCTACAGTGCCTTCTCCAATAACTATTTTTCAATTCCCATTATTTTTCGATATGGTTTATATTCACTCATGTTTGCAGCAGACAAGCAGTTCCCACTATGCATGTTTATTTTAACAGCACCTTGACTACTCTCTGTAATTACCAGGACATTTAAAAACAAAGTCTTCTACTGAAAGTGGTTTTATACAGTCTACCAGCTGTGTGATATGTTTTATATTTCCTTTATATTATTAGGGTGTATAGGATATTGATACCTCATCAACATTACCATTTCTTATTATTCAGATGGGAATGATGTAATCCAATGCAACTACACTCTGATTTCAACTGCAAATATATAATAAGGACTTTTTACACATAATTATTAGGACTGATTAGATTCAGTGTCCACTATTACAATTGGCCTGACTTCTAAACATTAAAACATTATGTATTTATTTATTTATTTTTACATTCCCATAGCCAGCATCTTGTCTTCAAAAACTGAAAGTTTTTGGCAATTTCATTATTGCACTATTTGAAAAATACCCACCAATGCTTTCCAGCTGTAGCTCTCTCATCTGTAGAGACATCTACAGTCACAAGTAACTTCTGAGCATCTAGAACTGAAGCCCTCTCAGAAATTCAAGCAAGCATCAGTACCAGATCCAAGAGTATAAGGATCATGACACAAATTTCAGGCCATCCCCACCAAAGTCCTGTTCCACACAGCAAAAGTACACTAAGAAATACAGGAATGTTAATGGTCAGATCCAAGTGACTGGTTCTTCCAGTTCAGTCAATATGATGCCATGCACAGTGTGGAAAACAGCAAATCTCATGCATCCTTAGTTGTCTTGCTTCCGAAAGGAAGACAGATGCTGGAGAAGAGATTTCGAGATGGAAATCGTTTTCCAGCATTCTATTAAAATACCTGGAGTGTGGGATTCAATGCTTTACCCATCTTTATGCTTTCATTGGGAAACAGTTCTAGGCAGCAGCTGCTTGCTGCCCAACAGGTAATATGGCAGTCTCTAGTGGTCACAGGTAAAAAGTAAATAACAGCTTGTAGGTTATTCATCTGATTATGAGAAATATTTTCAAAATGCCCAAATCCCAGAATTTGTGTTGTCATTGCAACATGTTGGCAGACCTCAATGCTGAATTACCCAGGTTTGCAAGGCTTTTTTATTTCACCAGAAAGCAAGTAATGCCAATCCCCCTCGTGCCTGAAACACTGCTTATTAATGCAACAAATTTCTGTCAGAACAGGGAAACTATAAAAGGGACTGAACATAGCCTAATGTGTCTAATTCTGGGAGTGGAGTTGCGATTACATTTCATAGTACTCAGAGCATCTTATTTTGTAAGTCTGTTTATCAATTGCATGTGATAAACTTCAAAAATAGCTGCATTTCTTACAGTAAGCCAACTGCTTCTACTGCTAAAGCATTAAGCATCATGGTTGGCATATGACAGCTAATTGTCTCAAAGCTTGCTTCTTTGTGTGCTTATCTGAGAAGATCAGCATTGCCACAGGCAAGGTGGCTTGCAGGCTTGATGAAGCAGCAGACCATTCTTTTGCTTGTCAGACATACAGGTGGGGCCGCCTGCCCACCAAGTCTTGCAGTTTGCAGTCACTTAAAGAGTGAGAGGAGAGCCCTGCCCCTGCCCAGCAACAGCAAAGCACGCAAACAGAGCCCGCCAAAAGTAAAGCGCGCAAAACATATGCGCATGTGCTGGACGGTGCTATATTAAAAAAAGGCTGCTGTCTCAGACCCTGTGCAATCACTGAGGACCCTGTGAGACCAGTGAAGACTCTGGGGCAATCACCGACCCCGTGGGAGAGCACTGAATGCCTCAGAATTATGGACCCCCAGGATTCCGAGGATCCATGGTGGTGAATGTCTGTGCCCTTCCATCCAGACCTTTCACTTAAATTCCTATCTTTCCTTCCTTCCTTTCCTGTTGCTGCTTTCTCTTTTTCCCACAAAGTTAATAAATGGGTGAATTTATGACATCAGACCTCGTTTGTGTCTTAATCTCACTCGAAGGGATTGAACCTGAAACAAGAGGTTGGTCCGGCCACCCATAGCCTCCCAGACTCATCTGAGATTGGCTAGAAAGCAAGGGGGCCTTCCACTCATCAAAAAAAAAATTGGATCCTAACACATGCATCAAGCACAGCATAGCCAGCCAGTTGAGGGAGGTGACTGTCACACTCTACACTGCACTGGTGTGGCCCCACATCAAGTACTGTGCACAGTTTTGGGCGCCCTAATACAAGAAGGACACTAAATTAATAGAGTGTGTCCAGAGCACAGCAACCAAAGTGGTGAAAGGCCTTGAGGGCAAGACTTAGAAGGAGTGGCTGAGGTCACTTGAATTGTTCAGCTTGGAGAAGAGAAGGCTGGGCGGGTGATGTCATGGCAGTTTACAGCTTCCTCAAGGAGGGGACAGTGGAGGGGGAGGTGCTGATCTCCTCTCTCTCTGGTGACCAGCAATAGGACACAAGGAAATGGTATGCAGCTGCATCAGGGGAAGTTCAGATTGGACATTAGGAAAAGTTCTTCACTGAGAGGATGGTTGGTCACTGGAACAGGCTCCCCATGGAAGTGGTCATGGCACCAAGCCTGTCAGAGTTCAAGGAGCAGCTGGACAACGCTCTTAGTCATATGATTTTGTGTTAGTTAGTCCTGTTAGGAAAAGGAGCTGGACCTGATGATCCCTTCCAACTGAGATATTCTATGGGTCTGTGATGTGATGCTATATCCTTCTCATGAGTAGTTCAAATTTGAACCCTGGAAGACTAACTCTTTTCAGACGCAGCCTTAATCTTGAAAGAGGAGATGTGGCTTGACTCTTACCAATTTGAGCCCCCTTAAATTTTGCCTCATGTTTATCGCTGTTGCAATCACTACTGTTTCGGGAAAGACTTCAGTCTAGGCCACACTGCCATATTTAAACATGTTTCTACCTGCATACCAACAGCTTCTTAAAAAAAGTCTGAGAAAGCTTCTCCAGATGATAAGACACTAAAATATAAGTGGCCCATCTATTGAACTGATAGGTGAGAGCAGTGTTAGCTTTAATGAGCAATCTCCTGCTCTCAAGCCAAAGCTCTATTGTTCTCCAAAGAAGAACCCTCCAATCTGTATTGCTGGGAAATACATTTGAACACAATAGAATAATTGTCATTATTTCATGACAACCTGATACAATGCATCAACTCATTTCCATTGTAAATTTTGGTCCCTTATGAAGCTTGATGGTTCCAGTAAGAGCTGGCAGAATTTTTTTTAGAATATTTGTCAAATAAGTGTTTTTTCAGCTAAAATACTTCTTTCCCACAGGAAAAAAGAGATCACTTGAGGTGATTTTTTTTATGGTTATCTATGGAAACTACACTTCTGCAGCTAGTCTATATGCTTGTTTACATGCCCGTCTGTGTATCTTGTTACCCCAAATAAGTTTTGGACCTGCTGGCTTGTTATGGTTAAATTATTATTTAAATTAAAAAACTACAATTCCTAAACATTTTATGAAAGGTACGGTTGGAAACAGGATAAAAGGTTTACTGGTTCTCTTTGGCCCAGATAAGAAGACTACATCATGTTAAAGGACATCATGTTAAAGAATGCACAAGGACCAGAGCCTCCTCCTGTCCTGACAATGACAGAAACTTCAGTCAGACCTCCTACTTATCTACACATGCAAACAAAAGACACATCCATTCATTAGATGCCATTCTTTTAAGTAGTAACAAAAATGTCTATTTTTTTGTATTAGATTATTCTGAAGTACTTAAAAGCCTATTTTCATTTTTGGCAGAAAAAAATCCAACTTTCCCCTTTTTTACCAATAAAGAGAAAAAATATGGAAGGATAAAAGACCTGTTGAGCATAAAATACTATGGGTTTTGTTTCTGATGTTTTTTATCAAAAATAATTTCATTTTTATGAAGTAGGTAGATAGTTTTTATTTATACTTTCAGAACTGTATTTGCAGATCTTATTTCTGTGTTTCTTATGAATGCTGAGACATATAATGAGCTTTTATTTTCTGCCAGTTAACAAGGAGCCTTAATACAGCCAACATAAACACTAATTTAGTTCTCATAGGATTAATTGAGCTGATTTGAAGGAACAGCAAATTGTGTTTTATTTAACTTAGATTGCTGAAATGAGGCTAATAATTTAAATGAGGATTCTCCTCACTCTTTAATTAATTTATTTACTTATGATGGGAAAAATTTAAAATTACAAAAGAGAAAAAATTAAGTTCCAATAACTACAGCCTCTTTGTCAAGTAGTGAAGATTTTGCATTATAAATATATACAAATTCAGTATAGTGAAGTAATGCCAGTTTTGTGTCATGAATTTATGCAGTACTTTTGTTTCTGTCACACCAGTCTAGCTTCCAGTCCTGGTTCAACCTACTGATTTAGCCAGTTTTGTGTGTATGGGTCAAACAAGAAATGTCAAAAACAAAAGCACAAAGAGAAAACAAAAAATGGAGAAAAAAGGGGGAAAAAACAAAGACAAACTACATCAAGGGAAATGAGAGGTAGAGCAAAGGCTTCTTTCTACAGGTGAGACCAAATCTCAAACTTGGATAAGGTGCCTGTTCCTTAGAAGGTACTTTAGCTATTAGGTCAAGCTAAATAAACTCTGCCAAACTTTTGCCCCTAGTGTTTATGATAGAGTCCTCTAATATATGCCTTTGGCTACAAATGAGCCACACTTTTGATGAGCTGGAAAGCTTCCAAAATGCTGGACAACCTCTCAAAGCACAGTTCTAGGAAGTGTTTTTTAAGAGGTTATTTATTGTTAGAGTAATCCTCCTGCCTATGTCTAGTCAAAAGAGTCTGCATTTTTGATCTTATGTTGATCTTCCAAGCCATGCCACTGCTCCTTGCTCTGCTTGTTCTGCTCTTGTTCTTTGCTAAACACTCCACCTTACCTTACCCTGTCTTTTGTACCTTGGTTGCTCAGACCCCTTGTGGACTGTTTATATCTACAAAGCACTCACATAGAATGTCAGGAAGTGAGAAAAATAAGATAAATAAATGGGAGGGGGCAAAGTTCCTGGAGAGATTGGAAGCTGATTTACCATTTCTTTAATTTGAGATTATTTCGAACACAGAAGATAGGTACAATGACAATTTTCTACAGAGTAAGAAAACACCAGATGATGTCTGCATTTGTATCTTTGCATTTGTGTAAAGCTATGGTTTAAGTTGAAACTACAAGAGGCCTCAAACAGAAAAGTGTCCTGTTCCAAAAAAATCCAGTACAATCCAGTACAGTGTTCAGAGCTAGCAATATGTAGACACTGAGTTTTACTGGCCAATGATCACAGATCCAGGGGAAGCAGAACCTTGAGAAAAACCTTAGAGAGTGAACAGATCAGCCAATAAATTAAATAAGCTTTGGAAGGACAA
This sequence comes from Nycticorax nycticorax, assembly GCA_023375905.1. NCBI lineage: Eukaryota > Metazoa > Chordata > Aves > Pelecaniformes > Ardeidae > Nycticorax > Nycticorax nycticorax. The sequence goes on from JAKFQP010000138.1 coordinate 1,802,921, forward strand.
TCTCCTCCCAGCATTTAATTCCTCTCATATTCAGGGAAAGAGACATCAAAAAATATTTGTAAATAAATAGTTTTGTAGTTTGTATCAAAGATACCTTACCGTGTCTCTGACACCATTTTCCCCCAAACTTATGAGGACTTCATTATCTGACCAGCCACTTTGGTCAAAATGGATTATACTATACAGCAGTTAGGATCAGCATAAGTTTTCAGTTCCTGAGCAAGTACCATTTTCTACATTCTCCATTTACACTGACATATTTTGACATTCTATGTCACATTCTATGTATTGTCTCCAAAAACTTCAAGGTAAATGTTTACTCATCTTGAAAATGTAGGTGCCTATCAGTTTCCAAACTCTGCCATCTATTGTACTGCAATATATTTGGAGCAACTGCTCATAGTTACTACAGGTTTGTCCTTGTAGGTCTACAGTCCCAGACTGCTGACAACAACAGGAGTGATAAAACTCACACTGACTATGGTGGTGCAGGATTCGGTACTAGCTGAAGATGTTAGATTGTTTTAATATTTGCAAACTTAGTGTGAAATTTTACCTGCCACCTGTAATTTTGAAATTCTCTTTGACCCTTGAAGTGTATGACAAACTGATATAATTCTAATATATTATTTATGTATCAGTAGTCGTCAGCTGTATTTAGCTCTTTTTACTTCTGTTCTCACTTGTCCTTACAGTCACATTTTAGCCATGAATTAGAAAATAAAAGAAGGAATGTGTGTGCATATGCACAAGTGCATACGCTGCAACAGTCATGATCTTCAGTTGTTTCACAGGAAGAGCAGCAGACACTTCCCTGGCTGGGAGTGTGACTAATCAGGGAAGAATTCTCAGGAATTAAGTGGGATTATGTTGGGCTCTTATCTCTCCCCACCCCCACCCGCCTGGAGAAAATGATCATGAAACAAAACATCCTCCCCAGAAGTATCTCACCTCCCTCTTCACAGCAACTGACCCACCCCACCCCCAACTTAAAACAAAAATCCTCCGGATCTCCCTACTTGATTGCTCTTTCTCAACAGATGTTGTCACTTTGGGACAGGGATTTAGTACAATGTGGAGCTATGTAGTTTGAAAACCCCAAACTAAGATTATGGGTTTGTGGTAATAACTTTACCGTGGACCTGTTTCCATTTAAAGCCCAGTTTTCCAGGCTCTGTCTAACTCAAATTTTCTCTTTAAAGCCAAGATTTCCAGGCTTCTTCTAATACAAATGCATTTGTCCTGAAACCATTCCCAAACTAGAGTGGCCAGTGTTTTGCCAATGAACTGGCTCACAGCGACAGAAAGCCATCTCCGGTGTGCTCAATATGTGAGGCATCGTGTTGCTCAGTATTGTCACCTATGAATCAACCAACCTCCAAAAGCAACCCCCCACCAAAACCCCCAAAACATGGGGTTGTACAGGAATTGTGCACTGTCTTTGGGCCCTCAGCTGCCCTGGTGGCCTCCACTCAGGTTGAAGCTCTCTTTCTGAGGCTCCCAGATGCATGCCAGAGCAGCAGAGTGCATAAAGAGCTCAGCTCTTTAATGTACATATTTTTAACAAACATTTTTATGCAGACCTCACTGTGCCTCTGTTTTCCTTCCTGTTTTACACTTTTGTGTAACAAATAGCAACACTGCACCCATTCACACACTAAAACATCAGAATTAAGTAATCCCCAACCAGGCTGGCTCACTGAACAAAGCAAGTCACAGGCTTTACCTGGTGAGTCCTGCATCTAATCTTGTAAATAGCTGTGTTTTTCATGTCTCCATGATAAAGGAAGGAGTTAATTTTGCTTTTGCTTAGTTTCATTAATCATCCTGTAGATATTATATTAACATACTGACTTCTGAATGCAACCAAGATGCAGGTGTGCAAGCAGAAACTCAACAGTCCATGGCCTACTGCTCACTATGTCCCTTGTATAGCCCCCCTCCATGGTTGGACTAACCACCAGCTGAGTTAATCAGTAGATAAAGATAGATGAAGGTAAGACTTTAAGACAATCAGGTAAGTTGATCTTAAACCAAGATGTAGATGGAATAATTAAAATAGGCCCAGATGAATAAAGGATAGGTTAAAGGTCAAGTTCTTAAAATTTAGAATGGTTTTGCCTTGAATTCCCGGTGTCTGCCGAAAGAAGACTTCTGATGGATGAGCCAATGGACTTTGTGATCGTGAAGCAGAACTGAGACAGACGATAAGAACGTGCTAACCTGTGGAAAATAATGGACTTTCAGCTGACCAAACAAATGAGGAATTGTGAACACTGCGGAAACTCTTTATGCAATTATGATAGAATGATATATAAAGTGTTATGTTTGTGATTCTCATTTGCCACTCACTGAGGTGATGGCCCAACTCTGAGTTGTGAATAAATGCAAACCTAGAGTAACCCAGAGACTCGTGAAATTCTTTAACATCCAAGTGATATCTGATTTCTCATATTTGTTCCAATGTCTAATTATATGTCCTGTTAAAACCACAGTTCTGCATGAACTTTACCAATATTATCTGACAGCCACTGGATCTTGTTACACCTTCAACTCCAAGATGAAAGAGCTTCCTGGCATAGCTGCTGTTGTGGCAGTCAGGGGCACCTCTGTAACTTGGCGCTCTTCCTCTTCTCCTCGGAGGTTTCTTTGTTCACAGGACTGCATCACTCCTGCAAAGGTATTTGTTGCTGAATGTTGCTGTCATACTCTGGCAAAACTGACACTGTAATTCCTCACATTTGCATGACTAATTTTGAAGAATTAAATTCCCACACTGAAGACTTGTAGGAGAAGGAGAAATAACTGTTGTGTGGAAGCAACTGTGCCTCTGCCTAATGGGATAATTTTTCAATCAGGTATGCTCCTCAAGTCTGTTGGGTACCTGTTGCCATTATATCCATTTGTAGTTTTGCTTTTCAAGATTGAGAATTTTCCTACTTCTGCTGTAATGAGACACAGACTTTACTGCCACTATGTGTAAAGAGGCTTGTTCCGCAGAGGCACATTGACTGCTGACACTACACACTCACTTTTCCTTGCAGCATTGTCCTGCTCTTCTTCCATAAACCTGGATTGTTTCTATGCCCAGCAACTCAGAACGATGTGTCACTGGTAGAACTTTGTCTGCCTCCCTCATTTCTTTTCAGCTTTTCTTCTTTTAGTTCTCCTGCACCCTATTCCAGAATTTGAGCTTTATCAGTGCGATAATCTCATACCTCACAAAAAGCATATACTTTTCTGACAGTGCACAGTGGTCTCTGGGCTACTTCCCAAGCACCAGTATTCCTTATCTTACAAAACTCACAGACACTTTATAAATGAAAAGGATGAGAAAAACATACAAATAGAAATGAAAAATTACCAAATCTATTTCTTCAAGACACTACTAATCTCTCTGAGTTAGGGAGCAGGCTTGTTTAATAGGCATTTTTTTACTTCTCTTCAGGTTTTTCCATATAACTAAAGGAGAGAACATGTGAAATAATTTTCCAGCTAACAGACGACTACTACCAACAAGACCTTCTCATGTATGTAAGCAGAAGATAAAAGAAGCATTTAAAAAGACTTCTGAGCTTGGACAGTTCTTTGCATGCTAATGACTAATTAGCCAAATTTAGTGTAAAGATTTCTAGACTATGCTAATTTTTAAAAAGAATGCTTATTAATTCTATGTGAGATCACAAACATGCTGTGTGTGTACACTTTTCATTGCTGTACACTCTGCTTGGGAAACACAGATGAGTTTTCTAGTTTTCCTTTCTTTTTTTATTTCCAGGTATGGTGGTGCTCAAGGGAGTAAAGACCCAGTCTGACAATGAAGAATTATTAAGCCTGATGGTTGTCTCCTGCAAGAAGGATGCTGTAAGTGTAGGTTGTCCTCCAGCCTGGGGAATTTGTTTAATCACACAAGATCACCTAGCAACCAAGTCACCAGGTAAGCAGGGATGTGGATCAAATCACCCAGGCACACCGTGGTGTGCCTCTATAGATGCCAGGTAATATTGGGGCAGTCTGCAGATCTCAGGTGTCTCTCCACAACACACTCAAGAGGGAACTTGAGTCAGAGCAGGGAATTCTTCAGCTTACTGGCTGTTTTACAAGTAATTGATATTTAACTACTCCAAATCTTGTAAGTAAATGGCAATTGTCTTTGTAAAGCTCTTTAATGCCTATTTCAGTGATCGGATCTATGCCTGTGGCATGCCCTTAAAAAGGCAAGAGTGGAACTCATGAGACTTATATAGATGGTGGTATACTATGCTGGGATACAAATGCTATGAGAGACAGCACTACCTTCAGACAAAAGGACTGTTATCCTGTACTGATTCTGTACTTGAAATGCTTGCTAAGAGGTCTGAACAAAGGCGAGGTGTGATATGAAAATCACAGAATCACAGAATGGCAAGGGTTGGAAGGGACGTCGGGAGACCATCTAGTCCAACCCCCCCTGCTAAAGCAGGTTCTCCTAGAGCATGTTACACAGGACTTCATCCAGGCGGGCTTTGAATATCTCCAGAGAAGGAGACTCCACAACCCCCCTGGGCAGCCTGTTCCAGTGCTCCGTCACCCTCAGAGTAAAGAAGTTTTTCCTCATATTCAACTCAAACCTCTTATGTTTCAGTTTGTACCCATTGCCCCTTGTCCTGTCGCTGGACACCACTGCAAAGAGTCTGGCTCCGTCCTCGTGACTTCCACCCTTAAGATATTTGTATGTATTGATGAGGTCCCCTCTCAGTCTTCTCTTCTTCAGGCTGAACAAGCCCAACTCTCTCAGCCTTTCCTCATAGGGGAGATGCTCCAGTCCCTTTATCATCCTAGTTGCTCTCCTCTGGACTCTTTCTAGGAGTTCCTCATCTTTCTTGAACTGGGGAGCCCAGAACTGGACACAGTACTCCAGGTGGGGTCTCACCAGGGCAGAGTAGAGGGGGAGGATAACCTCCCTCGACCTGCTGGCCACACTCCTCTTAATGCACCCCAGGATACCATTGGCCTTCTTGGCAACAAGGGCACACTGCTGGCTCATGGTCAGCTTGTCATCCACCAGGACTCCCAGGTCCCTCTCGGCAGAGCTGCTTCCCAGCAGGTCAGCCCCCAGCCTGTACTGGTGCATGGGGTTCGACCTCCCCAGGTGCAGCACTCGGCACTTGCCCTTGTTGAATTTCATCATGTTCCTCTCCGCCCAACTCTCCAGCCTGTCCAGGTCCCGCTGAATGGCAGCGCAGCCTTCCGGCGTATCAGCCACTCCTCCCAGTTTTGTGTCATCAGCGAACTTGCTGAGGGTACACTCTGTCCCCTCGTCCAGGTCATTGATGAACAAGTTGAACAAGACTGGGCCGAGTACTGAGCCCTGGGGAACTCCACTAGCTACCGGCCTCCAACTGGACTCTGCCCCGCCGATCAGAACCCTCTGAGCCCTGTCATTCAGCCAGTTCTCAATCCACCTCACTGTCCACTCATCCAACCCATACTTCTTGAGCTTCCCTATGAGGATGTTATGGGAGACAGTGTCAAAAGCCTTGCTGAAGTCAAGGTAGACAACATCCACCGCTCTCCCCTCGTCTACCCAGCCGGTCATGCCATCATAGAAGGCTATCAGATTGGTCAGGCATGATTTCCCCTTGGTGAATCCGTGCTGGGTACTCCTGATGATCTTCTTTTCATCTACTTGCTTGGAGAGGACACCCAGAATGAGTTGTTCCATCACCTTTCCAGGGACGGAGGTGAGACTGACCGGCCTGTAGTTCCCTGGGTCCTCCTTCTTGCCCTTTTTGAAGACTGGAGTGACATTGGCTATCTTCCAGTCCTCAGGCACCTCTCCTGTTCTCCACGACCTTTCATAGATGATGGAAAGTGGCTCAGCAATGTCGTCTGCCAGTTCCTTCAGCACTCGCGGGTGCATTCCATCGGGGCCCATGGATTTGTGGGTGTCCAGCTTCCTTAAAAGATCCCTAACCTGATCCACCTCGACCGAGGGAAGGTCGTCCTTTCTCCAAGCTTGCTCGCTTACCTGCCAGGACTGGGGAGCCTGAGGGCCAGCCTTGACAGTGAAGACTGAAGCAAAGAAGGCATTCAGTAGCTCCGCCTTCTCTGTATCTTCTGTCACCAGGGCACCCATTTCGTTCAGCAGCGGTCCCACATTACCCCTAGTCTTACGTTTACTGCTGACATACTTGAAGAAGCCCTTCTTGTTATCCTTGATGTCCTTTGCCAAACTTAGTTCCAGGTGAACCTTGGCCTTTCTAGTCGCTTCCCTACATGCTCTGGCAGCATTCCTGTATGCCTCCCAAGTGGCCTGACCCTCTTTCCACATTCCATGGAGCTTACTCTTTTCTTTGAGTTTCACTAGAAGCTCCTTGTTCATCCATGGAGGCCTCTTGCCTCGTTTACTTGATTTCCTATTCACAGGGATGCACCGATCCTGAGCATGGAGGAAGAGCTGCTTAAATAGCAGCCAGCTCTCTTGGACTCCCCTACCTTCAAGAGCCATAGCCCATGGAATTCTTCCAAGTAGGTCCCTGAAGAGGCCAAAGTTAGCTCTCCTGAAGTCCAATGTGGTAGTCCTACTTGTTGTTCTGCTTCCCCCTCTCAGAATCTGGAACTCCACCATCTCGTGGTCACTGCAGCCAAGCCTGCCCCCTACCTTCACATCCTCAACCAGTTCTTCTTTATTTGCCAGCACAAGGTCCAGTAGCGCTCCACTTCTTGTTGGCTCCTCCACCACCTGGGTCAAAAAGTTATCGTCGATGTTCTGCAGGAACCTCCTGGACTGTGCGCACCTTGCCGTGTGGTCCTTCCAGTTGATATCAGGATAGTTGAAGTCTCCCATGAGAACCAGGGCCTGCGAATGCGAGGCTACATTTAGCTGTCTATAGAAGGCCTCGTCTACTTCCTCATCCTGGTTGGGTGGTCTATAGTAAACACCCACCACAGTGTCACCCATGCTGGCCTGCCCCTTAATTTTTACCCACAAGCTTTCAATTTGTTCTTTGTCCGCTCCTGGGTAGAGTTCTATACATTCCAGTTGCTCCTTTACATAAAGAGCAACTCCACCGCCTTGTCTCGTAGGCCTGTCTTTCCTGAAAATCACATAGCCATCGATGGCAGTGTTCCAGTCATGTGTGTTGTCCCACCATGTCTCTAATCGCGATGAGATCATGGCCCCGCAACCACATACAGAACTCTAACTCTTCCTGCTTGTTCCCCATGCTGCGTGCATTAAAAATGCTGTCTAGCTCTACCAAGGTGAAAGCATGCTGTATTTGACTCAAGAGTTTCTAATAAGGAAAAATTAAACAGGTCACTTGCACTTACACATTCCCATTCTAGTATTTCTACTCGGGGGTCTGTATTCCCATCGTACTGCACAGGGAGTTCACCAAGTTGGAATTGGCATCTGCTTTTCCTCTTTTACAGGCCTTGTATACAGATACCAGGGCTTCCACCTCTTTAGTCTCCTAAAGTCTCCTTGACAAGACAGTGGATGTGGTCTCCTCTTCCTAATACTTCCCAGCTCATTAGGAACTCTCAGGACTGAAGGAAACTGGAATTATTCCAGGAACTTAAATTCTCTTCTTTGCCAAAGACTAAACAACTTTTTTTAAGGATTACTGAATCATCATGAATACAAATAAATCAATCTTTCTCTGAAGTATATATGTTGAAGGATAATAGCATGCTGTCAAAACAAAAGCAGATAAAAAAAAATAAACTCTTGGAGAAATAAGAATCTGAAGGAACAGTGTATCAAGGAAGAAAATTCATGTGTATTGTTCATGCTTTCATCACCTTGCAGCTAGTAGCCATCTCGTGAGTCACACAGAGGGACAAAGGCAATTTACTCACATTGAAAAGAACAGTCTTATAATGGGCAAATTATTTAAATAACTTTCCAGGGCTTGATAGCACCGTCCTCAAGCACAAATATCCATCCATGAAGACAAAAATTACTGAGTAAGATACTTCTATTCATGTAAGCAAAGGCATTCCTTAGCAATGATATTCTTGAACAAAAAGGGTAGTTATCAGAATTTCTGCTCCATTTCCTTTCAATATTAAACTTTCTTCAATCTCCAGACTCTCAAACCATACTTGAAACAAACTGCTGCCATAGAAAGTCAACAATCTCAGTGTACCTTGATTTTTCCACCTGTAAAACAGGTATAAATTTAAAGCTTCATTACAAATATTAAATAATGTTGACAAACATTGATAGCTGTCATTATACATGAAATTCATAGCTATGTGAATTTATATGTATGCTGAATATGAGCATGAATGTTCCTTCCATTCTTTACATTTAATCTTCTTTTCCTTTTTCTTCTACAGTAGAATGCAAATAGTGAAAACCTGGCTCTATTAAAATTTTTGGCAAAACTCCCAAGTCTGAAATGGAGCTGGGATTTTACTCAGTAAATCTGGTTGACTGTTTCTGCATTTTAATAGTATTATATCGTATCTTTTGTTGTTGTTATTGTCATGCTGTATACCTCTGTAAAAGCTTGTATTTGAATTAGCTAGCATGCAACTGTGAGAACATGTAGATAGAAAAAAAAATTATTATTATTTTGCCAGGTTTAAAATAGAGTACATGTGAGCTGCAGTCTTTTGTGCTCCTCTGATGGCTATTCAAAAGCATCTGAAACCTCTTTTGATTTCTCACAACAATTTGAAATGTCTATTACTTTCAGGATATTTCATACAAAATGTCCTCAGCATTCTCCAGCTGAATTCTCTGCCTTACTTTCAATTATGAGGATGACTCTTTTGTTAGGTCTTTTCAATTTCTCCACAATCCCAAGACTTGCTTTGATCACTTTGGAGTTAGTGACAGGGTACACTCAAACTCTTCTCATGAAAAAGAACAGGCATGGCAGTAACTAAAGCTAAAGAAAAGTCAGCACAAAAGCATTGGTAGAGTTACTCTGTTCGAGACCATGTATATACTACATAAAAAGCAGAGCAGCAATAGAATCAGTGAAACAAATAGGAACAATTTAAAATTCAAAACAGGTTTTAAAAGAAAAGGATGTCATTGGATCAAAGAGCAGGTAATTCAGAGTAACCTGTCTCTGACCTAATAAGCTTAGAGATAGGCCTCCTTCTAGCCTAATTTTGCCATTCTTCTCACTAGAAGAACATGGGGAAACAAATGTATTTTCACAGTTTTAGTCTACCTACAAGTTGACTCTTAGAACTAGTTCAGTTCGATGCATGGTTTTAAGCCGAGCTGCGCACTCTACTTCAGGCATCTTCCATTAGAGCTATGTGACCAACTGCCACCACCCTCCCAATGAGAGAGAGAGTCAATTCATGGTTTTTAGTCATACTTTTATTTATACTTTAGAGGTGAGAAAAGGAGGGGTTATATTTTTATCAACTTGTTCAAGGACTCCTTCACACACATGTATATCTATACATATTTGAAATGACAGTTACAAATAATCCAGACCAAGAAACAAACCAACCTATTCTACAATATGGCCTGGAAAGTGGTAAGATTGTCATAATCCCTAGATCCCTTGCACATTCATTTCACAGTGATAAACCAGCTGACAAGTGGGTTTAGATGAGGTTCATCTTTCTTACATGCCATGGTATTCCACAAAGCTGGAAGAGTTAAACTCTCAGCCATGATTTTCACCATGGTGTTTCACAAAGTCTTTTGAGTATCCTGTACCTAGGCAATGGGTGCAACTAGAAGAAAAAGACTGGGTCTTTGAATTGGGTTGGGAATCAATCCTACAAGAAAACAGTGCAGACGTTAAACAATTGCTCCTGTTGCTGAGGAAATATTGCACCCTGCTCTCTGCTATCTGGAGTTTCCTAAGCATTAATCATGGCTAGGTGTACTGACATGTTGTGGTTCATTTGAAAGATAGTGAGGTTCCCAATATGACAAGACTGTGCCATCATCTACCAAGATGAGAGTTGCCCAACTCACCAGTTAACAGAAGGGGATGGAAAATAGGAAATGGAGTTTCTCATCCTTATTCAATGGGACCTTCCCTCCAGGGAGGTCTTGAACTGTTTTAGTAAATTGCAATGGACACTGCCATCTAATTAAAGCAACCATTTTGTGCTATAGTTTTCTTGTACCTTACATTTGAGATCCACCTTCACTAGAACAAAGCACTGCTTGACTCATTGCTCTAATGAGCTCAAACTTTCCTTCCTATTAGTCATATATTTTATTCTGTGGGTTTCTAAGAAAATGAATAACTGGAAGAACTGCATGTTGTGAAATCTATGTACTATGGATATATTTTTTAAAAATATTTGTTGGTACAACTGTGGCTGGTCATTTGATCCAACTCTAAAATGCTGTCTTAAGGAAAAGGTTTATAGTCAGAACCAACCATAATACCCTGACACTGAAGTTTGGTGGAGGAATCTGATTCTTTCCATGCTGTCAAGCACTGTTTAACATATGAGTAAAACTTAGCCATTCCTGACTAACTGAACTGCTTTTTCCTTTTTCTGTACTTAGAGGGGAAAAAAAAGTAAATTCCAGGTAATATCTGATACAGGAATTTTTCACCCTACTCCATTTAGTGTGCTCCTTTAACTGCTCTGTGGCATGTTTTCCACATAAAATGACCTGATTTCATTCATAAGAGGACTGAATTTTTATTTTAGTTTATGAATAACTTTAGAGAAAAAGATGTTTAACTTCCTGCTATACTTTACTATTTGTTATAAATTCATTCCATATAACACCCATTCTTTTTCTAAGTAATTTGATTTTAAGGTTGTATATATAGCTGTGTGTATATATATGCAGATATGTATGTGCATCTCATTGTGTTTCTGATGGATTTCTAGCTTTAATGAGTGTACATTAAGACTAGAATAACATTTGAATAGTTTGGTCTTTATGCTGCATGTTTTTGCAGAACAAATCTGGCTTCAAGTGGTAAATGTTGCTTCTCTTCCAATTTACGACAGTATTGTCTTCAACCATCTCTGCTGGCTGATGTTCTAAGAGGAAGAAATATATCCGGGTTCTTTTCTTCTGTTCCTTTCCTAATGCCTCTGCAAAAAATTACAAGGATTTTCATTTTCATACTAGGTCCTCCCTTTTCTTAAACAGCTGACTGTCTTTCCAGAATGTTAATTGAACTACTATTTAAAGACATATAAAAGACAAGAATAAATTCTACTTTTTCTGGCATTTGGGCCTGTGATGTGTCCATTCCTGATTAAGTCAATGGTAGTGCCACATGGCACAGTAAGACAAGGTGTCTTTGGGGTTCAATTTTAATGTCTATTTTGAACAATTTGTTCAAAATGGGAATTATTTCATGTCAAATAAAACTTGCTGGAAAAACTTCACGATGATCAATACTTTTGTTGTAAAGCCGTAATACCTGTGTTCCTGAGTGAATCATGGTGAAGGCTGCCAAATATTTAGACAAACAAAATTCCCTCTGAAAATTACAAGGAATAGGGGCAGGGGAGGCTCACAAAAGTTCTCTTCAGTGACAAGCCTGATGGTGGCAATCTGCTTGACAATCAACTAGAATGGAAACCAGCCTCATCTCTCTTGTGCTTCCCTTTACCACTTCCTTTGCATGGTTTCAGAATGGTCTAAAATAATCTGTGGCAACACTTTGTCAGATAGTTTATATCACGTGCATCACTTTTCTTTAGTTTTACAACAGTGAAGTTTTCCACTATTTTTCCAAATGCTTTTCACTGAACTGTAGAAAATTTGGCTGGGAGAAACCTTGACACTGTACTTAGCTAGTGGTTGGCAGATGCATTTTTCTTTTGTAACCTTCTTCAGTGTTTACGTGATTCTACCATCTTCTTAATCAACTTATTCCTGTGCTAGCCTACATTTAAGTTTTTGCTAGTCCCCAAATGATACCTCATCTGCTGCAATCTAAGTTAATTACATCTTGTTTTTTCCATAGTGGTCATAGAGATTAGGTTATTCTACACCTCACTGCAGTAGCCTTCTGCATATTGGAAGATTATTAAGTCTCCCTTCCTGTCTTCACACTTTTAAATTAAATAAACCCAGCTCCCTAAATATCCTGTTTTCTGGACCTTACATCCCTTAGTTTCCATGAAATTTCTCCCAGCTGGTCAATTCTCCTGATTTAAGGTACCGGTACGATGTCCTAGCAAAAAAAAAAAAAAAAAAAAAAAAAANAAAAAAAAAAAAAAAAAAAAAAAAAAAGCATACTGTTAAAAGGGGATACTTTTTTGGTTAATTGATTAAAAAAAGGTTACTGTTTGGGAAAAAAATATAATATAGAACATATGAAGTGGACACTACAATCCATAAATTTGAATAAATTTGAAATATGAATATTTGGAGATAAGATAACCAGTAGTAAGAAGTTTGTTATTTTAGTACTTTGTTGTCTTCACTATTAAGACTTTTTCAATAGTCTGTAACATATTCACCTTTAGAGGTGTTTGCTAAACACACATTTGATATCATAGGCAGATCTTTAACTCCCATTTAGCTCTCCATTGAGATCAGTGATTACAGACTATTATAATTTATAATGATCATTTATGGTTTGTGTTGTTTGGTTTTTTTCTTCAAATTCCCCCTTCTCACGCAGACTTTTTGTTAGTTTGGGAAGGCTTCTCATGTCATAGTAGGGCATAGGGCAAAGCTTTTGATCCTTCTCAGCTAGCTACAGACAGAGATATCCTGTGTAACCTCTTCCTCCCTTCAAAGAGGACTTACCAAATCACATTACTACTTACATGAACATGAAGAGAGAATACCAAAAATTATTCCTGTCCTAGGTCAGATGGACTTTTTCCAAAAGAACAAAATCCCACCACAACTAACTTAGCCATGGGAGAGACATGCTAGTATAGAGGAAAATCAGCAACCCTGTGGCATTTAGAGGTCCTGTCATCTTGACAAGAAAACTGTCAGGAAACCTCTGATCTTTGGTAATCCCAATTTCCATAAAAGGCTCTTAGTTAATAAGAATCAGCACAAGGTAGTAGCGCTCAACATGATAAGGCTTATTCGTGATGCAAGAATGATGAGCACCAACATAATGGGCCCTAGAATCAGAAAAAAAGGGAAAAAAAATGGGATAGCATGATTATATAACCTCTACCAATGCTGTTTTCTGGACTGTAACAGGACCTCCTCTGATGTAAGATGAGATTTAAATAATCAAATCTGAAGTCAGTGCTACATAAACATTTTCCCTTTTTACTACCCTTTATCTTAAGAGAGTGATGAAGAGTTTTGTTTTTTAATTTCTTCAACCTCACATGTGTTCAGAGGATTGTGCAGACAAAGAAGAAAAAAAGTGGCCCAAAGTATACAGACCTGCATCTCAGTCTGACAGCCATAAGACCACAGAATCATAGAGCCATAGAATATCTTGAGTTGGAAGGGACCTGTAAGGATCATCAAGTCCAACTCCCTCACAGGACTGCCTGACACTAAACCATACAACTAAGAGCGTTGTCCAGCTGCTCCTTGAACTCTGACAGGCTTGGTGCCATGACCACTTCCATGGGGAGCCTGTTCCAGTGACCAACCATCCTCTCAGTGAAGAACTTTTCCTAATGTCCAATCTGAACTTCCCCTGATGCAGCTGCATACCATTTCCTTGTGTTCTATTGCTGGTCACCAGAGAGAGAGGAGATCAGCACCTCCCCCTCCACTGTCCCCCCCTTGAGGAAGCTGTGAACTGCCATGACATCACCCGCCCAGCCTTCTCTTCTCCAAGCTGAACAATTCAAGTGACCTCAGCCACTCCTTCTAAGTCTTGCCCTCAAGGCCTTTCACCACTTTGGTTGCTGTGCTCTGGACACACTCTAATAATTTAGTGTCCTTCTTGTATTAGGGCGCCCAAAACTGTGCACAGTACTTGATGTGGGGCCACACCAGTGCAGTGTAGAGTGGGACAGTCACCTCCCTCAACTGGCTGGCTATGCTGTGCTTGATGCACCCCAGGACAAGGTTGGCCCTTTTGGCTGCCAGGGCAGCTGTTGACTCATATGGAACTTGCCATCAACCCAAACCCCCAGATCTCTTTCCATGGGGCTGCTTCTCATCCCCCAGTTTGTATGTACAACCAGGACAACGTCATCCCAAGTGCAAAATCCCAAACTTGCTCTTGTAAAATTTTGTAAGGTTGGTGACTGCCCAACTTGCTAGTCTATCCAGCTCTCTCTGTAAGGCCTCTCTACCCTCGAGGGAGTCCACAGTTCCTGCTAATTTAGTGTCATCAGAAAACTTACTTAATATACATTTGACTCCTACATCCAGATCATTTATAAAACCATTGAAGAGCACTGACCCTAAAACAGCCCTGGGGAACACCACTAGTGACTGGCCACTACCCTGTTGCAACCCCATTTACTAGATCTAGATTTACGCCCATAAATACAGCTCCAATAAAACAAGGATATCTGTGCCCAGTATTGGGAGCCCAAATACACTTCATCTGCACAAACCTGTATCTTTCTCTTACCACCAGAAGCCCAATGTGGTCAAGTATTTGGTTTCCCACCTTCTGCAGGTATGATAAGAAGCCTCTTGAGCCCCTGACCTTCATGCTTATATCACAGAAATTCAATCCTGATACTGCAGGAATCAATGGAAGGACTCTCCTCTACTCTAGCAGCATAAAATGAAAAAACGTGGTGCTTTATTCGGAAGCCACATTAACTCCAAACAGAGGCAGAGCCTCCTGCCTTAGTCTTCTCATACCCTAAGAAGCTAAGAAAGTGCACTTTGCCTTTCTGGCCCTGTGGCAAGACCATTCAAGCTGGAATTTACATTCATATATCTACTTAAGCATTGAGACACAACCAACTTGTCCACCATCCTAAGCTGCACTTAGCTATGCTCATTATTTCTGTTGAATTTCGTGTCTTGTTTCTTAAGTGGTAGAAATGGACTGAAAAAGAACTTTGTTTCCAACATGCTTGACTGTGGCAGGAAAAGCTGTAGGTGGCACAAAGAGTGTGTAATATGAATAGCTGAATTTTGCAACTTAATCTTTAGATGTGGTTTTCATTTTCATGGAAAAGTAAATGTATCAGTAAAAATGCAGGAGAGGAAGGCTGCCATAGCAATGGAGACAAGTTTTAGCCCTGAGTAACAGAATATTATGTTCACAGAATCAGGATTTCATGGACATATTACTGTCTGATGCTATGAAGCATATCATTCTTTTGTCATTTTTGTCTGTCAGTCCTTTAAATATATTCAGACTACACTGCAAATTAATTTCTCAATATCAGATACACATTATATAAGCATCCTGCTCTCATAAATATATCCTATGCAGAATATAGAAAAGTCACATGGTAAGTAGTCTGTTTTTAGTGAGAAGCTGTTCTTTCAGCTGGAAAAGGGACTGGGAAGTTGAGACTTCTTGGTTGTGTATAATTCTGAATGTAACTTCTTTGATAAAGCTGGGCTGTTCATCCTGCCTTTGATGTCATGCATCTATCTGTAAAGCAAAAAGACACAATACCTTGCACATCCGTGATAAAACTGTATTTATGGATTATTTTAAAACAAGTAATTTCTCAAACATACAAGGAAAAATTTTATATACTGAATAACAATAATACATTCCAAATCAAATACAGTCTGAGTAAACACTTGAAATGTAGGACAAAAGGAAAAGGAAGAGTACATATGTACTAGGTCTGGCTGGGATGGAGTTAACTTTACTCATAGCAGCCTGTATAGTGTTGTGCTTTGCATTTGTGGCTAGAACAGTATTGACAACACACCAGTATTTTGGGTATTGCTAAGCAGTGCTTGCACAGCATCAAGGCTTTCTCTCCAGCAGACCCCACTACAACCAAAGGCCAGTAGGCTGAGGGTGGGCAAGAATTTGTGAGGGGACAGAGCCAGGACAGCTGACCCCAAAGCTGACCAAAGGGGTATCCTGTACCACATGATGGTTCAGCAATAGAAATGGGTGAAAAGGAGGAGCATGGGGTGGCATTTGTGGTTATGTGGTTATGGTGCTGGTCTTTGGAAGCAGCCACTACGTGTGCTGAGGCCCTGCTTCCCAGGGAGTGGACGGACAATTGCCTCCCGATGGGAAGTAGTGAGTAAATTTCTCTTTTTGCTTTGTTTCCATATGCAGCTTTTTCTTTTCTAGTTAAACTGCCTTTATCTCAGCCCACGAGCTTTTCCATCTTATTTTCCCCTGCTGTCCTGTTGAGGAGGGAGCATGAGAGAGCAGCTGGGTGGGCATATGGCAGCCATCCAGGATCAACCCACCGCAATGTGTTACCATTTGGTCCCATTTATCCTTTTTCGGCTCTCCTTGGAAGAGAGGTTGTATTTGAAACTCTTAACGCTAACGTTGTATTAAAAAATAATGTACCATGCTGAATACAACGCAGTACTGTTGGCAGAACAAACTTAGGATAAAGGAGCAAGAGATGTGATACATAGATTATTACACCACCTGAACTGCTATTTGTTTTCTGGGTCATTAAAGTAATTATACATTAGTAGCAGTCTTTGACCGTTTTCTAGGTAGGAGGAGGGGAATTCAGTAGAGCAGGATTTGTTTCAAAGTTTCTGAATCTTTCACTTGAACACTGAATTAATTTGAACTGACAAAATATAAACATGAGTTCTGCAGTAAATGCAAGTCCTACCATCTTGATGGATTTCTGGTATGATTATAAAATCTATTCCCAGGTAATTGCATGTGTAGGTTCTTAATTTACTGTGGTTGAAATATCTGTGAGTTGACCTAAATATAATTGCACAACAGTAATAGATTTAGATTAGATTAGACCATGTAGTATTGATGTATTTGATAAGCTAAGCACACAAATAAATCAATATTTAAACACTATGTACTTTTCCTTTACATGATTTTTTTCCCAAGTGCAACAGTAAAAAACATCAAAACCAGGTATTTTTGTATTCAGAAATATATAATTTCCTAGAATCTTGCCAGAAGCATGTATATTTTAGATATAATTTTTGATCTTATTATCCATGACATTAAAAAGAGAAGTGATTGTGACCTCCATAATGAGGTTGTCCATTATTTTGAAAATCAATCTAGTTGCACCTAAGCAGAGATGACTATAACTTGGAGTAAATATTTGTAAATTGTGTACATCAACCTCCACAGTCATGCTAAATGTCTAAAAGCTAATTAACAATCTGTTCATTAGAGATAAACAAGACTAATCCAATCCAAGAAAAAGGTGTCTCTAGTTTTGTGACCATCTTGAATTCCTTAGGCATCCTACCTGGAGTGAACTGATCATAATTAGGTCAAGATACTTAATGTTTTTCACAGTGCTACATGCTCTTACAAATATTTGCTCTGGCATGCAAGCATTTGTTCCTTCCCTTAAATTCAGCATAGTGTAATAAAAGACACAATGGTGAATGCATATTTATTAAAAATACTGACCAAAAAGATATTTTTCATTTTTCACTTCATGCAATTTTGGAGTTAAATGAACCAGATGGCAGATCTGAGGACAAAAGGAGTGGTCCAACCATTTATTTTTCTTCTTATATCCCCCCTTCCCAGTATGCTGATCCAAATAAAAAATCCCATTTTGTATTTTGTACAGATGTTTTCAACGGAAAGGCAGCTCCAACTCACCACACAGTTTCACTGTCACTAGAGCCAACACAGGGTAATCAGTAGAAGTGCATATGAAACAGGCAAAAGAAGGTAGGATGAGTTGGCAACAGCACAGCTTCAGCTTAATTTGAACCAGTCACGGAGCATCCCCAGAGAATGAGGGAAGTGAATAGGATACTTCCCACTCTTTTTTTACTTCCTTTCAAGCTCAGCTTAATTTTTGACTGCCTACCAAAGGGGTAGCCTGTAGACTATTGAGCTTACAGATAGTGCCTGGACATCCCAAGTGTAGGAGTTCCTGCAGTTTCACTAATCATGAACTTTGGCTGTTGTGCAAGCCTTGCCAGGCCTTCATGTTCTTCCTGAGAATATGGAGTATGGGCTGAATCCAAACACATCTCCAGTCCTCCTCTGCATTTTTACAAAGTTATTGAAAATATTACTTTCCTTTATAGTTTTCTTTACCATGTTATCATTAGACAACTGCTGTATTCAAAAATGGAATTCAAGTAGCAATATCAACACCTTGTTTTTTCCACATAAACCCAACTTGTCAGAACTGCCCATATTATGGATACATTGTTCCTTAGAATTACTCCAGTCTTCCTGGTTGAGTCACAAAATTAGCTCTCCAAGATTCAAGAGCAGTGCAAGACTCTACAATTATTTTTCTTCGAAAAAGAGGCACAAAAAATAACTGTGAACTGACCCAATTATTTCTCACTAACCCATTTGTAAGAGTAGTTCTCTTCTCCAGGGTTGGGAATATTACTTTTCTCAGTTTTGCAAATTGAAAGTATTAGTTCCTAAAAGTCTTGTTAATATAACAGTTGCATTACGTTGAAAAGGAGGTAGAGGTACATGATGCCAGTCATAGAAATAGTGTATCTTCTTGCTATTGGGGTGAAAATGCACTAAACCTTGACAGACATTCATTGTCAGCTTGATGTGTGCAACAATGAGGTGATGAGGATATTTTAGCAGTGAGTGCTCTTATGACACAATTAATGATGCTGTCTTGTACCAACACCTAATTTTTAGAAAATATTTGCAAGATGAAGCTTGATCTGCCATTTATGGGAAGGGATCAGATACTATGACTAACTCATAAAGTATCCTATTAACTACATAGTACAGATTACAAATGATACATAAGTGAAGGTAAATTTAGGAGATAAAAGTGTTTGAGGATTTTGTTTTTTAAAGATGTCTCCAAAGATATGATCTCTCATCTAGAATCATAGAATCATTTAGGTTAGAAAAGACCCTTAAGATCATTGAGTCCCACTGTAATCCTAACACTGCCAAGTCCACCTCTAAACCTTGTCCCTAAGCAACACATCTACACGTCTTTTAAATACATCCAGGGATGGGGACTCAACTGCTTCTCTGGGCAGCTCGTTCCAATGCTTGACAATCTTTTTGGTGAAGAAATTTGGCCTAATACCCAATCTAAACCTCCCCTCGTGCCCAAAACTGAACACAGTATTCGAGATGGGGCCTCACCAGTGCCGAGTACAGGGGCAGGATCACTTCCCTGCTTCTGCCAGCCACACTATTCCTGATACAAGCCAGGATGCTGTTGGATTTCTTTGCCACCTGGGCACACTGCTGGCTCATATTCAGCTGGCTGTCAAGCAACTCCCCCAGGTCCTTTTCCGCCAGGCAGCTTTCCAGCCACTCTGCCCCAAGCCTGTAGCGTTGCATGAGGTTGTGGTGACCCAAGTGCAGGACCCAGCACTTGGCCTTGTTGAACCTCATACAGTTGGCCTCGGCCCATGGATCCAGCCTGTCCAGGTCTCTCTGCAGAGCCCTCCTCCCCTCAAGCAGATCAACACTACCACCCAGTTTGGTGTCATCTGCAAACTTACTGAGGGTCCACTCAATCCCCTCAATCAGATCATTGATAAAGATATTAAACAGAACTGGGCCCAGAACTGAGCCCTGGGGGACATCGCTTGTGGCTGGACATCAACTGGATTTAGCTCCATTCACCCTAACTCTTTGGGCCTAGCCATCCAGCCAGTTTTATACCCAGTGAAGAGTATGCCTGTCTGAGCCATGAGCAGCCAGTTTTCCCAGGAGAATACTGTGGGAAACAGTGTCAAAGGCTTTACTGAAGTTCAGGTAAACAACATTCACAGCTTGTCCCTCATCCACTAAGTGGGTCATCTTGTAATAGAAGATCAGGTTAGTACTTTATTTTGTTTGTCCCAGGTCAAAGTTTTCTCTTGCTATAACTGTGTCTTTTAGGATGGCTAAACTACCTAACTCTGTTCTTGCAAGGGTTTTCATCTTCAGATGCCCCAAGTTTTCTTTAGAATTTATTCTTGCAATTTAATTACACCCAGTGGAGTTTCCTCCCCAATAGGCTGACTCACTGTCATAGAACCATAGAATAATTCAGACTGGAAGAGCCCCCAAGGTAAGCTCAGACTGTTAAAGGTACAGTTGTAAGTGTTGAGTTTACATATTTATTTCACATTGTATATACTAAGAGGCTTTCTACTGATGTTATATGTGGTTTTCATGTGTTTTCTTAGCAGTTAATGATTCTTTATTTACACACCATTCTTCAGGTGTTGAAGTAAAAAAAATTGTATTAGTAAAATCTGGTTAATGTAGGATAGCTTTCCTAAACTCCTATAGGTCTCATCTTACATCCAAGAATCAGTAGAAAATGACTGCCCCTCTACTCTGCTCTGGTGAGACCTCACCTGGAGTACTGCGTCCAGCTCTGCAGCCCTCAGCACAAGAAGGACATGGAACTGTTGGAGCGGGTCCAGAGGAGGGCTACAAAAATGATCCGAGGGCTGGAGCACCTCTCCGATGAGGACAGGCTGAGAGAGTTGGGGTTGTTCAGCCTGGAGAAGAGAAGGCTGCAGGGAGACCTGGTTGCGGCCTTTCAGTACCTAAAGGGGGCCTATAGGAAAGATGGGGAAAATCTTTTTAGTAGGGCCAGCTGTGTCAGGACAAGGGGTAATGGTTTTAAACTAAACCAGGGTAGGTTTAGACTAGATATAAGGAAGAAATTCTTCACAATGAAGGTGGTAAAACACTGGCACAGGTTGCCCAGCCAGGTAGTGGAGGCCCCATCCCTGGCAACATTCAAGGCCAGGTTGGATGGGGCTCTGAGCAACCTAATCTAGTTAGCAGTGTCCCTGCTTACTGCAGGGGGGCTGGACTAGATGACCTCTAGGGGTCCCTTCCAACCCAAAACATTCTATGATTTTATGATTCTAAATGGCTGGCAGAGTAGAATTGCTACAGAAAGATGTAACTTTGTGTTTCACAACTCATACATACCACGCTGAGTCAAGTTCTCCATTTCTCAGACAACAGTAGGTTTGCAAGGCAGGAATAAATCCCTCCACTGTTACTTGTGAAGCATGCTGTACAGCCATACTGTCTGAAGAAATGTAAATATTCAGCTAGTGAGATAAAACTGAAGTAAAATAATATCTCTGGTAAAATATTAGCTATCTGCCAAATTAGGAAAATCATGCTATATACTCCTGCCATGCTAGGCAGTTCATACCTTCCTACAGTTCTCTCTTACCTTTGACATTTCTAGGTTCTATTTTAATAGCCATGTGTAAAACACACTAGGACATATCTTCTTTTGCAATACGTAGTAGCTTTAGTTCTTAGTGCCACTTCTAACTGTGGTGTAATGTTAATATATTTATCATGTGTGACTCAAAGGAATATTTAAGATTTCTGTAGGTATTCTTGAAATGAAGTGTATAGACTTTCATAGTTTTCTTTACTGTTTATCCCAAGCCTCCACCATCAGTTTCCCACCTTCCTCCTCCTTCTAACACCATTGTATCTATTTTGTAGTATTAAGCGATTCCAAACTATTTTTTCTATGGTATCACAAACCTGCTTTCTGCAACACATAACTATTTAATAGTGTGATCTTAGTTTAACAATGTTACCTATATTGCATATTTTAATTCCTGCATACTCTGGTTGTATAAGCAAAAAGGTGATGGCTGCAAAATTTCAGGCTCTTTGCTCTATAAGATTTTTTAAATTTGGTGATGGGTACACTGGAAGACTGTGGCAACCACTTTTTGCTCCTGATCCATAAATTCCATTTAAACTTGTCATGCACCTCCTAACACACTTTACATTGGATGATTCTCACTTTTATATTAATATTCTTACTGTAATAATACTGCACACAGAATAGCTCTACTTTTACTTCACCTTCTGAATAACTTTCAGTAGTAGTCCTGGATATCAAGATACCAAATCCATGTGAATACCCATGGAAATGGACCTGCTAATTACTATGCTTCCAAAGGTGCTGCTTTGATTGTGTTCTTCAACTTGCCTTTTATACACAAAAGTATGTGATTTTTCAAGGTAGGCATAAATAGGAATAGCTTCTTTTCATTACCACCTGACCTAATTTCCTCATAACACTACCCAAGTTCTAAGGAACAGCAAATGAGGGGTGGAGTGGGTGTAGACTAAAACAGTAGACCCATAGTCATTTTGTATCTATCATTTTGCATAAGCATACAGGTCATTGGCTGCATTGTTTCCCTTTTTTTTTTACTCATACCACTTAATAGCAATACAAACAATTATAGTTTCAATCAGGTCCCTGATTATTGTTGATCAAAAGCTCTAAAAAAGTCACACCACCGCGTAAAACAAGGGTATGTCTTACACCGCAAATGTCAAGGTCAAGGTAATGTAGATGCAAAATTCAGTCAGGAAAGACTTTAAAAAAGAAAAACAAAGAACTTTTTTCTGGTTTGCTCTATAGTAAAACCCTCTAAGTATGTCCTTTGCTGTTTTTGCTGTTGATAGAGGAAAAGACAGAGACCCACAGCCCTCCATCTAAGAACCATTAATAAGACAGTAAGTCACCACTCCTGATAACTAATACAGATTCACCAAACTGGTTCTCTCTACATGGAACATGAGAAGGCAGATGAGAAGTGGCTGTAGGCTCTGTTGGCCCTGCCCTTAGGCTGCTGGGCATTTTGCAGTCAAAATCAGTAATTCTGAACATCAAGGTATGGAAGAATACAGTGACAACCACATCTCCGAAGAGGTTACTTGTTCATTAAAGAAACCTGGAGCATAAACTCTATCCACCCCCAGATATGGAAGAATTGTACTTCCTAGCAAGCCACTTGAGAAGACTGGAAAGGCAGTGTGTATCACAGAATCACAGAATGGCAAGGGTTGGAAGGGACGTCGGGAGACCATCTGGTCCAACCCCCCTGCTAAAGCAGGTTCTCCTAGAGCATGTTACACAGGACTTCATCCAGGCGGGCTTTGAATATCTCCAGAGAAGGAGACTCCACAACCCCCCTGGGCAGCCTGTTCCAGTGCTCCGTCACCCTCAGAGTAAAGAAGTTTTTCCTCATATTCAACTCAAACCTCTT